>JAODKN010000050.1:10177373-10187837 GCA_026774425.1 Petrocephalus zakoni
TCAATCATTGGGTTTGGGGCCCTGGCTTAAACGCCACCGTGGTGTGACCTGGGTGTTGTTAAAATGCGAGCCCACCCCCCCCCCCCCCCCAGGGTGCAAGATATTGTGTGGGTGGCAGGTGGTCTGTTGGCTGGTTTGGAGCGGTGAGCTGCATTTATGTAAACCCACTAAAAACTGAAAAAAAACGATATTAAATGTAATACATACTGGCTATTGGTTATCCAAGAGATTACTTTCACATACTCAGGTGTGGCACAGCCACGGCGACTAACTGGTCTCCTCCTTTGACATTATGCATGTCTGTGGTGTTCAGCAGAAGCAAAAGGAACAGAACTTAGTCTAAACTTACCAAAGGTCATTTCAGTAGCTTTCCTCTAATACTTTATTTCTGTGCAAAATTTATTTCTGTTAATTATTTCTGCACTCAGCTAACTGGTAACAAGTTATTTTAAGTCATATTCATGAAAAGTCTGATTTTTTTCTTTCCTTGAAAAGGTGGTTGGATTTTTCTTTACTAGACATTACTAGATGATCTCTCGCAAGTGGAAATAAGATGTAATCCCCAACGGCTCTCATCTCTTGACAGCTCAAATTGTAGCTTAATAATTTAATCTGAGATCAATTGGGAACTGAAAGAGCAGTTAAATTTGTGTCTCGGGTCAGTCAAATAAAATTTAAATTTCTGTATTAAACGGATAACCCGAAGCAAAGTTGCTTCTTCATGCCACGGTTGGTTTTGCATCGGGCTTCAGCTTTCACTTCTTATTGCCAGTAAGGTACCTATCTATCGCAGGCAGGCTTGTACCAAAAAATTCTGAGGCCCCCTGACAAAATGTCTCCTTGCCTCCCACCCAGTTTTCCATATTCATGCACCCCTGTCCAGTGCTGGGCCCCCTAAACCTGCCTGGGTATCCATACCCCTCCAACGCCCCTGGTCGCAAGCAGGGAGCGGACTTTCCATAAGGCAAGGGTATGCTGCTGTCTGGGGCCCCATGAAGAGGGAATTTCCAGAAGTTTTATTTATGAATATAACATAATACGATCATTTAGATCAGAAGTGGGCAATCTTATCCGCAAAGGGCTGGTGTGTATGCAGGTTTTCACTGCAACTTCCTAATTAGATCACTAATTGGAGGACTGATTGGCTGAAGAAGTTTGAACAGCTGACCTTAGGGTTATCCCGAAAACCTGCATACACATTGGCCGTTTGCGGATAAGATTGCCCACCCCTGATTTAGATGATTGTAACACGTATATTATTTACATTTTTAGCAACAGTTTTCAGGGCAGGCAAAGTTGCCCCCATCCCAGCTATAATGCACTATTCTATTTTAAGACTGCCCAGCTCTACTGGTGGTTCCCTGCCAAGTGAACTGGCACAAAGTAAGAAGGAGAAAGAAAAAAGACTAACATTACATCTCCTTTGTCTGGGCCCCCAGAGAAGTTAGTCAAGGGGTCAGGAGCATCGCCCAAAATGCATTCGGTTTTACTTGAGCTATTAAAAGATTGTTAAATCATTCTGCATTTCTGAATTTATGCAGTTATTTTATTGGACGTGGTGAGTATTCTAGATAAGTAATGTAATTCGATTTGTATAAGTGTAATAACATTTCTTTTTCGTGAAAATAATTATGTACGTACATCATGTCTTCAGTGAGAGATGAAGGATGAGTTTGTGTTCGTTAAAATTAAAATGTTTTCATGTACTTTTCATGTTCAATGCCTAATACTGCAAATACTGATATAATGATATTTTATATAATACTATCAAATATTCTGATACAGGGGTCTATGTAGAAATTCCGGTTTCATTTCTTTTATTTTGCAGCCCAGGATAGGCGGTTGGAATAGGGGATGAATAAATCAATAACGTTCGGCGTCACCCTCTTCGTGCGCATGCGCATGACGCCTTCTTCCGGGATCTCCCGGTCGACGTGCTGATTGGCGGGCCCCACGACCGCTGCAGCCTGATTCGCTCAGAGCGTTGTCAATCGTTACTACGTGTTTTTCCTGTTCCGGGAACTTACTTGGGAGGGGAAAATCGCACAACTAACTATTCGTAGGGAAAGTCATTTGTTGATGTAAATAAATTAGGTGGCTGCGGGGGACTCATTTTGGATAGCTCATTCGGTATGTGCACGCTTTCTTTTTAAATGTGGTTATTTCGCAAATGATGTACGGCCGTTGGGTATGTGCATTGACACGCCTTTTGGTAGTCATGTCCCGACCGATATTGTTTTAAAGGTAATACGCCCCAAAAAACGCATTTGCCGATTCGCCTGAGTCTCATAAGTGTTTCAGTACGCATTTCTGTAGAGGCTGATATGTATGCTTTGCCCTGAACATGACTGTCATTGGCGGCCAGACGAATTTCATACTGCACATTTCACCGACGAAAGCAGTAATTGTCAACCAGCGGTATTAAATGGCGTGCCTTGTCCTGTCCTCTCACGGGCCCTGTTAATTATTTAGCATCTGTGTTTGAAGCCCATGCATCAAAGAAGGATGCTGTTTTTTTTAGAGCTGTTGTATAGCTGAGAAGAGGATGACCCCAACGCAGTGGGACCTACCTCCAGAGTTATGCTGCCGGCCCATGGCCTTTGTGGCCCTCACGGGACTGGACGTGGTCTACAACGCCGTTCACAGGGCTATCTGGGATGCCTTCTGTGCCAACAGGAGGGCAGACAGGGTGCCCATTTCCTTCAAAGTCCTTCCAGGGGACCATGAATACCCGAAATGTAGGACCAAGGTGTGATGCTTTTTTCCCCCCACCCTGATGTCTTTCATTATGATATGCTTTGTATGAGTGTGCTCAATGTGCTCTCGTCATTTCCAGAGAACCTCTTATGAGTGGTACATCCCTAAAGGCATCCTGAAGACTGGCTGGATGAACAAGCACTTGAACCTGGTCCCAGCGCTGGTGGTGCTGTTTTATGAGCTGGACTGGGATGAGGCTCAGTGGAAGGAGAAGCAGCTGGAGTGTGCTACCAAGGTGGAGATCGTCAGGTAATCTACCAGCCGCTGCTGGGCCTGGCTAGCAGGGCAGCCTGCTCGGCCCGCTCGGCCCACCTGGGCTCACTGTCCTGCCACAGATAGATGTTTGGATGCTTGAAGGTGGGCCGCTTGTTTCTACAGGACAAGTCTACAGGGACGCAACACGAAGGTCGCAGTAGTGTTAATTCAGAAAAAAACTCCTCTTCCCCCAGGTAGGCACAGACAGTCTTTCGTCAGCTCTACAGAAATCTGTAGGTATATAATGCATACAGCACAGGTGTCTGAATGCACCTTGCAGAATATGGGATTGTTTTGTTAGGCCATACAGACCAGTATAACCAATGTACATTTTGTGTACATCCTTGTTGGTGTGTCTTAAGGAGAAGACGTCATGGCCTCGGAGCGGGCCGGTGCTCTCTGTAACGCCTGTGACCTTTCGGGCAAGCTCCTCTTCGTTCTCCCCCACACTGACCACCTCGTGGGCTACATCATCAGGTTAGCGTGACCCCTGTGTGACCTCTGACACCAGCGTGCTCTCGAGTTGCTGTCATGATTACTGACGGCTCTTGTGCGAATGCTCACCACAGGCTGGAGAACGCTTTCTATGAGCACGCTCAGGCTTACTACCACACTGAGATACGGAGAGTGAAGTCTCATAAAGAGTTCCTCAACAAAACCACCCATCAGGTATGGGCACATTTCACGTTTCTCATTGCTGTGGAGCAAGGGCTGATCTTCCAGGCCTCGGTTTGACACCTTGTTTTGAGGGCGGCTCTCTCATGTGTTGCAGTTGCTGTTTGTGAGACACCAGTTCAAGATTGCTTTCTTCAGTGAGCTGAAGCAGGACACGCAAAATGCCCTGAAGTAAGACCTCCAGTGATTGTACTCGCCAATGTTTTTACAATGTACACATGCATATTCACCTGCGTGTCTCCATTTAAGGGCATCTGTCTGTCTTGCATTGAGCACAGAAGTAATTTAAATTCTACTGAATGCATTTGGTGTGTAATATTAGTACTTAAATTTAGATTGACCCAGGTTTCAAATGAAGTGTCTGCTTAAGGAGATTAGCCACTTTGAGCCTCTCTGTCCGTTTGTCGTAGACACTACAGGACAGCTTATGCTCTTGTGCACGAGCTGCGAGCCCATGAGACCAACATCCTGGAGATCAAGACGCTGGCAGGATTCATCAACTACAAGGTGACCTGAGTTCATGGCTAAACTGTCAACTATTGTGCATTGAGCTATTAAGCACATAACGGAAAGGATGTAGCTTGTCCACTGTGAACAATGAATATCTATTAAACACTGATTAAACTAATTAAGGGAAATGTTCCCCTTATCTTCTCCAGCAAGATTAAGGATGATAATGATGGTGGTGTTGATGGTGAAGGTCTTTCTCTCTCCAGATCTGCCGGCTCTGCTTCCAGCACAACACGCCCTTGGATGCCATCGATCAGTTCAGGAAGCACATCGACCTTTGCAAGAAGAAGATCGGCAGTGCTGAGCTGGCATTCGAGCATGCGGCTTGGATGTCCAAGCAGTAAGGGTGGCTTGGAAGTACACGTCTGATACTACAAAGCAGCCTAACGGTGCCTCCCATTCTGAGTCATGTGGCAGCATTTCTGACCAATAGGAACAAACCTATAAATATAAAAGTGCGTCTGACTGGCCCTGGCGTGACCCGTGTTCCACCGGGATGTGGTCACATGCAAACGGTATATCCCACTCCCAGGTTCCAGTCCTTCGGTGACCTCTTCGACGAGGCTATCAAGCTGGGTCTGACCGCCATCCAGACCCAGAACCCGGGCTTCTACTACCAGCAGGCGGCGCACTATGCTCAGGAGCGCAAGCGGCAGGCAGCGCAGCTCTGCGGCAGTCCGGAGGTGGGCTAGTGGGGCCGCGGAGTGTCGGCATAGTTGGAGGATGTATCCTAATGGTTGGCAGAGCTCATGTGGCTGAGCTGTCGGTCACCCAGCTATGACGCGCTATATGATTGATTATTAACGAGTTACTGTGCTATATAGGAGGTGGGGGGGTTTCCCTGAGCTGTGCATAGGAATATTGCTACCTGGCCACTCCTCACTGCTGCCATTTGGGTTCCACTGCAGTTGAGTGGAGGTTGCTCCGCCCCGGACCCCCTGGACACGCCCACTGCCATCCTTGACTTCTACGGACAACGGGCCTGGAGGCAGGGACACCAGAGTGAGTGTTTGTCTGGCCCCCCTCTGCATGTGGGCGCACACGCACACACCCTATCTTCAGCCAAATGACACAGACCTTAGCTCTAACCCTTGTCCCTGTCATTCAAGTTTCACTGTAACCAGTCTGAAGTTGATGCCACTCCTTGCCATGGCATCCTCCGCGCGGTTCACTTTGTGCCTCTGCTGAACAGAACTCGTGCTACTGACCTGTGCCCTGTGGGCACCTGACCGTTATTGAACACCGTTGACAACTGTTCACCATGTCCAGGTATCGACCCTCCGGACCCGGAGAAGGAGAAGAGAGGCATTCTGGGTCTTCAGGGGAAAGAGAGGGAGGTGCCTCATTCGGTAAGTGCCTGACTCTTTACGTGGGGTAAAAGATTAGACATCAAGGGGCATAGCATTTAAGGAGTGAGAGGACTGGAACTGAAGGGGTCAGAATGGAAGCGTGGTCTCTGGGGCTGACAGGGGAGTCTCATGGATATGAACCATCCTCAGGAATGGTACAGGATCTGGCTTTCATGTCTGTCTCGTGTGATTCCAGGAGCTCATCATCGCCCTGCTCAGCAATGCCGTGGCTCAGTTCAAGAAGTACAAGTGTCCACGCATGAAGGGCCACCTGAGTGAGTGTCTGACGCACATGCAGATGCTTTGCCATATGCCCCCCATGCACTTTTGCACGGACATATAGGCCGCCCCCATAACCCTGTTCTCACTCCGAATCTGCTGCTGTCCCGCAGTGGTGCAGATGGGGGAGGAATATTACCACACCAAGGACTACGCCAAGGCCCTGAAGTGAGCTGATCTTCCCTGAAGCGTGGCACTGAGCGCTGAGAGCCGCCCGTCTAGTGGAGCGTCTGCCATGTTGTGAGCAGGCTGATTTCACATGTCGCTCTGTCCTGGTCTCTCATTCTGTGTCTCCATCGAGGCTGCTGGACTACGTGATGTGTGACTATCGGACGGAGCGCTGGTGGAGCCTGCTGACCTCCATCCTCAGCACCGCCCTCCGTTGCTCCTACCTCATGGCCCAGGTGAAGGACTACGTGGCGTATGCCATGGACCTGCTGGGTAGAGGTATGCTGCTTTGCTGCCATCTGCTTCCTGGGTTGCGACCCCTATGTGACACTTGTACTTCCAGGGTCAGAAATATCAGGCCTAGTAATGCCTGCGGTCATAGCCGATTTGGACACAACTTTGATGTCCTTGAGTTGGCATCTTTCAGTAGATGAGGACTTAGTCATGTCTCTCATCCATGCCCATTCAGCTTCCACTCTGACCGAGGACCAGAAATCGAGGATAGAGAAGAACCTGTTCAAGGTTTTGATGGTCAGTGGCTGTTTCTTGTGAAAAGTTTGCAAAAAAATGTCGCTGTACTCTGGACAGAGATGTGCAATGAGCCAAGGGTGTCCTGAAGCCCTTGGGAAGTGGTGCCACTGCTTGCTTTCCGATGATCATGATGATGATCAGGGGACCTGCTGATTTCCTCCAGAAAGAGGTGCCAGAGGCAGAGCCCGACTGTGATTCCACTGCAGTCCGAGCAGCCCAGGCTCTGTGGGCCGAGCGGTCCGCCCAGGCTGCTGATGACGAGGTCGTCGTGGAGGCGCAGGACTGCGTACCCTTTGGTGAGCATCCCCTAATGCCTGACCTGGGCTCCACCCCCTTGCTGAGGTCATGTGGTCATGTCCTGATGGCTTTGCCCCTCCCTCTCACAGTGCAGTGCAAGGCCAGGTTTCTCCATCCCAGCTTCCACCTTGACATCCCCGTGCAGTTGCACGTCTTTCTGCGGGCTGACTGCCCCCACCCCGTCCACTTCTCAAAGCTATGCGTCAGCCTCAGTAACCAGGTGGGTCTCTACCCCACCCTCTACTGATCTCATCCAATAATGGTCCATGAAATGAAACTGGAGAGTCATGAGAGGAGGCTGTTGGGACAGACGCACCATGTGAACTCTGTCTCAGGATTACAACCAATACTGCTGTGTGTCTGAGGGCACCTCCGAGTCGCAGAGTCTGTGCCTGATGCCCGGACAGACGCACATGTTCGCCTTCTGGTTTGTGGCCCGAACTGAAGACGTGGGCAAGAAGATAGAGGTGAGAGGACATGAATTACCCACCTGTGGACGTGACTCAAGTTGAAAGAGTAAGAATCCAGACCAGGATTTTGTTTCAATTGGTTGAAACAAAATCCAGGTCTGGATTTTTACTCTTTGGACCTGGATTCCCCACCTCTGGTCACGTCACATGATGCATGTAATGTTCGGGGTGCCCGTAGTGTTCCTCTTTGAAAGCTTGTGTGTACACCATTGTCAGATCACAGGTGTGGACCTCATCCTGGGCCGGGAAAGCGAGCGCTGCGTCTTCCTAAACTGGCGGGGTGGAGGGGGTGACACGGCCTCGGCCCACGAGGCTGTGCAGGCCTCCCGGTCCTTCAAGCGACGGGACCGTCTGCCTGAGGAGCAGGTGGACTGGGACACGGTGACCATCCAGGCCAGCACCATGTGAGTCACCTCATCATGGAGGAGCTCATTTTGCTGTGCCGACTAGGAAGCTCTCCGCCGACACCATGATACTGTGTCTCCCAGGATCATCTCCCGGGTGCCCAGGATCTCTGTGCAGCTCCTCCACTCACCCCCAGCCCTGAGCAACGAGATGTACCTCATGACCGTCACCATCCAGTCCCTGGAGGACACAGTGGCCCGAGACATCAAGCTCACAGCTGGACTCAAACCAGGTCACTGCCTGTGAAACTTCCAATCTGTACCTTTTATAGTCCAAATGTTCAGTGTGTGTATGTGGCCATGTATGTAAATATAACATTACCATGCATTTTGTGACACACAGTCCTTTGGGACATTGGTACAGTTATGTGTGGCATGAGAGGAATTAACAGTGCATGGATTTCTCATCCATCCTTCCTCTAGGTCAGGATGCCAACCTTACCCAGACGACCCACGTCACCCTGGACGGCTCCGAGGCGTGTGACGACTCCCATCCGGCTCTGCTTCCTGACATCGCTATAGGCGACCTGCAGCCACAGGAAAAGGTGGCCTAATGTGGTCCGAAGGCACCCCTTGGTCTAAATGCCTGTGTTTCTCAAGGTCTCACGTTTCTGGCCACAGGTGGAGAAGCTGCTGTACATCCGCTGCTCGAGCACAGGATCCCGAATCTTCCTGGTCCACGTCGCCTATACAATGAGTGCCTGTATAGAAGGCAAAGACATCATCTGCAAGTGTCACAAAGTGAGTCTGAGTGCCGCCTGTGTGTGTGGGAAGCACAAAAAAAAATTGTGTTCATCTATTGTGTCCATGAGCCTGATAGTGGGAGGCACCTCAAGCTCCAGATCAAACCAAAATCAGACGAATGTTTGTGCAGCGCTCTGTCTATGTGCCGCCTGTGTGCGTACGAGTGGGAGGAGCATCGAGGCTGGAACAAACGCAATCGGCGTTTTGTGTACATCTTTGTGCTGCCTGTGAGGGTGACATTGGACGGTGCTTCGAGTTCCAGATTGAACCAAAACAAAACGAATGTTTGTAAAACAATCTTTGTCTGTGCTGCCTGTGTCAGTGCGAGTGGGAGATGCATCGAGCCAAGTGCCATAGCAAACCCAAAACAAAGCGAATGTTTGTGTACGCTATACTGTCTGTGTGCTGTTTGTGGGAGTCGGGGGAGGCGGGCAAATCCAGTTCCAGATGGAACCAGAACGACATGGATGTTTGTGACATGCTTTGTATAAATATGATAATGCTTTGGCTGGATTGTTACACTTTGCTCCTCTTTCCAAGGATGAAACTGTTACCATAGAAACCGTCATTCCGTTCGAGGTGGCCGTGAAGTTTGTGTCCACGAAGGTCAGCGTCAGCATCCGGTTGTATTAATGCTTACAGTATTTTTTATGTCGATGGCGCGGCGTCCTGATACCTAATCAAAATGACCTTCTGACTGTGAATGGCACCCCCGTGCAGTTCGAGCACCTGGACCGCGTGTTCGTGGACGTGCCCTTCCTGCTCATGACCGACATTCTCAGCAGCTCGCCCTGGCCCCTGCATCTGCTGAGCAGCCGGCTGCAGCTGGCCCCATCTATGGCTGCTGTGGACCCGCCCCAGTGCCAGGTGGAGCACGGTAGGCGGCACTTTATTCTCACATCTCGGCTGCTACCCGAGAGGCTACGATGTTGCCGTTTATTGGGTTGCTACTAATCTGAAGACGGGGCTTCCATTCAGCCCTGGCTTCTCATTGGTTCTCGTGAGTTCCAGCGGGAGAGCATGGTTTGCGATAGGCAGGGAGTCGAGTTTCTCTTGGGAAGGCGTGGCCTCTTATTGGATGGTGCTTCTTGTCCCGTCTCCCTAGTGGTCCTCCAGACGGGCGAGTCGGCCAGCGAGTGCTTCTGCCTGACATGCCCCCCCGCAGAGGGCAGTGCCGCGGCGTCTGGACAGTACGTCATATCCTGGAGAAGGTCGGTGTGTCCTTCAGCAGGGGCTGTGTGATGCTCAGTACTCCCTCTGTCTCACAGCAATCACGGCGATTTGTCTATAAGTTTAGTCTGTCTTGGTTTACACTCGCAAACTGTAAATTCCCTGAAATTCACGATGACCCCCCCCTTCCCAGGGAGTCTGCGGCTGTTCCGGTGGTCAGCTCAGTGATAACCCTTCCGCACATTGCCCTGGAGACCATCCCTCTGTACGTCCATGCAGGTAGGGCTCCTGTGCTGCTCCATGGGAATCCCCCCCCCCCCGCCCAGCCCTGGCTGCAGTCACTGACCACGCTAATGGCATGACTAACCTCCCAGTGTGGTGTTTATACAGTCAGCCGTTCCAGCGGCATGTGATTTCTTGGGTAGTTGTTAAACGGCAACACGACCCAGACCTGTTTACGGAGTGGAATAGAGCAGTTTACAGCTCCGTGTGCTTCTTTCTGCGTCTGCGTAGATCTCCCATCATTTGGACGCGTGCGGGAGTCTCTTCCGGTCCGGTACCACATCCAGAACCGCACGGGGCTTGTGCAGGAGGTGGAGATGTCTGTGGAGCCCAGTGACGCCTTCATGTTCTCCGGCCTCAAGCAGGTGAGATGTTACGGGATCTTGGAGCCCTCATCGGTGTTCCTTCTCCAGCTCTATATCTCGCTCAGTGTGGGTGCCGCCCTCCCCCCCACCAATCACGCCCGTTCCCTATGGGTCGGAGAAGTTAAGTCACTTCACCCCCACATTTATGGTTTGAAATTCTTATTTTGACAACGTGGCCTCATCTGGTTTTACATTGTGCTGAAAGACC
>JAODKN010000050.1:10245767-10265035 GCA_026774425.1 Petrocephalus zakoni
TCTGGCCTCTCCTCGTGGCGTGTTGGGGTGGGGGGGGGGGGGGGGGGGGGGGGGGGGGGGGGCGGGCGGCCCGCCCCCCCCCCCCCCCCCCCCCGCCAGGGGAGTGAGGCAGGCTTGAGATCTGATCCTAGAGAGGCCCGCTCTGCCCCCTCCGCCGGTGTTCCCGTTGCTGTGGAGATCAGGGTGGGGGTTATCCCCTTACAGCTGTTTCGCACACTGACCCTGGGCAGGGGGGGCTGGAGAGGGGGAGGGTCAGAGAAGCAGAGGGCTGTGCAGCAGAACTTAAAGGGAAATAAGAACCCTTTAAGTAGGTGTAGGGGGGTCGGCAGGAAGGACAACCACTTTTTAAAAGTGTGGTTTTGTATTTAAATGTATCGGTGGCTCCTTATTGGCCGGGCAGGCGGCCCATGGGTGGAGCCTGGCCCTGGGGCTGTTTTGTGTTAGAACGCGAGCCCGGCGTGTTCGCGCGGCTAACACTGCTCTGCTAGCCAGGAACGGGGGAGGCGGCCTGGCTGCCTGACAGACACGGGGCCGTCACTTGCCGCCTCTGCTCCTCCTCCTCCGGGAAGGGAGGGGGGAGTAAGAGAGAGAGCGAGAGCGGGAGCGAGCAAGCGAGAGAGAAGCAACATGAGCCTCAGAGGCAGCGCTCCCGTCTTCAGCAGCGCTGGACTCCGCAGGAAGGAGCGTCCTCCAGGATTTCCATAACGGCGCTCTTTTGTTGTCGCGCTGCCTGGTTTTGTTTGTGTTCTTCGCCTCCTTCCTGCTCTGTGTCTCCTGGCGACGCTCCGTGCCTTTCTCTCCGTCTTTCTCAAGCACGCAGTTGTGCGCGGCCCCGTCCGCGCTCACGCACACACCCTTCTGCGCGGAGCGGTGAGGAGGAGGACCGGGTCGCTGGAGATCACCGTGTGGGGAACGTGCCGTTTTCCGCTGGCTGCACCTGGCTTGGATTAAAACGTGTCGAGACGAGGATTTCTTCCTGTTTTTTTTTTCTTTTTGAGGTGGGGGGGGTGTTTTCCCTCCTTTTTGTTCCCTCCATCTCCTCCTTTTTCACCCTTCTGGTGTATAGACGACGGCGGCGGGTCTCTGATTGCAGAAGGATAGCGGCGAGCTCCCCTCCCCCCCCCCCCCCAGACCACCCCTCTCCCCTTGCGACCCGTGCTGACCCGCTTCGAGGTCAGTGCGCAGGCCTATGGATTTGCCCCCCTCGCCGCCCCCCTTTGGCCCGTTGTGTTTCCAGCCCCACTGCCCCCGCCATCAGTAGCATCAGGCTATTGTTGGAGTCCTTGGGTCTTTGACTCTGCCGCTCTCTCTCTCTGGGGCCCCTGGCCACCTTTTGCTTCGTCCTTTCCTGATCCCCTGACCCCCTCCGCCTCCAAATCCTCCCCCAAACCTTCTTTTTCCCAGCCATCATAGAGCTGCCCCCCCCCCCCCCAACCACCTTTAGCACCTCACGTGTGAGTCTGGGAGTGATAGCGCTGATCGAGGACGTGAGGCTGATGCATTGTGGGATGCGTGCGGCGGCGGATCGGCCGCCGAGCAGGAAGTGGGACCCGAGCCTTCTCCGTGGTGGCCGGTGGGAGCCACGGTTGTGATCGCCAGCGTGTATGTGTGCGTGCTTGTGCAACACGGCGTCAGAGTGGGTTCCGGTCCTCTCCGTCATGTCCCCAGCGTGACCCCCCTTCTGACCAGGCCCCTCCCGGGCCCCACTGACGCGCGGGGGGGCGACCGGCACCATGAAGAAGACCCGCAGCACTGTGCTGCGCCGGGGCTGGCCCAGCTCCGACTTCTCCGACCGGACCTCGGAGCGCACGCGCTCGCGCAGCGAGAAGGACTACCGCGTGCACAGGCAGCACCCCGCACCATTCTCCTCACAGTCACCACGGGGATTCGTGACGCCAGGTCAGTGTGGTTCTGTCTGGTTGTGCGATTGGGGGGGGGCCTTGTTTATTTTCCTGTGTCAACTGCCTGTCGCCATCCGTTCACTCTTGCCGCGTGTTTGCAGTTGGTGAATGGTTGTAGTACCCGGCCTCTGTAACGGTGATGGGCTGTGATGAGCACAGAGACCATGAAGAAGGGACCCGGTGCTTCCTACCATTACCTGCTAGAGCCGTGCGACATGGGGATTGGGGTCTCAGCTGCTCGGTGCTAATATGCAAGGAAGAAGGTGCCCCGATTGAGAGCTGCCTTCCGCTGACTCTCTTCAGCTCCCCTGAGTCTCAGCCCCAGTTGGAGGGGAGAGCTGAGGGCCGAGGATGTGGACTGGACCTGCCGGGTGGGGGTGGGGAGCGGGATGGTTGCTGTGGGGGTTCCCTGCGGCAGCTTTGCGGTCCTATGCTGTTGCCTCCTTTTCTGACAAGCGTGTCTCTGCGGGGGATGACTCCGTGTGCGGTGCAATGTAGACCGAACAACTCGAGCTGTGTTCTCGGACCCAGGCAAAGGTTCAGGGCCAGAAGCAGCCCCGGTGATGGCTTTTCCCTGACATTTGAGGAAAAGGAAGTAAAAAACAAATATTTGGCAGATAAATTTATGTATGTAATAAATGTGTGTGATTCTGGAATTGTTTTGGTGGTGGTAAGTGCCCAGCTGCCATGAGAAATGGGGCATATGTTGTGGTGGAGCATAATTTATGGTTTACTTTACCATTACCAACTCCTGGACTGCACATTTACACACAGGGCGGCCACATGGCGAATATGGTAAAGTGTCTGTGCCAAGTGCTTCCAGATCTGTCTGATCCCGGCTCTCCTCAGTGGGTGTGAGGTATCTGGGGTGCTGGGGAGGGGTGGGATACTGAGAGACACTGAGGTCTTCAGGATGTGTAATATTTTTCCTCGAGCAGGCTGATGATTCTGTAAATGCAGCACAGTTTGTGATGCAGACTGGCACTGACTGCCGTATAGATCTCTGCAATGATGCAGACTGGCACTGACTGCCGTATAGATCTCTGCAATGATGCAGACTGGCACTGACTGCCGTATAGATCACTGTGTTGATGCACTGACTGCTGTATACATCGCTGTGTTGTTGCCGACTGCCACTGACTGAGGTGTAGAACTCTGTGGTGTTTCAGACTGGTACTGACCGCTGTATAATTCTCTGTGATGATGCAGACTGCCAATGACTGCCGTATAAATCTCTGGTGATGCAGACTGGCACTAATTTTTGTATAGGTCTCCTTGGTAATGCAGACTGTTACTGGCAGCCATATTGATTTCTATATAGCAGTCAGAGCCAGTCTGCATTGCCAGGTATCTGTGGTGATTAGCGTTGTTTCAGTTGTTTACTACAATTTCAAACTTGATACCATT
The DNA here is from genome assembly GCA_026774425.1 of Petrocephalus zakoni. NCBI lineage: Eukaryota > Metazoa > Chordata > Actinopteri > Osteoglossiformes > Mormyridae > Petrocephalus > Petrocephalus zakoni. Next base: position 10,249,076 of record JAODKN010000050.1, read on the forward strand.
TTCGATACCATGGGGGGGGGGGACAAAAATTAAGAAGCATACATTTTTTTAAATGAAGATTAGAACAATACAAACAACATCAATGACAACACTTACATTAAGTTGTCTGATGTAGTGCAAAAAAAAGCCATACAACTGCAAGGCATATATAGGATGAATATTTTAAGATTTTTATATTTTATGGTAGTGCAAAAAACAAAAAAATATATATTTTTAGGTTGTCTTAGGTAGTGCCAAAAAATCCCCAAAAACAAATGTCAACTAGCAACAATGACAACAATATTTTTAGGTTGTCTATCATTATTATTATTATCCATAGCTGCTATGTTAAGGATAACTTAACAGATGGTTAATGGTGCCATTGACCAATCTGGTAAAAATTTAAGGGTTAACGTGTGCGCCGGCGAGGTTAACATTTATGATCAGTACTGTTCAGTACTTGATTGTTGTTGAAATGGGAGCTTTACTGACCTCTCGAAATTCCTCATGAAGACTGGGGGGCTTCACTCGACTTTGTTGCCACCAATGTCAATTAGTGCTCATGTGTTCACCTCCTAATGAGGGGAGGGGCTACACGCCTGCCTGTCTGCAGCGGTGCTGTGTGAGGTTGTGTGTCAGCTGGAAGAGGCACGGTTGGTATCGATACTATTGCAAATGAGTATCTGATCAGATAGTAATTTTTAGTATCGATTAGTATTTAAGTATCGATTTCTTTGACAACCCTAGTGGTGATACAGACTGCCCTCGACTACAGACTGGCCCTGAATGTCATTTAGATCTCTGTGGTGATTCAGACTGCCATATAGATCTCTGTGGTGATGCTGACTGGCCCTGACTGAGGTGTAGGTCTCTGTGGTGATTCAGGTTGCCACTGACTGCTGTATAGATCTCTGTGGTTAAATAGACTGACTGAGGTATAGGTATCGGTGGTGATTCAGACTGCCACTGACTGCCATATAGATCTCTGGTGATACAGAGTGGCACTAAGGTATAGACGTTGATAATGTGTGGGTCTCTTGTGATTAGTGATCTGGTTCGAGACACTTCTCCCTGGCGTCGCCCAGCTTGGACGGAAGCCTAATGGGGAGTGTGAGGATGTGTTCACTGAGCACAGAGGCATGCTGGGACTGGATCCCTATTGCTTGTATATTTGTCCCCACCGGGTATATTTGGGGTTGTAAATATCAGATTTTTGTTAGGTACCTTCTCTGGTGAATGTGTCGCCTCATTCTGACGATATCCATGATGAAGAGAAGCATCATCATGAATTACAGCACCATGTATTACAACATGAATTACAGCATTCACCCTCCATAGACTTGTGGGAGCCCTCCCCTAGGTGGGTGAGGTCTCACCCGGCATGCTTTTGGTTCTTCTGCATTTGTTGTCCCTGGCCACCTTGAGGGCTTGTGAGAGCCTGTTCCTGATGTATGTAGGTGCTTCATTTTGATTAATGAATGGAGAATCATGGGGAGACACCTTCACTGGTGGGCAGGTCTCACAGTCCAGCAGATGGGCTGTGTGGAGTGTACAGGAGGCCTGTACAGTTTGTAGCCACTTTCCCTTGATGTGAAATGAGCTTCCTGAGGGCAAAACTGAAAATTTAGTTGGTCAGAAACATGGAGCGCAAAGAGGTCCTCCTAGAGTACTCTCTGAACATCAAAAGGGTGCAACACCAGCCTGGGAACTCACTGAAAGGGTGGGGGTAAAGCAGACTAGGTTCACAGGGTAGTCCTTCTTGAGGTATAGAAGCGTGCTGAGAAGGTAGGACGTGTTCTCTGCTCATGTCATCTCAGGCTGAGGGTCCCAATGGTGGCTCTTTATTTTCCCTCCTCTCATGTGGTCCTTCCCATTTCAGCACATCTCATTTCAGCTGAGCCCCAGGCCCATTAAGGTCAGCTCAGGGGTCCCTCTGCCCTCTTCCATTGAGTACGAAACTTATCAGACATTCCACTTAATTCCTCCTCAATGAGTGAGATGTTCTTGTTTTCATCTCAACTTTATCTGACCTTTGTTCAGTGTACTGTCATACAGGTGGGTGCTCCCTGATGCCCAACATCTTGGAGATGAACAGAAAGCGTCTTCTCAGTGAACTCTGCATGTTTCGTCAACATTGATTACGAGTTACGAATGGCTGCTTATACTCGTCCTTTAGTCTTGCCATTGTACTGTTCACAAGCCTAACCCCCACAAAATCCTTTGGTTCACAGCTTTGGAACAGATAGCTGTGTGCAATCAGAGAGGCCAACAGGGAATTAATTAGTCATGAATCATTGTCAGTAGAACGGGTTAACTACTGCCTTTATGCTCTGAGATGTTCCAGGCAAGAGGAAAGGGTGCATCTGATGATGGCTCGATTCTTACGGTTGGATTTGTGTCCAGGACAAGGCCTTAGTTTCCATGTCTTTTGTACAGCCTGTGTCTTGCTGGCAGACCGAGCGCTGTAAGAGGGGCAGGCTGTTTGGGGTGACCCTGCAGATCGCAGGGTGATAAGATCTGTTCCCCGGGACCATTTCAGCCCCTTCTATTCCGCAGAGACCAAATTACTTGCATTACTGCAAATTACTTGCAGGCTGAGACACTTGTCCTTTTACCTCTTAGTCAGGCTGATTTTGAACCACGAGCGGTCAGACCCTGGCCAGGAGACTGCATTCAGACGGCTCCGCCCTCTGACGTGTATGCAGGTTGTGTGGAGTCTGCCCGTTGCTGCATGGGGATGTTGTGGGGCTCCGTTCACTCTAACTGAAAGTGTTCAGTGGCGCAATGAGTATCATCTCATCCACAAACATACACAGTCAAAGCCCCACTGCCCCCTGTGCCCATGACAGCAGCTAAAAATAGGTGGTTGCACTTTAGGCATCCTAGAAGCTGAGATCAGCAACCCTGCTCTGACATGCACAGCTGATTGCTGAGAGAATGCAGCTAGCGTGTCCCCCTTAGCGTGTCCCAGTGCAGCCCTGCTTCAGACCACCCTGTCCATCAGCACGCTGAGCCGTGCTGGCCTACTTTTGCATACGCTGCCCTACATGGTGCTGCTGCTATGCTAATTGTCATGGTCTGAGCCTGCTGGCTCTGTCGTGTTTTAGACGAACAGGTTCTATTGCTAAGCTACATAGCCAGCCTGGGTTGCGAACTCTCATGCATCTGGTGTGGCACTCACGCTTTCTGAGTCTCACGCTAACACAAGAAATCTTATGGCAAATCTGTTATTCAATTATGAACCTGAAATTAGCTACATCAAATGTGTTAGGGTAGTTTGCAAACTCTACAGACTATTTCAAAGTTAATAAAACTGCTACGTACATGTAAATGAAATGAAAATCTCATGCCAATCAGCTGACCCTAATTAGCAACCATGGCCAGCTACATGGTCAAGATAGGTCAAACTACAGAACTAGATGCTACATATAGACAGTGTTTCTGGATTACATGCTACATTTCAACAGCATTGTGGAGTTACATGCTACATGTCGATGGTATTGCTAAGCTACATGCTACGTTTCCACGGCATCGTCATGTTACATGCTACGTTTTGACTGCATCGTCAAGTTACATGCTACATTTTGACTGCATCGTCAAGTTACATGCTACGTTTCACCAGCATAGCTATGCTACATGCAACATTTCAGCAGCATTGCTAAGTTAGATGCTACATTTCCAGGGCTTCACTAAGTTACATGCTACGTTTCATCAGCATCACTAAGTTAAATACTGCGTTTCGACGGCATTGCTAAATAACATTTTACATTTTGATGGCATCGCTAAACTAAATGCTACATATAGTCAGTATCACTGAGCTGCATGCTATATGGAGACATTTTTAGGGAGGAAAGAATAATTTGCTTTGGTGTTGACGATTTTATTTCAGTTTAACTTACTGGATGAACAGGAGGGTGTAATGCTGGGTCCCTCCAGCTTTGCCAAACTGCCGTGTCCACCTATTTCTGGGAAGTGATACAGCATGTGACCCCAGTGTTGGACTGTGCATGCCGGATACCCTTTAGTACACTGTCAAGCCATACAAATATGCAGTCTGTTTCCACCCCGAGAAGGCCCTCGTCTACTGTGGGATGATGGAGAGTGCACAGAGTGTCAGTGACTCCTCAGGCTTTTTCATAATGGACATCTCATGTTTGTTTTTGAGAAACGTGAGTGTTTTATTCTAGCAGAGTGCATCTATTGGAAAAAGGGCATACTGTTTTTTTTACCCTCGAGACAGATTGTTTTGCCTGTTAGAAATGATTTTGGAGTGAAAAATTAGAGGACTTCTGAGCTTATGTTTAGGGCTTGTGGGGGGGGTCATCAATACTTTTAAATGCTTTTGTGTATTCTGGAGTCCCTGAAAAGTTTAGGAGGTTAAGTTCCCAGCCAGTTGGGGCGCATGCTGTCTGTGTCCAGTTTATGAGCGTAAATGGCTAATCAGCATTAAACAGCATTCCCAAAGCTCTCAGTGGCATGGTTATTCCCATCGCCCACAACAACGGTCTATGTGTTTGCTGTGCGTGTGACCTTACGCCCCCCCAAAGCGACGTGTAGTTATTCTTTGCCCCACCCACCCCCTCTATGGACAAAGCGGGGCGACACAGGGGCCGTGTTTGCCTTTTTTGGGATCCTAGTAAAAATAGATTATTTGGTCTAGAGAGTAGAGAGATTAAGAGGCCCATCTTAGCATGAGGATGGAAGCCATGATGGCAGGAAATTCACATGGGGAACGACCACATGTGTCTCTGCCAGAAGGAGTGGGAGCTCAGGGCACGGGGGCGGGGAGGTCACCTCACCATCGGGCGATTGTGAAGGACGCGGCCTCTGTTCCTACAGCTGCTTTCACTTAAGGACGGCACCGAGTGAGACCCCCAGATAGATTTTAGGGGGGATGTGGTGCTGTCATTTGTTGCCGGTTTTTTCACCCCTCCCCTCTCCCTCCTTCCACACGTTCCAGAGTTCCCGTAAATTTCACGTTCGGAGAGACATCGGCAGTCTGCTGGATTTGTGCTCCTCCAGTATTCCCGGGTCTTCCTACTGCTCGACTTTCCAAGTTGGCATTACCGGGTCGTGTGGATCTCAGTGATTAATCCCAGATTTTCGCCCCTGTTTTCTTTGGAACACTGGCGTTGCTCTTGGACGCCTGTGGTGGGCCTCGCAGCGCCGGCACAATTCTGATGGGAGGGTTTCCTGGCCGGGCCCACCGACCACAGCGGGAGTGCAGAGCGTTGTGGGAGGTTGGGCAAGGGGTTTTGTAACCCCCCTCACCACTTTGGAAGCTGCAGAATTTCATATAATGTGGTGGCGAGGGGGGGAGGGCCTTAGACTGGTGTCAGCGCAATGCGCGCTGGGTGCCTGGAGCAGACGCTCCAGCAGGGAAATCGACACTGCCATCCCAGCGTCTGTGTGCCTGCTCTCCTGGCCCGATGGCCCCTTTCTAGCCACACCTGTGCCTCCCCGTCAACTTTGCAGAAACTCAAAGCTCGTTTTCCATATTGTTATAGAAAAATCTGGATGTGTCTGATGCTTTTAGTAACTCCAGTTCATAGCCGGCCGTCACAAACACTGGCAGCCGTTCTGTGTGGAGAGCGGATTTGTTTGTGTGCTCGTAGCAGACCTGAGCATCCTGTGAAGATGGGGGTTGGTGGTGTGAACGTTGCTGGCTGGTGTTTCTATTGGTAAGCGATGCCAGAGAGAGATGCCACTTCTATGCTCTCCCCAGCCTGGTGATTTTCCTGGCAGGATGTTTCTGCACGCTGCCCCACCCTCCTTGGCCCCTGTGTGACACCCTTACCTGCAGCGCCACGTTCCTCGGCTTGTTTTCAGCTGCACTGCGCTATCACCTGCATGGCTGTAACCCTCGGGGTCCTGGCTTCCCCCAATGATCTGCTCGATTTAACCTCTCCTTAGTGTCCACGTGCCCCGGCCCGTGGTCTCACCCCCGGGATACTGTGGCTGTCTATCTCCAGACCTGTGATACCCATTAATTCCTCTCCTATATCTTCCGGAGCACGTAGACACCGAGAAGTCGACCTGTTTCCTGTAAAACGACATTTTTAATGCCGTATTGGCAGATTAATAACTGCTCAGCCCATATTTTTCTTTGCTTCTCTGCACTTTGTCGTCTTTTTTAGGTGTTTCGAGTCCTGCCTGACCAGAACGTAATTTACGTGCATGGGTTCCCCCTGCAAAGCCGGCTAGCTCTCCCCGGGAATAGGGCATGTTTAACATGTTTGTGAACAAGTACCAGACAGGGCCCCGGGATAAAGAATCACCATTTACTCTTCATGTCGCTGTGGATCTTCATATCGTAAAGTTAAAGCGAAGGCCCTTTATCAGCCCGAAGATGTCTGTCCCTTTTAAAACACTGGTTATGTACGGCCGCCATTAACTGTGTCCCATTTCCATTCCTCAACTGCAGAGACCTTGGAGGATCACTTTCGTGACAAGTGTCTTTTCTTAGAAGTTTCCAGGGGGGTACAAGCTCTTCGGACTACTCTCAGACTAACTGTGTCATGCCTTCTGCCAGATAAGTACACCATTCACTGGAAGAGGTTTTGGAAATGAAAATCCCTTATCACAATGATTCCTTTGATCCAGCTCTGGATGTCACACACAGAGTTCTGGATAACCACCTCCAGGAAGGGGGCCGTCTAGAGTGCAGCCGGGCCGTCACACACTTGGCAGATGAGGATTGGGACACTTGTTCCCTGAGCTACTCTGAGCCCTCCATGTCAAGAGCCTGCTCTCTTTTGTTCTTGATTTTGCTGGATTTCCCCCGGGATTGAGCACTTCTCAAAATAGACCGTCTTTATAATCCGGCAATGTTCGTAAGCCGTGTGACCTGGTATCAATGTAAAACTGATGTCAGAGATGTTTTAAGGTAGAGAATAAAGGATGCTGGTTTGAGTCTCGAGATGGGATCGTCATCGAGGTGCCAGCAACACAGTGGAGCCCAGAGGATAGTATATGGTACACGGTGTCCTGACCAGTGGTAGATGGGCATCGTCGTGGATGTAGAGATAAATCTGGATGGGAGTGGACATCGCTCATGAGAACAGAAGGTTTTGAGTCTCAGCTTCCCCCGTACGGGCCATGACCACTTCCCTGTGTTCTGATCCATCCTGTTGCTGTGGGTTTGTATCCCCAAGAGTTGTGCGTTTGTGTGTTGCAGCATGTAATGATGACTGTGGGTTTGTGGAAAACATTGTATTGTCCTCTTTAGACCCACATGATCTATATCCTTAACCCTTGGCACCTCAGTCCGGCTTCTCCTGTTGGATAAGAATCAGCAGTTGGCAGGGTGCTGTGTCATGCACATGCACATGTAAGCCCTTCCCTCAGATTGTTTGCGGTGGGATGAACGCACCTGTTTCCCCGGTGATGTGGTTGATGCTCTTCCCCAGATTGTTCCAGGCCGACGAAGGAAAGCGCTCAGAGAGGGTGTCAGGATGGCGCTGCCAGCTTTCACCTCCCTGTGAACTGTGCCTTTGCGCCCCTCCTCCCCAAAGAGTACTGCTCTTTGAGTGCCTGTTGGGCTCCTACCACCACCTAGTGGTATTTCACGTGGAATAGCAGAGGGGAGAGGGATTTAATTAGGATGACATCATTTGCACGTTCACATATAGCAGCTAAATATATATGTACACGTCAGCTCCGGAGCATTTATCTTCCACTGTGTGGGGGTGGTGGTGCTTCTTCAGACCTTCTTTGTTCTACTCTCTCACTTCCAGCTGTTTGTCTGACCCATGCTAAAAGAGCTCTGATTCGCTGTGACATGCACCTACCGTGTTTTGTAGGTGGTGTGGTGGTTAAGGCACTGAATTTCTGCCAAAGATTTGAAGGTGGTTAAGGGGCAGACCACCCCTAGGTGGCATATGCTGAGACTATCATGCCAGCTGGCTGGTGTGTCTCTGTGTGTCTGTCCGCCCCCTTGTGACGGGTGTGAACAGCCCCCATAGTGTATCTGGCTTCCTGGCTTGTTGTTCCTGTTCTCCAAGCTGGCTTGAACCACCTGAAACCTTTCTTTATCAACTTCATGGTCTCTTGAGGGACTCTGAGTGACCGGAGGCGTGCTTCCAGTCCGGGTGTGTCCCGCATGAGATCCCCTACTATTTATGCTGATGGTCACAGGGATTTCGCAGGGCACTTCTAAAGGCAGGGCTGTTGCTGTCATGGCACCTTTTTTTTTTTTTGAGTGGCTAGGATGGTTGCTGTGTCAGAGAATTTTCTCCACGCTGGGTGCAGCCAGTAGGCTCCCCGTGATGAGGTAAACACGACCCCCCTCCCCACTGTGATATGCTGACTACATCAGCAGCTGCTCCGCAGCTGGGATGATGTCACCCCCAGAAGAGCAAGAGACAGCCACGTGAAACAAACTTAAAAAAAAAAAAAAAAACCTTTTGCCATCCGTATTTAGTAGTGTGGCACCAGGCTTCTGTTCCTCCACTGCCCTGTCGTCATTAAAACTGCTCTCATTTTGTCCCTGGGGAGCCGGAGGAGGGGGGCCAGTGGGCTCTTGTCCTTAGCTAATTAGATAACAAAGGAGGATCTGGTTCCCCCTCCCCCCAAATACGCAGAGGCAGCAGTCACCCCGAGCGGTCACCTGCCGGGGTGACGTGTATGTGTGTGATGTCGAGTCCAGCGTGCGCTGTGCGGTCCTCCATCTTTCATTACAGAGTAAAGCGGCAGCCGAGGAAACAAGTGGTGGGGGGGGGGAGTGGTGACCGGGAAGCGTTGCTATGACTACTGTTTTAGCGGGCCGCCCGCCGTAGCTTCTGTGAGGGAGCGCGTGCGTGCGTAAGTGCGTGCGCGTGTGTGTCAGTGGGCATTACTGGGGGAGGGAGCTCACAGGAGCAGTCGCAGCCTATCCTGCACGGGATTGGTCACACCTCTCTCGTCTTTGTGTGGGCCGGAGCATGCTGGGTAAGACCCCAGAGTGAATGCTCATTTGTCTGAGGGCTGCTGAATCTGAAGAGTCTGCTGGGATTTGGCAGAGGAGCCCAATGCAGGCCAAGGTACTGAATATCTTATCGCTCGCTCTCGCTCTCGCTCGCCTGCCTGCCTGCTCGCTCAGACCCCCCCCACTCTGGCTATCCCCCGCTCTGCTTTTGCACCCTCCTCATTTTGTTTGCATTAATTAGCAGCGATTTGGAGCACAGGCTCCGGCTGAGTTATGAAACAGGATGGGGGTGGGGTTGTACTGAAGGTGCGTGGACAAAGACTGCTGCCAGTGAGGACTTGTTTACTAGCAGAGCGTCTTTTTTTTTTTTTTTTTTTTTTTTTGTGCTTCGATACTGTTAACCACGGCTGTAGGGCTCATGGCTGTAGAGCTGAAACTAAAAAGAATGCAGCAGGAATGTCAGGTCGTCTGCCTGGGTTTGCAAGCGTCCCTGTCCCTAGTCCCCCCCCCCCCCATTCCTACACCACGCTTTATGTCAGCTCTGGGTGCCGTCCGCCCAAGCTGTCTTCATTCTCACACGGGTGGGGGCTTCTCCCAGGGCGGGCTTTGTAGTTTTTCTTTTTTACCTCCTCAGCCTTTTAGGTTCCTCTTGGGGGCTGAGTTCCCAACGAACTCAACCCCCCCTCCCCCCCAGCCAGATTCTCTCTCTGCCCCCCATTGTGGGTGGCTGTGGGGGAGGAGCTGTTGGTGGCAGTTCTGGCCTCAGCACTCAGACTGTCTGAAGAGGTGCATAAGCTTCCCTCCTTGGTGCAAGTGTTAAATGACACACCTCCTTCCCTTCATCTCTCTCTCTCTCTCTCTCTCTCTCTCTGCCAGGGCTTGGGTGACCATGACGTCACCTCCACCCCATCTGCATCTTATGGCATCCTTTAAATCTGTGCATATGGAGGTGAACGTGCGTTCTGAGCTCCCAGGGCTCACCGGGAGGGCAGGTGGTCTGCCTGGTCTCCCCCTCTGTGTGTCATTGCCTTCATTCTGTGCCTCGTACCAAGGCAGTATATAAGAAAATATGTGTGTGGAGGGGGGTGGGGGGGCTGTGGCTTGTGTGTTTGGGCTGGCCGACATTCCCTTAGGTCTGCGATAATGTGGTGTTCTGTGGTATAGTGTCCTGCCTTTTGGTAACACAAACCGCTCGGCCTTCGCTAGTTACAGATATAATTAAATGTCAGATCACGGTGTGCCTACAGTGCAGTTGCTCCTGTTGTTGTCTGTGTGTGTCTGTCTGTGTGTGTGTGTGTGTGTGTGTGTCCCATAATCTGCAGGAACTTGTCCAAGCAAGTTCCAAAAACGTGCACATTTCCTCTTTTAGAGATGGGAGGGTCTGTTCCTAAATCACAATGAATATGATCAAAGTTTTTGTGAGTGACCCGTTGTTTGTGGATTGAGAATTAGTTAGTATGGGCTTCTGCCCCCCATGTTTTGTTAGGCTTCTTTGGTCCCCAGCTGTGTGCATGTTTTCATGCAGCGCTTTGTGCCGCCTGATGCCCGCAGGCATTGGGGACCCTGAGTGGCAGATCTGCATTGTGTGTTGCCCCAATAGACCACATGGCTGCACTGTCCTTTCTAGACATCTGCTTGTCAGCTTCACATTAAGGAACCCGGTGTCTTGATACTTGGGTCCGAGCCCACACCTGGGTTTTTGTAGCCTGTAACTGGGTTGCTTTGGTTGTCTATAGAGTGCCATCCGTATGGTGTTTAAGGTCATTACGGTGCAGCAAGGCATTGCAGTATGGACCCAAGTGGTCGCAGGCGTTGAACACGACCATGCCGTGGTGTGATCAGCACTGGCAATGCTGGCAGCCTCTGAATGTGGGACCAGGTGTGCGTTAAGACCTTTAAGGGTCCAACAGTCGGTTCGCTTGTTACTTGTATGCCATCGCCAAGGCTCCTACCTGCTCTGTTGCCAGGCCAGTGTTACCACATTGTCCATTATTATTTATTTCACATTGTTCATCTGGCGACACAAAAACCATTTGGCCTGGCGACAGCGTGAGCTACACTATGGTGTTATCTGGGTGTGGGGTTTAATCCCATATTCTTTGTTGTGTTCCATTATGGCAAAAGGCAGGTCTGCGCCTTTGTCTCTGTTGTGGAGACACCCTCAAAGAAAGTCCTGGCACTTTAAGCCACAGCCTGACAAAACCCAGATGGAGAGACGTCCCAAAGTGAAAAAACCTGCTTGGCAAGTGCTGATATGGAGGCCGTTTCGACCTCAGGCTTCGAGCTTGTGAGCGGCGCAGCACCGTAGACTCTGTATGAAAATGTATATTACTGCTGCGGATTGGCTTTTCCATCACTCTGATTTCTTTCATGGACATAACAGAGGAGTGAACTAGTCAGCTATCACCTTTCGGTCTTTGAATTCCTTGAAACGGTCGAGATGTTTGTCCAACAGATGCCTGGCCAGGTTTGACATGTTGCCTCTCTTTGTGAGGCACACTTTAAAACAATGCTTGCACAGTGGTGCTGCTGTGTTTAGGGGCTTGCTTTTTCGCCAACTTTATAGCCAAAATATCTCCATATTTCACCTCTTTGTCAGTGAGTTCAGGTGTCGCTAAAACAATTTCTTCATTTCTTCAAGTGTAACCTTTGAACAAAGCGAAAAAAGGACATCGCTCTCTGCCGTTGTTCTTGGTCGTTTCCTGTAATGACACGCACACCACTGGTGTAGCATCACTGCTGTCAGCGCTAAGCTTAATGGGAGAGATTCCTTTTAGGCAGATCAAATAACCATTTGCATAATAAAAGGTAATCGATTTTTTTCAAAATGTAGGTATTGTATCATTTTCAACACTCTAGTACCGTGTTTTTTTCAGTACCAGTTTACCATGCAACCCTAGCCTCAAAGGACTGGTAGTTCTGCTAGGCACTGGAATATTGCATTGTGGGAGTGTCATTTGCAAAGATTTCTGCTGCACACTGGATTGTGTTGAAGTTGTTCTATAATTGCAGTTAGTCTGTCACATGATTCCACCCTGAAGGGTAAATCTGTTACAGGTCTCTCTTGTTCTTGCGGCTCTCAGGCGTGTATTAGCCAGGATGGAACAGAGTGACTTGTGTCCCTGGAGGCGGCCATGGGCCACAACTCACGCGTTCTGACGCTGATCATCTTTAGGGACACTGCCTCCCCATACCCCCATGATGGCTGTCTTCTGTTTCAGTGTACCTTGCTCTGCTGGTCAGAATGTGACCTCTTCTCGGTCCCGGAGAGTGAGTGTATATCTGTGCACGTCTGTGTGTAATGCTCGCTCTAGCCGTTTCACTGGGCCGTTTGCTGCGTGTGTTGTCTGTCGCTGGTCTGCCTGCCCTCTCTTCCTTCTCTTCTTGCTCTTGCTCCTGTCTGTTCCATCCACTTCCCTCGGCATCCTCAGAGCCACATGCTGCAACCCTGAAAAGGCCCTTTATTTCCTGGCAGTTCCCAGTTCCGGTCTGTCCCCCCCCATTAAAACAGTCAATTTTTTCTTTGTATGTGTCAATCTGTTCTCCAAGGCTTCTGGTTACCCTGCTGACTGCTGGCAGTGGTTGTGTGACTGTCTGTGCACGGGGCTCCAGGAAGTTGTCACCAGTCCATCCCTCTCCCACTGGGAATGTCCCTTTGTACACCCCTTCCGAGCACTTCACCTCACCAGACCACTGTGGGAGGGGCTGAAGAGGACGAGGGGCTTTTCCTTGTGAAATTAGGTGACTGGAGTCTGAATGCTGCAGGGTCACAGGGTTCATTCGCTAAGCCTGGGGAGGCCCTATGTCCGCTTGCTTGTCATTAACTTTGCGTACTGCTGGCACTAAGATGAAATACTGCATTTTGTCATTTCTGCATTTTCTTTAAGGTGTTTATTTGGTGAACATCAATTTAAGGTGGGTGACGGACCAGGTGTTTGGTAATTTCCCAAACCATGCTGTGTCCAGGATCAAGCATAACGCTGCGGGTATTGAGGTTTCCCTCGCCTCCTGTTCTGCTTGTGTGTGACCCCAGCGTTCTCCTGTCCCCTCAGGTGATGTGTCTCCGATCAGCATGTCCCCCATCAGTCAGTCGCAGTTCATCCCGCTGGGCGAGATCCTGTGCCTGGCCATCTCAGCCATGAATGCAACACGCAAGCCGGTCACGCAGGATGCCCTCATGGAGCACCTGGCCACCTGCTTCCCAGGTGGGCGCGCGTCGGCATGCACGCTCCTTTGGCGACACCTACACGCTGTGAATGAAATGCTAGACTCCCCACGCTGGGTGGCCTACATATGAACTATGTATGTTTATAACAGAGAACATTTTCACATTTTCCCAAAGATTCCACCCTAAGGTAACGAAAACATGCCCGCAAACTTAGCTGCAGTCTTGAGCTCTGCAGTTTTCATTGGTTTATAATTAGAAACCCCTTACGGCGGACATGACATTGGCCACATCCCAAGCCAGCAGAAACGTTTAAATGAGCAACATGGCCTAATACATGTATGTAAGTCTGCCCCGATTCACAGCGGATGGCTTAACACAGTTTAGAATCGGTCGTGTGGCTTGATTTTAGCTGCAGGATGAGGTCACCGCTCAGTAGTCTGTCACTGCGCCAGTGCAGTTATTGTACTGTGCCCTCAGCTTGGAGGGACATCACTGCACCAGTGCTGCTGTTGTACTGTACCCTCAGTTAGAAAGGACATCAATGCACCAGTGCAGTTTCCGCGCCTTGCTGTCTGCTCAGCAGTCTGCTGAGCTAGTGAGCCAGTGTTCTTACTGTACTGTCCCTTTGGCTAATGGGGACGTCACAGGGGCCGGTGCTCTTATTCTGCTAAGCTAAGACAGGCATCACTATGCCAGGGCTGTTACTGTTTTATCATGTGCCCTCGGTAAAGATGCACTTATCTGTGGCAATACCATAACCACACCATGCTGTTAGCTCATTAGTATCACTGCGCCAGTGCTGATATTATACTGTGCTCTTTTAAGCAGCCTGTCACTACTTCAGTGCTGTTATCGTACCCGCTGTCTTTGAAGCAGCCTGTCATTTATCCAGTGGTTATTGCACTGCGCAGGCCTCAAAGGAGCTAGTCGCTGTGCCAGTGCTGTTATCGTGCCGCACTGTCTTCGATACAGCCTGTCAGTGCGCCAGTGCTATTAGTGCACTGCGCTGTTCTGGAAGTGGCCTGTCACTGCTCCAGTGCTGTTATCATGATGCGCTGTCCTCGTATCGGCCTGTCAGTGTGCCAGAGCTGTTAGTATACTGCTCTATTCTCGAAACAGACTATTATTGTTCCAGTGTTGTTTTCTCACTACTTTTGATGGTCAACCAGTGAAAGTAGTGGTTGATTCTTGTCTTGTTGTTAGCTGACAGGCTGTTGCGTAATGTTTTGAGAGGCTAACAGGCTGACCAATTGATAGTGCTGTGCTCCACCGGACAAGGGGCACAGTAAAGACAGTGAGACCATAATAACACACGACAGACACTGCAAGGTAGGGCTGCACAATGTTACGTCACAATTATATGGCACATGTGCAATATTCACCAGGGCTTTAGACGACAGGCATTAACATTTGTCCAGATGCTTTTCACTACTATACCGAAGTTTACTTACAGCCACAATTTGATAAGCAGATTATAAGTACACCTGAAATCTGAATGAGAGGCGTATTGTGGCATCCTAAAGTTAGCATAAATCTGCATAAATTTGGCGTATCCTTATCTTTAATACATATGTCGGACTTCAAATTGCAAAAAGCCAACATTTTTTTAATAATTTTTTTTAACCTTATCTACAATATCTCCTCTTTCAAAAGATGATGTGACTGTTGAGCTGGCCCTTTCTTTGCGACTTTGGTTCTTATCACTTCCATTTTTTGCTCAACTGGTATTATGTGGCATGCTCCACTAACCAAATTTAATAAACATAAGGATATGCCAAATTTATACAGATTAGTAATTTTTGGGCATCACAATACGATTCTAGGCGTACTACTAATCTGCTTACCAAATTATGGACGTAAATGTCTGTATAGTTCCGAAAAGCCAGCATCTAGACAAATGTTTATACCTGTCATTCAAAGCCCTGGTGATATTGTGCATACGCCATATAATTGCAATTATATCGTGACATAATATCGTGGAGCCCTTGTGTGAAAAGTCATAATGTTGTCTCTTGACTGGATTGTTGATGTTTTTGTCAAAGTCAAAGGAGCAGCCTGACAATTCCCCAATGCTGCTGCAGCAGCAGCCTTGGAACCGGTGTGAGGAGCAGGGCATCTGGGTGCTGGTGACGGATGGATGTCATCACTGAGCATTTTTAATCTCTCTTGATCATGGAAGGTTGTCTCTGATGTTTGTGGTCGATGGGTTGATGGGTCATGTGACCTTCTGCTCAGTGCCACTCCATGCAGAAATGCTGACTTCTCCGGCTCTCTGCCGCTTGGGTTTCCCATCTCCTTTCCTGCTGTGTGACGTCACAGACGACAGTGCTCCACAGTGGTGTGAGGGGGTAGAAGTGGAGACTGGCATTTGGCCTGCAAGGGAAGCCCTGTGTGGGGAAGGCAGGTTCTGTGTGTAGTCTGGGTGGGCTAGATGAGGTAAAGAGACTAGGCCCAGACACCCTGTGCATCTCAGCGTGGACACTGATGGTTGCTCCTGAGGGACTTGGTCCATGTCAGAAGTGGTTCTGCGCAGGAGTTGAAGATGCCAGCAGGTGTTCATGAATCCAAAACGCGTCCATTGTCACATGGGTGCCAGAGACGTACCCGCATCTTGCCACAGGAGAGAGATGGACTCCATTCATGGAGTGACGCTGTTGCTCTCTGAAAAGGAGGAGGGATTTAAAAAAAAAAGTTGCGTCATGTTGGTATGGCAACTAACTCCGTATGATGTAATGGCAGGCAACATTTAAACCTGTCTAGTTAAGGGTAATCTACTGTATTAAACGGCCGCATGCCGGTTTGACACGTTAACCCTACGGAGACCTGGGGATACCATGGGGGGGGGGGGGGGGGGGGGGGGGGGGGGGGGGGGGGGGGGGGGGGGGGGGGGGGGGGGGGGGGGGGGGGG
>JAODKN010000050.1:10265135-10280672 GCA_026774425.1 Petrocephalus zakoni
GTAATCTACTGTATTAAACGGCCGCATGCCGGTTTGACACGTTAACCCTACGGAGCCCTGGGTATACCATGCGCCCCCCCCCCCCCCCCACCCCTGAATTCCACAGCCAGGGTGAGGTCAGACTCTGTGCAAAACCCTGGTGTTTCCCAACCAGCATGGAGCCAGGTGTCATGGGAATGTTGTGGTGACCATGGCGATGTCTCGACATGGCAGGTATTAGGCGGGGGAAGCTGAACATGGGTGGCAGGCTGGAGGCATCACTTTCAGAGACGCTGTACGCCCCCCCTCCCAGCACGTACCCACCGCCACCATGAAAATGAAATGTCCAGACCAAATTTAGCTTAGCAGCTCGCTGAGGTATGGGCACCGCCACTGGGCATCGTGACACGGGGACCGCCTTCCTTGACATCGGTCCTACACTAGATCAACCAATTTCAACACAGCCACACAGCCGTCACTGGCCTAAAGGAAGCGGTTGAAAATGAGACGCATAGCTTGCGTTTCTTCAGAAAACCCCTGGTCAAAAAGAGAACTTCACGTCTCTCTGCATTCTAGCGTAAAAAGTTATATTTTATAATCAGAAACTTGATATTTTTTGGGATGTTTTATCTATTAGACTGGGACCCGTCTTGTGCGTATGGCCAGAGAGAATGGCAGAATTATCTGCTGGGAGGTGGGAGTCTTTCAATAGCATGATAGCGTCCCACTCCTCACTGCCGGGTCACCATCGAGCATGAGAAACTTTTCAGGTGACCCAAGAGCGCCAAACTGAGGTGTATTTATACATTTTCATCTTTCTCTGCCTCACAGGTGTCCCGACTCCAAGCCCAGAGATCCTCCGGCACACACTGAATATGCTGGTGCGGGAGAGGAAGATCTACCCCACCCCGGAGGGGTACTTTATCGTGACGCCACAGACGTATTTCATAACGCCCTCCCTCATCAGGACTAACAGCAAGTGGTACCACCTGGACGAGCGGATCCCCGAGCGGCCACAGCAGCAGTGCACCTCGCCACAGTCAGGGACCATCACACCGTCTACGTCGGGCTGCATCAGGGAGCGGCCGCACTCCAAGAACCACTGCGACTCGTTCAACTCATACCGCGACGACCTGCACAGCCTGCACGCCTCCACCATCCAGAGGAAGTCCCCCAAGGAGCCCAAGGAGTCGTACTCGACGCCCCCCCCCCCTGCACAGCCTCCGGCTCCCCCCCCGGCCCCCCACCCGGCCCCCGCCATGGAGAAGAGCAAGAGCTGCCTCAACGTGTCATACATGACGGACACCCTCACGAAGCGCAAGGAGGGTGGAGGGGGTGGCGGTGGGGGCGGCGGGGGCGGCGGCGAGAAGCAGTCAAAGAAGTTTGGCCTGAAGCTCTTTAGATTAAGTTTCAAGAAGGACAAGACGAAACACCTGGCCACGTTTTCGGCCCAGTTTCCTCCGGAGGAGTGGCCGCTCCGTGACGAAGACACGCCCACGGCCATCCCGCGCGACGTGGAAATGGAGATCATCCGGCGTATCAACCCAGACCTCACGGTGGGCAACGTGATGCGGCACACGGCGGTGATGAAACGCCTGGAGGAGGAGCGTGCCCAGAGGAGCAAGGCAAGCTCATCAGCCCAGCAGAGTGCGCGCAGTCGGCGGAGCCGGGCTCACCGCAAGGCACACGGCAAGTCCCGCTCTCACAGCAAGACGCGCGCTTCTCGGGGTGACCCGTCCGAGGGCTCCAACCTGGACCTGGCGGGCGAGCGGGACTATCGGCTGTACAGCTCGTCGCTGGTACGCTCGCCACGGGATAGCACGTTCTTGGCTGAGCGTGGCCGTGGCAACTGCCTGGTGCATAGCAACCCCAACATCGTGGAGTCGCATTTCCCCATCACGCCCGAATGGGACGTTTCTGGGGAGCTGGCTAAGCGGAGGACAGAGATGCCCTTCCCTGAGCCATCAAGGGGCACGTCGCACTCGAAGGTGCACCGGAGCCACAGCCACACGCAGGATAGAAAGTCGCGTAACGAGCGCTCCGATAAGGCCAAGGAGCGGTCGCGCTCCATGGACAATTCCAAGGGCCCCCTGGGCACCGCCTCGGCAGGTGCAGTCGACGACTTTGACCGCACTGCCGACGACCGGAGCCGCTACTATACGGACGACGGTACCCTGCGGGCCTCGCAGACGACGCCGCATTACTCCCGGAAGGTGCTCACCACCAAGTTTGCCTCTGAGATGTGCGTGCCCGACCTAGGCAAGTGCGGCCCCGAGGATCCGAGGCCATGCGGTCCATCGGAGAAGAGCAAGAGCAGGGATGGCGCGTCAGCATATGGCGATCCAAAGGCCTGCTCGCCGAAAGCCCTAGTTGTCGCGGCCATCGCTGCCGACGATTATTTCCAGTGCAATACATCCAACGAGACTGTGCTCACGGCGCCATCCCCGCTGGGCAAGCCTGAGCGTGAAACGCCGACGTCCTCAGACGGTGCACGCAAAAGCTCGCCTTGCGAGAGGCAGACACCACACTCCCTGGAGTACAAGGAGGATGCCACCGCTAAAGCGCAGAACGGCGGAGGGGCACCGGCGCCGAGCCAGACACCAGAGGCCAATGCGGACAAGAGAAAGGAGATATTCAGCAAGGACACCCTGTTCAAGCCCCCGCATGGCACACCAACAGCGGCCTACGTGGAGGGCGGCCACTCGAGGCCAGGCACGCTACGCAAGTCTCCGCACGCCAAGTCGTCGGAGGTCCTCGACTGCTCAGATCCACCGGTGGCTTCCTCGGGAGCACCGGCGGGCCAGGAGCAGCCCCCCGGTGCCGAGGCAACGTTCGACTACTATAACGTGTCAGACGACGACGACTCGGAGGAGGCGGCACGCAAGGCATCGGCGGAGGACGGAAAGGCACGCGAGGGTGGTGGCACCATGCAGTGGCTGCTGGAGCGTGAGAAGGAGCGAGACCTGCAGCGCAAGTTCGAGAGCAACCTGACCCTCCTGAGCCCCCGGGAAACAGAGATGGGCGGCAGCCAGAAGTCGGCCCACTCAGCGCGACTCGACAGCATGGACAGTAGCAGCGTCACCGTGGACAGCGGCTTTAACTCTCCACGGTAAGGCCTTCCAGGGAGAGGAGTTTATAGGACATGCTCGCTTCCTTGGAGGCCATCTGTGCAAGTTTGCCTGTTTTTTATGTCATTTTTGTTTGTGTATTTTCTTTTAATCCATTGTTTGTACTGTATGCTCTTGTCTAGTGCCAGTGTTATTTGCCATCCTCCATCCTTTGTTTGTGATAGTGAATGTGGCGTGGATTTGGATCTAGGTCCCGGGGATCGGGGGGGGGCTGTTTTTGACAGGGCACCCTTTATGGTGCTTGGAAAAACAGACTTCTCCTTGTGTCACGGACAGTGTGTTAAAAAGGAACGAATCCTAAGCTATTTGGCCAAGGTCCATTGGTGCCCTGTGGTCATGTGACTTTTTGTGAAATGCCTGTTCGTGGATCTTTAAAATATCACCTATTAAAGAGATGCAGTGTTTCTTACCTGTGTGTCCGTGAGCCTGTTGGCGGCATGCTTACAATCTGACATGATGCGGCCGATCCAGTCAAATGACCGTCGTTCTTGACTTGTAGGTGCCACCCCCACCTCCCCCCCAACTCAAAGATGCAGCTGCATCCACTGGCCCGGGAGCTTTGGGGGTGCATTCACGTGTGGGCGAGTGCCGGCTCTGAGCTCATGGAAGGGAATATGGTTTAAATAGATTGTATAAATGCACAGCTTTCTGACAGCAGATGGTGGCTCTGGTGGTGTGAGCAATGCTCTGGTTGTTTACTAATCTTTTTAAACTGGTCTTTATCTTCGCGATAGCAAGATATGGATGGCTGCTCCAGCAGGTGACACCCGGCTGATCGCTGGCCCATACATATAAATCGATGGCCCGAACGGGCTCACCGGCAGATCGCGGCTAATTTCATGCCCACGGTTCACTTCATTCACCGTTTCCTGGGTGAGTCATTGTCCGCGATGATGTCAGTCCCCGCCAAACCAACCCCCCCGATCTTCCCGGTATCTGGAAATGGTCCGACGAGGATGAAGATTTATGTTAGCTGATTCGCTGGCTTCCACCATCAATGACAGAAGCGTCCCATCAGCTTTTTCCAATTTGAATCCGGGTTCCAGTCTAACGGATGCCACAATGAGAGAACGTAAGCGGTCGACCGCTTCCGTCTAGACGGGCAGCCTGGAATAAGGGGAGAGAATACGTGACCCCAGCCAGAGTCCGTATGTAAAGCGCGGCACGTGAGCCCACATGAACCCGTTTGTGGGAACACCGTGTTGCAGTTGAGGGACAGAGGCACCGCCATTAGTCTTCTGCTCTCCACCATCTGGTCATCAGAATCGCGGGCAGTCACTTTAGCCGGCCGAGGAAATATCTCCTGGGTGTAAATACTTCTGATTGCGTCATCCGGAAGCTGTGCAGAAGCCGGGGGGATCGCGGGACATAGTGGCAGGCATAGGTGAGTTCTGTTATCAGTAGAGTGATGTCAGTAAAGCCCACTTTAATGTGCTTTCCTACTTTTCTCTGTTCTCTTTTCTGTCACACTCACTCTGCCCCATTCCCCTTTGACCCCACTAACCCCACCCCCACCACCTTAATTTTCACCTCCCTTACCTCCCTCCCATAACCCCATCTCGACCCGCCCCTCACCCTGGCTCCATGCCGTCCATGCGGCAGCACCCGAGAGAGCCTGGCATCCAACACCTCCAGCATCGTGGAGAGTAACCGGCGGCAGAACCCGGCGCTGAGCCCTGGTCACATGGGTACTGTAGCTGCTGGTCTGCCTCCCTTCAGCTTCCGTGCCATCCCGGAGCCGCCCAGCACGCAGCCAGAAAAACTACAGAAGTCGCCCAACTGTCTGGCCTCCATCACGAGCGTGTGACAGGCAGTGGAGGCCATGGCCATCGGACGCCAAGCAACGCCCAAGGCCACACCTATAGCCGATACCCAGTCCCGACCCCGGAAACCGGTTCCGTCGCTGCCCCGGCCATAAGACTCGAGTAAAACCAGTGAAATGGATTAGTTTCAGTCAGAATGTTTTCCCCCATAAATTTTGGACCATGGTAATAGGAGGGATGTCCATCACGCGAACTGTCAGTTACATCAAGCGTTAGAATTTCAGCAATCAGTTTCTCTAGTTTTTGTTTGCGACTCTTAGTCAGGTAAGGAAACATTCTCCCTAAAATATGGAATATGCTCTGGGTGAGGTATCACAGCTGATGTGCTTTACGTTTGGAATTTTTTTTTTCTTTTTTTTGTGGGAAGTACAAGTACGTAGGGAAGGGAAGTACGAGGAAATGGCAACAATGTGGTTTCTATAGTCTATAGCGAGAAGGAGTTTTCGTGCAGACGTCTCACTTGATGTGACCCCGATGGAATCATCCGCCATCATCCCGAAGTGGCAGCATCGAGTCTGGCTATTTTTTATCCTCACATCTGACAAGTCAACAGGAGTCAAACGTAGTGAGGAACGTAGCGTGCCAGGTATCCTTCCGAGGCCGTTTACCTCTCTGGATGGGAGGCACCCTGTGGTTTCAGGGTGCTGCAGCAGGAACAGCCTGTTAGCGGGGGTCGTGGCATCTGGCCCCACCTGTGTCGCATGCAGCTGGGAACGTGCGATTCATACCGCTCTGGATTACTTGCATGTTAACTGCATCAGAAAGAAGTTTGGGAAGCCAGAATTGGTGCCAACCCCCCCGAGAGCTTGAGCCATCATAGCTGACACATTTACAATAATTTTATTCGGGTGATGTTCTTTCATCCAAAGTGACGTAAGAGCAGGGTCGGACTGGCTATCTGGCGTAACGGGCATTTTCCCATTTTGTGGGTCATTAGATTTATCATAGGGGACCCCAAAGTCAATGGCTGATTTTTAATCCCAATCCTCCCCTGCATATAACGAGCATATGGCCATCATAGTCTGCGTCACACACGTTTGGCTGCCATGGGACAGATGTCCCGTCTCCGTGGTAAAAATGCATGTCATTCACCAAGTCACCCTAGATCACCTTGGAGGGTTCCCAGATCTTTAGCGACTGTTCATCACACATGCGCAGCCAGGACCGCCTCGGGGATCTGTCCCAGAATGAGTCGAAAGTGTCAGGGGGAGCACGTGCCCTTCCGAGATTTCCGTCTCTCCCGGTCATGTCTGGCTAGGCCCAAGTGACAACGTACGTGCTTTCTCTGGGCCGAACATGACTATCTGTGTATTTTGGTTCTAGTGAAGCTTTGGAATACTTCATTTTTTTAACTTGTTTAAGAGTGCCAATAAAATGCAAGGAAAGCACAAGAACACAGTGTGATGATTCAACCAGTTTGTGAGACGTAGTTGGAGGATGGCAAGTCGGAAGAGTTTCATCGAGTATGGCTTTGGTCGCTTGCGTGATACACTTTAAACGACAGGGTAAAAATGGTGTGTGTGACGGGCCTGTGAGCGAGCCGCAGAGGGGAGCCCGTGTGGGTCACATCTTTGTTTTGTCCACCTCCACTTTGTCGGGACTCATCAATAACCTGTCCTTTTGACGACGTGAAAAATGCAAAGAACCGAAGGCCCGGGGACGCCTACGCCACAGCATCACAGGTTCCTTCTTTTTGTCCACGTACTTATTTGGAATTCTGATCCTTTTTTTTTTTTTTGCTGTTTTTCCTTTGGAAATATAATGGGAGAATCGCAGACAGGACTGCCTCGACGAAACACGTTTGCACTGAAAAGCCCGGTAGGCGGTGACCCTCTCGTCCTTAACGAAGGACGGCCTGTGAATATGTAAAATATTTCATATGAAATGATGACGGTCCATGAAATGTCTTCCCTCAACATAATCAATTTCTAACGGCGTCCAATAACATTGTTTTTAATTGTGAATGTGTACCATATTGTAAATGCTGTCGCTGGGTCATGCTTAGTATAATAACTGCCGAGGGAAAGGGGGATTTCTTTTGTAATGTCTATAATATTTGAAGGTCCCTATTTGTGTAGTAGTGCTGGTCCCTGTTCTCGTAGTGTATGTGACAAGCCCACTGGGGATGCTGTCATTTACTTTTTAAGACAATAAAATGACATGTTTGGTTACGTGGCCGTGGTCATTTTTCCTCCCATCCCCGGTCGTTGACGCACCACCTCGGAGGACTCGTCATCGGCGGCACCAAGCCCTCACAGGTGAGCACTTGTAGGGAAACTGTATGTGTCTCGCTGAATTTTTCCTGTGAAAAGATGTTTACTTTTGAATAGCAGTTCAGGGGCACAAAGTCGGCAAACCCCTATAGGATTTCAGCATCCCAGGCGGGTTCAAACACGCCACTTCTGTGTCTGATGGCGCCAGGCGAGCCATCTAGCGGAGAAACGTCGGAACTGCCTCTTAACGTTCATGCATTTATCTTTTGCATGTTAGACTTTTGTAACGGTGACTTTACTGGTCTTTGTAGAAAATCAGAAGGCTGCAGGTCATGCAGAATGCTGCTGCCAGAGTCCTCACTAACACCAAGAAAGTAGAGCATATCACACTCATCCTAAGTTCGCTGAACTGGCTTCCCGTTCATGTCAGGATTGATTTTATTGATTGATGTTATTACTTGTGTACAAAGCACTAAATGGTCTTGGGCCTAAATACATTTCTGATCTACTAGAACCTGAGGTCATCTGGGAAAGGCTTACTCAGTGTTCCCAGAATCAAGACGAAGCAAGGTGAAGCAGCGTTCAGTTTCTATGCTCCCCATCTCTGGACCCAAAATTCCTGAAGATCTGAGGTCTATTTCTACTGTCAAATCATTTAAATCAGGGCTTAAAATATGTATTTGCTGCAGCTTTTCAATAAATTTAGTCATACTCTGTTACTACAATGAAACATATTCAGTTAACTATTTGTTATGGCTTTTTTTTGTTTTGACTTTGAATTGCCTTGTGTCTGAATTGTGCTTTATAAATAAACTTGCCTTCAGGATGGAGTATATGGCCAATGCAGTAGATATTTTTAGCAAGAATATTGTGCTATAGATCGGGCATAGTGACGGTGACTATTCCCTGTGGCGTCCACCCACTGCAGCCGTGTGGAATTTTCCACAGGTGGATCTCAGTGGAACAACTGAGAGCTCTCAGAGAGGGAGGGAACGGAAGGCTTCTGAGCTTGGTGCAGCTTCTGACACACCACACTGTCTTCTCAGGCTATAGAGAAGTGTCACAAGTGTGTGACAATCTGGGTGGTGTTAGTCTATGTATGTTGCAGATAAAAGTAAGGGTGACTTAGACTTGCTGTACACCAAAGGTGTGCCACTGTTTCAAAGTTTGACAGTGTGCTGAAAGTTTTATGATGGTATTGAGCTGGTGGGATTGCCCACAAAATCTGCCCTTCCTGTCATTCATTCATCTTAAACGAATGTTACATTCATATAGTGCTTTACAGGACAACCGAAGCACTTTGCACAGCTCATGGGGAATCACATCAACCCGGTATGGTACAGCATCCACCTGGATGATGCAATAGCAGTCATACTACACCAGTACATTCTCCACATAATAGCTAAGGTGCAGACATCAGTTAGACATGGGGGATGATTAGGAGGTCAATTTTGATAAAGCCATAGTGGACAATTTTAGCCAGGAGCACAGGGCACTACCCCTACTGTGTTAGGACCACACCAACAGCTTTCAGCAGCAACCGGGCTTTCCTTTTTGGCCTCCTATCCAAGTTCTGGTAAGCAGTGTTGGGCACATTTTTTTTTTTAAAGTAAAGTAATTATTGTTACTTTATCTGAAAAGTAACTAGTTACCAGGGAAAGTAACATGCATTACATTTTTTTTTTAAATATTCAAAAATGTGGATCCCCCTCCCCCCTTTGATGGTAATTCAGCTTTATGTTCAATTATTTGTAATAACACTGACTTAAATATGTTTAATGAATGAAATACATTTAAAAGGCTAAATATAAATAAATTAACAGAAAACATTGTACACAAATCACTATTTTAATAATGGCAGCATGTTCTCAACAACATACCTGGCTATCAGCCTGTTTAGTTCAGTCTGTGTCACAGCAGGTTTTTATGGGGCATAAAAAAAAATCAAGCTTAGGCTGCTTTGATGGCTTGGCTTTGTGTCCTTCGTTAGCCGCACCTGGGTTTGGGCTGCTATCAACATCCACGTTCTTGGCCACTAGTTTTGATGAAGCATGAGACAAAATCTGCTTCATCAGATTTGAATTGCTCGTTAACGACATGGCTAAAGACTTAGTTCCAGGGCATAATGTACATTTCAACAAAGGAAAAGTAATTTTCTGTATTTCCACTGTAAAAACACTACTTTTGAACTCGCCATTACTGTGTCTCTCCTGAGTGTGTGTTTGTGTAAACACCCGCCCACCTCTGCCTCTAATTGGCTTACCATGAAATTTTACTCTACCTTAGCCAATCATCATCATTTATGCGGTTGTCTTGCCCCTCACCAAAGAAAAGAAAAAATTGAGAGCCTGGTCGGATGAAAACAGCTTACAGTAATGCGCCGCATGTTATTGTCAGTAACGGTAACGGCATTGTAACGATGGAAACAGTAATTCGTTAATTACCCGTTACTGAAAAAATCTTTTTCAGTACTGCTGTTATTCCCATCACTGCTGGTAAGGCTTATGGGAAACTGCAGGTGCTACATGGGCTGACAGGCTTGAAGGACTTGAAATCAATGTGACACAAACTTGCAGAAAGGTAACTGGAATGTAAGAGGAGGGAAAACAAAACACCAGTACTGGACAGGAAAATGCATCTGGACATCTTCACCATAGGAATGAACAGTCCACATAGATATGCATACATGGACTGTGTGTGACAGAGGACAGCTCTCTAACACATCAAATACATCACATGCTGCCATCAGGTGGAACTACCTCAGTGGCACGTGAGGACAGAGTGTCCCCATTAATGAAATCCTCAATTTTCTTAAAACCTGTCACTGCAATCAAAAACATTCAACTTCTCAAGAAAGAAACATACCTGCCAATGTTTGGCAGTACGGTGCCATAGAGGATGTGAGGGTCTACAACTGCGGGCACCAGTTAGGCAAAAAGCACACCAAGGCGGCAGAGTGCCAAGGGCTTTGATTTTATTCTGCACAAATAATACAACTCAAGACAGCAAGTCATCTTTGACATGTTTGAGGTTTGCATATTTTTGTAGATCCACAGGATTAATAGTAGTTCATGTGCACAGATACACAAACACACAGGCGGAAGCAGGAAAGTGTGCATGTACAGACAGAGAGCATTAGTGCCGAAAGACATGAAAATGGAGAATCAAATGAATAAAATTACTTCTGGTAAAAAAGATAAAATATTTACCTGTAGTCCACCTTTGATAAAATATTCCCTTTATTTAAAAAGAAATATAAAAAGCTCAAGGAAAAGTCTTTGCTCTTTTTTTTTTTCATTTTTTTGGCAAATTGTCTCAAGCGTGCGTGTGGGGTCAGAGATCGACGAGGCCAGGGTGTGGGAGATGATGCAGAGAGAGAGGTGAGTGCAGCCAGTCTGGCGTGCTGTGGGGGCACTGTGCTTTGTCCCGATCTGGCTCACGCCGTACGACACCAAGGTGTCAGTCCCTGTTGGGCCTTCCTGCCCCATCATGCTCCATGCCCTGCCTCTCACACGCCCTTGCCACTGCGCCTCACCACTACCACACCTAATGCTACCCCAACCCTTCAGTGCCTCCCTGTCATCAATACCGAGGTCCGGACTGGCCCTGGCCTACCTGACCTGGCCCAACCTTCTCCCTGTCACTGTCCCGTCTCACCCCAAGTCTCATCCCTTCTGCATCGCAGCCGACCTGACTTGTTCCTATGTTCCCTCCGGCGGCTTGGCTCTCCCGTCTCTAACGTGCAGCCTGCCTTTCCTAGAACGTGGGAAGGTTAGCCTTTTGAAGGGGCAGGGGTAGGAACTGAAGGGAGGTGGAAAAAGGAGTCCCGTGTCAGTAGGCCGCTAGGCCACACAGGACATGGCGAGAGGCATAGGCGGTGAAGGGTGCTGGCGGCAGTAGATGTGAGGCACCGACATCTTCAGAGGGAGAATTGAGAACAACGGCCATGTCAGTTTGTCGGGCTGTCTATCCACAGAGAGCACAGCCGAGGAAGCACAGCCTGCATCAGCAGGTCTTGACAGTGGAGGCGTCGGGGGTCTTCATGATGACACTGGCTCTGGTCTCAGGGCTGGGGCTGGCTCCTGCAGGCAGCTGTGGTGGCTGGATGGAGCGGCGCTGTGGGTCCCAGGACCCCGTGTCATAGGGGATGAGTGGCGCTTGTTCGCGGCTGCTGATGACACGGAAGTTGGTCTTGCCCGACGTGACGAAGGTGGACATGCTGGGTAGGGTGTGACCTGGGATCCTGAGGGCACCACCACTGCCGAAAAGGGGCTTGGACTCACGACACCCAGAGACCCATGTGCTGAAGCCCTGTGTGGACAGAGTGAGAGAAGTGTGCCTGTCGGTGTGATGATGCTGTCAAGGCCAATTCATACTGCATTTTTCTGCATGCGCTTTCGGTCGCGGAAGAGGGGACGTGGCGTATATTTCGTCAGCAGGGGTTGGCTGCAGACAGCTGTATGCGTAACCCAGATTTTTATGCCTGGCAAAAACCTTGTGCAACTTTCCAGCAGGTGGCAGTGTGGACTGCCACAGATCAGCAGTCACTGACGAAAGAGTAGAGGAAGAATGGTGGTTGTTGTTGTAGTTATGGTCAGCAGCCGTATGAGGAGGGTCAGAAGTACCCACATCGCTTTTAAAATGCAACACTATTTATTTAGGCCTTTTTTCCCTTTATTGTATTATACTATTGTATCGTCTGTCTCACAATCCAGCTGTCGCAGACCTTGTGACATGAGAATTGCGTGAGTATAGCATGAGCTGTTGATAATGTCACCCATTTTTTAAATTCAGTACAAAACACCCTAGCTGCCTTGCCATGATGGGGGAGCAGCACTGGTACAGTCATGCAAAATTCATATGTCTGTAATGTACCGCTCAGCTGTTAGGCCAATGATTCAATCACAATGATACCTTGAAAATGTACCCCGGAAGTTTCAACTTCACACACGGCTGCAGCAAGAGTCCACATCAATGGCAAACGTTCACAAATGTTTCCTAAAAAGTGTTTATTCATTATTAAGAAATCCTACATCAATTACAATATTAATAACTGTTTTTAAAAGTGTGTTTTCATTAATCATTAAGAAATCCTTTCATTAGAGAATGTATATTTAG
Organism: Petrocephalus zakoni; assembly: GCA_026774425.1. Lineage (NCBI taxonomy): Eukaryota > Metazoa > Chordata > Actinopteri > Osteoglossiformes > Mormyridae > Petrocephalus > Petrocephalus zakoni. The sequence continues at coordinate 10,277,397 of JAODKN010000050.1, forward strand.
CTTGTCGGCGACATGATTACTGATGTATATTTAGCTTGGTAGTGACATGTCTTGTTGATTATAACCGTATATTTAGCTTTGCAGTGACATTTTTTATTGGTAATAAATAAACAAATAAAGTATATTAAATAGATTTACAAATGTCTTAAGAAGGTTATTAATTATCATTTAATTAATATCAGTGTGTGTGTGTGAATGTGATAATTAATAAAGCCCTAACAGTTAAGAAAACATTTCAGTAAAGACCTGAACATCAATAATGCAATAAAAATAATATATATAATAATCTAATAAACATTAATAATCTAATAAAATGTCATTTGTAATCGAGAAGTTTGCTATGGCTATAAATATACTAGGGCTGCAGCTTTCGATTATTTTAGTAATCGGGTAATTATCGATTGTTCCATCGAATTATTCGAGTAATCGGATAAATACTTTTGTCTTACTAAAGTGCAATAGTAACTATTCAAAAGATAAAAAAGACAGGTCTCTTAAAATTAACAACACAATGGTTTTAATGGTTAAACTGCAGACCACAATGATGGTATTTTAAGTAATTCAACATAAGGGAGATGAAATAATCTGGGAAAAAAGCACTTTTTGTTTGATCGCTGTTTGCAAATGCAGCACTTAAAAAGAACACATAATGATACAGACTTTACCGAAACGCTGTATTTTTTGGCAAATGAATTACCACAAAATAATGTAAGCTATTTTGCCATGAATTTGGTAGTAAATTCACATTGTCCCATGTGACCCGAGGAGAGCTGTAAACTGACATTTTAATCAGCTGTATTAACATGGTAGCAGTGCAGCTAACTGTAATTATGAAGCAGTTCATAAGTAGAACAACTTAATATGTAACGTAAGGCTGCATCAGTAGACAATCATCAGTGAAATGGGGACGTTAGCTTCGATAGCTGCTAAGCTACCTTCGGTCATAACTATTAATTATTATAACCATTAGCAGCTAATGCTGCGGCAATATAAAAACAAAATAGTATTTAGTATATTAATGACAGCCAATGTATTAAATGTTTTTTAAAATCTGTTAATTTTATCAACATACCATTCAAACTGCTTGGTAATCAGCAATGGAAATGACCGTGATTCTATGCCGTGAATGTTAATGTTTGGAACTATACACCGTCTCCATGACTCAGAAGTTTGCCCAAAATTTCTCCGCCATTTATTTCTTTTAGACAGGAGTGTCGCTGCCGCTACCAAATCTGTACAGCCTTGCTGCTACCCGATCTGTACAGCTGCGCCACTGTTTCTTACACTCCAGGGCCCGGTTTCCCGATAACGCACACTGTTAGCACGCTAAGAAGACTCTTAAGAGTGCTCCGGACTAACCTTACGAACGTGTGACTTTACCTAAGATATACTTAGCGTACAAACGCTTCGGGAATCGTTCCACAACGTTAAGAGAGAGGTTAAGGTACAACTTAAGAACTACTTAGCGATAAGAAGGTTTTGGGAAACCGGGCCCTGTTTCTTTCTTTTCTGTTCCTACCGCTCTGCTACACGAAATGCAGCGTAAGCACACCGTGCGACGGTAATAATCCTCCGTGTGAAACACGGTGATGACTGAGCAGTACATAGTCGTGTGGATTAAACGAAGCATCGAAACGAAAAATCAAGGATTTTTTGTAATCAAGTTATTCGAATTACTTGAATCGTTGCCGCCCTAAAATATATATTGATAATTTTAAAAATCATCAGCTGCACTATCAAGCTAAAAGTAAACGATTTCTTAATTAATAAAAACACACTTCAAAAGAAAAAAAAACATTTGCAAACGTATTTTATTGATGTGGCCCTGTGATTGCTGTGGCCGTAAGGGTGAAGTTAAAACTTCCGGGGTACCTTGAAACTGCATCATCATGATTGCATCATCGGCCAAACGGTTGAGCAATAAGTCACGGGGGAAGGAATTTTGCAGCCGGAACAAATTTTGCATAACAGTACCAGAGTTTCAGAACAGTAGTCAAAGGGCCCTTAACTCGAGACTGCCTGGCTGACAGCCGCCCGCCGGCAGCCACTCACCTCTTCTTTGGCTTGTTCCTCTTCACTATGGATGCTCTCTGTGTCACTCTCTGCAAATTCAAAAAACAAGCACGGAACCATTCAAATACACAGCAGCAGGACTTCCTAAAACGAGTCACTCCACACGGAGAAACAGGCGGACACATGCGGTTTGTGGAATCTCCACCCCTCGGGATTCATTCCAGTGCCACAGGAGCACACTCGCCTCCACACGATGAGACGGGCGAAATCTGCAGAGGGTACGAGTGACTGGACGTCACCGACTGCTCCTCGTTCTCGGTCACCACCTCGATGGTCTGGCAGACGTCGGGCAGGTCGCTGATGATCAGCTGCTCTTCCAGCGTGCTGCGGTTCCCAGCTCTCACCGGCTCTGCGGAGACCGTGTCAGACACCCACTATGACACACCACGCACTACTCTACACTAGGTGTGGGTATCGAGGGAATTGGGCACCGCACGCAGCCAGGGACCTACCTGTCGCCACAGTGCTATCGGCCACATCCTCAGTCTTGACTGCCGCCGGCCCAGGCTGCCCGTTACTGCTTGTGCGTGACACCGGCCTCCGCTCCACCTGGCACAGGACACAGCCGCAGGGTGTGAGAGGGGCAACACGGCCGCCTCGGCCATCTCGCTTTGATGCTTCGCCACCACACTCACCTTGACTTTCTCTTCCTTCTCACCCCTTTTCTTTCCTGAAAGAAGAGAACCAATCACACGTGAGGAAAACGCATGCAGCACACCACCCCACAGAGCCTGACATCCACTCCCGAGACACTGACATTACACGTCCAACTGGATTTTCCGGTTGATGCTGGCTGGGCCTCCCCCCACGGCATGCCCTCACTCCATCCAGCCATGGCAACACCATTCCCTCAGTCAGCCGAAAGCCAGACACTGCACACACTGCAGTGGACAGTCCCTGAGTAAGTGGTCGCGCCTCACTCACCTTTCCTTTTGGGCTTCTCAGACTCCATCAGCATCCTGTAAACACGGAAGGCGTTGGTGCCCTTCTTCATGCTCCTGTCCTTTACCTCCAGAATGTCCGGCAGCGAGTTCATGGCACAGCGGAAGTTGGCCTTCCATGTCTTGGGGTCCGGTTTGTCTACGCCTGGCTGGTACTTTCCTTTGGGGTATGGCCAGGGGGGAGCCCGTGTCACACAATTGCTAATAATCCCCTTGTTGAAATATTACAAGTTACAATTCTGTTCAGACACTTAGAACATAA
>JAODKN010000050.1:10286222-10303544 GCA_026774425.1 Petrocephalus zakoni
CCATGCTGCACCTTCAGGGCTTCCTCCGAAACAGCCGGGACACACAATGGGAGGAAGTGTGTGTGTGTGTGTGTGTGGTGGGGTCCACAGGCAACAAACAGATCACACTGTGGGAGAGTACAGAGCCTATGGCAGCTGTGGGGAGGCTAAGGCTGATTCCTGAGACTCACCACCGCCTGCAAAAACATCCACTAACCCTAAGATGGAAGGCCAAGCTCACCAAGGAGGGGTCCCTTGGCGCCAGCTTCAGGAGTCTGGGAAGTGGCGGTCAGGAGGAGGGCCTGCAAACGGCCACTCCCACTTTCCCACAACCACTCGGTCTTTCATGGGTCTGCCTGCCCAAAATGCTCCATGATGGGCGAATTTTACCTGAAGGAGTGTCACGGCTACATGACTACACACGCCACAGAGAGGGGTGTGGGTGTGCTTGGGGCACAGTAACCATGGTTACCAGTATGACCGCATGCTCCCATTAGCAGAGTGCTGCAAGGTCTTGCATGGCCTATCATGCACAGAAGTTTCTGGAACAGCTGTGCAGCATCCCAGAGGCACATTTTCAGCTGATATGAACCCAAGTAAGCAAAATGCTCTAACAAATAATAACGATTCGGTAAAAAGGCTTAGAAATAACCCAGAATAATAAACACAGAATATAAAACCCAGCTTCCCAGCAACAGACCATTATAACTTAAAGTACATCTCCCTCGTCAACATAGACACTATACAAGGAATCTGCTTCTTCGCGTTGAATCCTGGGAGGTCGGACGATGATTCAAAGTCCAGTGCCACCTTGTGGTTGACTCGGGTCATGATTTGCATGAGCTCCAGCCGATTCCCATACTTGGTCAGCATGTCGCACAGAGACTGGATGAACCACGAGCCACACATGGTGTTCCTCCACGAGTAGTAACCTGAAGCGGGGATGGATCAAAGACACATGAAAACAGCCACAGATCACCAACCCCCAGCCACCCCAGAGACCAAGCGAGCCGGCAAAATACCTGGGGCAGTAGAGTATGCGTACAGGAAGTCTGCTTCCACGGGGATTCGGTCTGGTGACCTCTCGGGCCCGTCCGCCTCAATGTTCCCATCAGCCTCGATGCCCCCATCCAGATCAGTCCCCCGACACGCCTACCAGTAACGAGACTGCCCGAATCAGAATGCAGACTCTACCGACCAGTCGTCACTTGGCATGTCACTGACCTCACCCCCCCTGCAGTCACACCTGACAGTACCTGGATGAAGAAGAGCTTGGGCTTTCCCACCAGGGCTGGACAGCGGTCGCCACGGAAGTAGCCCGTCAGGACCTTGAGCTCGACTGGCCCGTCGGTACCGAAGAGCACGCCGTCGTCACCATGGCTCAACAGGACGCACACGAAGGAGGCCGCCTTGCTGTGATCCTCCTGGGCAGCTGGGGGTACGACATGCACGCCGCATGCGTTGTTGGATACCGGTCTCAATCCCATAAACCTTGGGTGCAGACACACTCAAGAAAAGTATGTTGCAAGCTATCAAATTAACACGGCACCAAAAGCCAGTGTGACAAGTCATATCCAGGGCAAGATTCCATCTTAGAAGAATAGTCAACAGACTAGTCGCACAATGACATCAGTATAACCGTGAAAAGGAAGGGAAATAGTGCATGTCCTACTTCCCCGTTAGGCAGGGGGAAAACAACACATACATCTCGCATGCAAAACTGACCAAAGGCACAAAGGCATCCCCAAGGACCTATCCACAAAGAAGAAAGGAACCAGACTGTCAGTTACTCATGCAGAGTGCCAAATTCAAGTGGGTATTTGTGAAACGCCATTGACTGAAATTATCAGCTTACTATCAAACCCTTCCCAAGATACCTAATCATCCAGGACCACAGGGAAAATGGCTGATTACGCTAGAAAAGGAAAATCAGACATCCAAGGTCAACACCCAGCCCCCTGGTGTTATCTCAGAGAAGAAGCTTTATGGCAGAGAATGTAACACATTAATTAGCAAAAGCACTTAACTCTGATCTGAGGACTCTGACAAACAAAGATAAACGCTTGGACTATGCCCCCTCCACCTTCCAAATGAGCCGATGTTGCCCACGAAACCCACAACTGAGGATGCTTAGTAAGAAGCTGAATAATAAAATGTTAAGACGACAGCTGAAATCCAGCTTGACTCCGTACCTCGATCACCGCTCCCACATTTCACAACTACAGCACTTGAATCTAACGAGGAGGAGGGGTCACCTTTTGACAAAACCTGCTTGATTTGCGCCACGGTCAGGTCGTTCTTCGCTGTCACTTTGTAACCCAGTCTGCTGAATGCCTTCACCACATTCCCAGCATCCACATCTGTGCCATTGCGGATGTTCATCCCTGGAAGGGAGACGCAGAAACATACAGGGCTATAAGGCTGTGTGATGTGACCAAAATCTCATATCCTGATATACAGTGGTAGTGTTGCATTACAGGAGCTGGCCACCTGACCTAAATACAGAACAAATGATTTGACCAGACAGTGTAAGAAAAGTAGCCAATGAGAGCTCAGCATATGTAGGACCTCCTTCAGGACAGCAGGAAAAGCATCCCAGGAGATCAGCTCATGAAGCTGGCATCGAGGAGAACGCAGAGTCCGCCAGTGCCTAAGGGCCGGGTTCGGGGGCCCAGTCGTGGGATAACCTTGTCGACCCATGAATGTGAACCGGCAACCTTCCGAGTCCCAAACTTGTCCAATAAAAAAAAGATAAATGTGAAAAATGTGATGCGGTGTGCGCATGTTCGAAAATGCACATACAGAAGAGGCAGGTGGAACGGGTCAGGAAGTGACACCCCCGTCGTCCAAATGACTTATTTGGCGCCCAAGAAAATTAAACGATAGAGCAGAATATGAAAAAAGACATTTTTCTATAGTCGTACGCTATATATCATCCCTCAGAATAAGGTACATCCTCGCGTTTCAGGGTCGGTCGCGCAAAAAGACGAGTAAGATGAAAAAAGAAATGGCACTGAGCTCCCGTTCGATAGTTACCGGTCTTTCTGTCGAAGTTCTTATTGTTGATGATGATGCACATCCCCAGGCTGGGGTAGTCCAGCTTGTACCTGTACAGCTGGTCCTCGGCCTTGGCGTCCACTTGTGAGGACCCACGAGAGGCGGAGGAGCTTGGGGCCCTGAGAGGCACACATACCGACATAGCGATACAGAACAGTAGACCCCAAAAACAGACACGCGAAATCGGGTTGTCTAGTTAAATGTGAAAGGCCAAATGTTAGCCAAGCACCGCTAGCGCGTCCTCACCCCGGTACCAGTCTCCCGATCGGATGAGCCGATGGGGCCCAAGCCCCGACTAAAGGCGGCCGATGCACCGTCCACCACCCCTGAACCAGAAGTCAGCCCCACATGCACAAAGGCTGTCCTGCATAACAGGGCGCTATAAGTCACCATGCTTTACCGCTGATCTTACCCGTCCGCCCAAGCGTCCACGGCGTCCGACCGAGCGTCCACAACGTCCCCCACCGCTGCATTGTCCGGTACGACAGACATGGCCGTCTGAAAAGACCAACTGAAATAAGACAGGCAGAAGAAAACGCTAAAGCAGAACTGCAGAGAGATACTGCTTCACGGTCCGCCCGTTTGTGCGGCGAGCAGGAGAGACGCAGCCTACAGGGATAACTTCCGGTATCCGCAGGGGGCGGGGCCAATTGCCGGAAGTGGCGTCAAAAGTCCACACTTTTAAACAATGGTAGATTTTGAGTAATCTTTTGGTAGAAAGGAGACACGGGCTGGGTTGTTTATTTTATTTTAGTGCTTCATAAATAACCCACATGCAGAAACACATTTCAAAATGAAAACTTGGTTTAAAACCCAGCGATAGAGATCGGTTTCTATATGGCAGTTCATATTACACCACAACCATCGAGACTGATCCTTATCACCGATATCGTTAATCCAAAGAGTATCAGAATTATCGCCCGGTTTACTTATGCCATGTTCAGAGTGCATGACTTTTAAAGTCGTTGTCAGATCGCGAATGATCGGCAACAGGGGGGTCACACACTGCAAGACCTTGTAACCGTTGTAATTGTGACTTCACGTCATTCACGCGTGTGTTTTTGTGACTAAACGCAGTCTGGAGACCAGACGGACTCGTCGGCGATTTATCCTGGTTAAAATATCTTATAATATGTGCCCCCCTATCGCCGATTAGTTATGTAGTGTGTTACCATAACGACTTCAGGACTCCCAATTACATGACGACAAGTCGTTTAGTGGGAACAGTACAGCGATTATGATATGTTGTGTAGTCTGAACAAGGCAGCAGGAAACACGTCAGATAGACCCCTAAAAGCAGACATGAACAGTAGTTTATCGAGCATCTCTCGTAATCGTCGATGCTCTTAGGCAGGTAGATTCAACACAGTTCCAGTACAAATACTTCATAAAATCACAATAAAATGAGCACTCACGTTTTGTGTGGGCCTGGCGGATACGGACTGTAAACTGCTCTGCCGCTTAAATAATCTTTATTAAATGACTTTTCTCTGTGTACGACTGCGACTTTCCGTGACAGTCAACCTTAAGACTATATGTGTCTAGTAAGGGGGAGGGATTCCTTGTTAAATACGACACGCCTTCAAGAAAACGATTTGGAAAATAAACTACATTACCCATCGGGCTAGCGTGTCACGTCGGGCTAGCGTGCTCTTCTGTCCTGCTGTTAAACTACATTACCCATCTGGCGTTCAACGCGGCACTTCAGCGCGCGGCAAATTTCGACCATCGTTGGAATGTGAGGTAGAGCCACTCCTGTGCGATTTAGCAATTTGAAAAAGAGATGTCTATTATCTCTATTATGTTGTTTCGGTAACGTAATTTTACTTTTCGTAATATGTCAGTTCGTGACGCAGCGGTGTTTACTAAGTGTTTACTGAAGAGAAACTATTGCTCCTAGGTAACATGTACTGTAATAAGGAGTCGTTTCACAAGCGTGATTAATACAATAGCCCAACCGGGATTTCCAAACGCAGTGCGGCTTGTTTTCGTGAAGTGGTGGCGCAGTGGATAGCACTGTAGCGTTGTGTCCGTAGGGTGGTGGGCTCGAATCCATCTGTATTCCTGTCCTGTTTAAGCGCTTATGCAAACCATTTCTATTTTAATTCTCATGGTATAGTGCGCCCCATGTTAAGAGACTGTGTGAAGATGACGACCCAGAGGGGAGAGAAGGTCAAAAGGGTGGAGGAAATGGCGAGATCTTTTCGGCAGCGTCCCCTCGCCACCCCCTACAGGCCACGACTATGCCGACCCTGGGAGCCGTCATCCGTCTGGAGGCTGTTTCCACGGCAAAGTGCGGCGCTAGCTTTCGCCAAGAGCTGTAGAGAGGTGAGGGTGCTGTCGCATCGGTGCCGCCTCCCCGTGCATATCTTTTCCCCCGCAGTAACCCTTCCCCACCTGCAGGAGGCTCACGTGTTTGCCCTGGAGAGGGAGCGGGCAGAGGCAGGACAGCGGATCTACCTGGTGACCAGCTACTCGGAGCTGTGGCATTACTACAGGTGGGTGTCGGCTCTGTGCGCCTGTGTGGGTTTGGGGGGCACACACCTCTGTCAGATACAAAGTCAATGACATGAGAAGCAGGCTGAGTCTTCAGTTGCTCCGTCCTCCCCGCAGGACGTTCAGGTGCTCGCTGATGCACTGCTATGAGGTCATCCCCGAAGGCGCCGTCTGCAAGCTCTACTTCGACCTGGAGTTCCACAAGCCCTCCAACGAGGGTCTGAACGGTCCACAGATGGTACAGCTGCTCATTAAGGTATGGCGACTCAGCTTCTCAGGCAGGTGGTGACTTGATGCCTTTCTTACTTTTTATTTTGGCAGAACAGCTAAAAATCGGTGCTTGAACATGAGGACGCAGGGTGAGACTGTGGGGGGCACAGGTGTCTGAAAAAGTAGAGGAAACACCTGACTGCACAAACAGGAAGTGTGTCTCCTGGCTGAGCTAGTAGCCTTGATGTTTACAGTACGTCTGCCGGAAGCTGAATGAGCTCTTTGGGGTCAGCTGCTCCGTAGAGGACGTACTCAACTTGGACTCCAGCACCGATGACAAGTTCAGCCGCCATCTTGTGTTTGTGCTGCCGGACGCAGCATTCAAGGACAACGCGCACGTCGGTAGGCTTCTGCCCAATGGCCACAGGTCCTCCCGACTTTCAGTACCATGTTTTAGTTCCTCTCACTATTCACACAGCTGATTTGTCACTAAAAGTGTCAGTAATAGTCAATCATTCAGTATAATTTCTTACTGGAGAACCTGTTGTTATTCTTCAAAGGTCGATTTGTCCACAAGATTCTTCAGCCCGTGCTGGAGTCTCTCCGGGAAGGACAAGGCATTGCCAAAGAGGCAGCCGGTCAGGCAGGGCAGGGACAGGAGATGAACGTGGCCTGGGAGCCGGCTGGCTCAGACGAGCACGGTAGCCCACTGCTGAAGAAACGGAAGCCAGAAGGGGGAGGGCTCCACTTCCTGTGGGTGAAAGACAAAGAGTGGCGATGGGGGCTCCTTGTGGATCTGGGTGCGTAGGGCCCGCAGAGATGGGAAGGATTGAGGACAGAAACACTGCCCTAAAAGGGTTAATGGCCTGAAAGAAAAACACACACCTGACAGTGCTTGGTTTACCCATAATCCCTCTGCTGTCTATTTTGAGACCCACAAAACATGAGTCCTTCGATTACGGATTAAACAATTTTAAGCAGAACACGCTTGATCAGATTCCTCTGCGTCATCACGCAGCAGAAACAAACGTCACGGAAAGCCCCGGAAGTATCCCATCTCCCTCACTTTAATGTCTTGTCCGCCAGGTGTCTACACAAAGAACCGAAATTTCCGCTTGTACAAGTCCTCCAAAGCCGGCAAGAACACCGCTTTCACCGTGGCAACGGACAACCGCTTTGTCGCGCAGCCAGACAGGCAGGTCTCGGTGGAGGAATACCTGTTTCTGGCCTCCCTGGTGACCAACGTCAGGTGGGTACAAATCTCGGCCAATCCAGTTGCCACTCTGACCACCCATGTAAAACCACATCCTCAGAGGTCGTTCTTAACCCAGTGCCTGTAGGGACTTTGTTTGTTAATGGATAAACAGAGATGTCCCAGCTGTCCAGTGGGGCCTGTTGAAAGGAAATGGCCGATTCCTGCCCCTGGGAGAGATGCCAGGAGTCAGCGCTGTTTATCTGCCACTAAAGTGCTTTGGGTTTAGGGCTGCTCTGCTGAAGGACACTTGACTTCCAGATGGAACATATGAAAGGTTTCTGAACAGCGCTAGCATGTGATTCATAGCATATACAAATAAGGATCACGTCATCCAACAATTAACGAGAGCACCCTCCCATAGCAAGAAAACAGCTTCCGCTATAAGTCAGTTTGCTCTGAGCTCAGAAACAGTCTTGACACCAAGCAAATATGTTTTGGTTAATGATAGAGCTGCTTCTCATTTTGAGAACCATAGGACAGTGGGGGACCATGTATTTAAACCTGGTACCTGTGGGTTGATCCCGTTGAACCATTGGTGCAGGTTCACAGGCCAGAAGATTCTGACATTGGAGGTCTCTGATGGGAAAGGCATGCAGGACTTGTCCCGCTCCCATGCTGTTCCTCCTCAAAGCATCTCCGGTACCAACCGTTTTCGTCTTTTCATTTTGTGTTTTCCGTTTTTTTTTTTTTTTACATTAAGTTGCGGAAGCTGGCTGAGGGTTTCCATCATGAATATTTCAGTGGTTCGAGCTCAGCGACCTACACAGCCACTGTGCCAATTAGCAAAGCAAGACTCACAATTTGCAGTTTAAACAAGTACGCTTACTGTGTTCATTGCCCCTGCTAATGTATCCCAAGGCTGAGAGGTCTTAAATATCAGACCCTTTAGGCGGAAGCCGGAGCTCCCCCTACAGAGAAGTGGACGAATTCATCCTGTCCATTGTCAGAAAGGATGGTATTCAGGGAGGTAGGACACTCTCTCTCTCTGTCAAGCTCTCGCTCCTTATGAGGCTGAAAAGGGAAGGTTCTAGGTGTTTCACCATCTCATTTCGTTCCCACGCAGCTATCCGGCGCTGGAGCTACTTTGAGGCGGAGCAGCTGCTCGTCTACGACATTCTGAGATATCGCTGGTGTGGGAACGTGGGCCGGTTCCACAGGAGCAACAACATCCTGTGAGTGGGGGCCATCCTGCGAGAAAGGTCTTGGCTCGGCTCATTATCACCACATACCAATGTGAGGGCATGCTCCCCCTGACCCGGGACAGAGGGAACTCTGCAGAGAAGCTTGGTTCCTTTGGAGGAACCTTTGATGACCCATGACCTCACACTCATACGTGCCTTTTTGCCTTTTTGGCAAACTTTACACACTCTTGGTCTTGTCAGGATCTTGGTGGACCTCATGGAGGAAGTGTGGTACCAGAAGTGTCACGACCCAGTCTGCAGGAGCCAGAATTACAGGTCTTCGAGTAAGGTCTCCATCAGTCTGAATCGTGCTGAGCCCCACACACCCCAAATGAGACTTTCAGATTGGTGTCAGACAGATCTCTCCCCCAGGTTACCCCCTACCGCAGGACATCTGCTTCAGCTACTTGATGAAAGAGGTCAGTCCCTTGGGGGCACCATTGAGTGTCCTGTGCGATTACTTGGGAGGAGGGTGCGGCAGGTGGTTTTTGTATCCTACAGGACGGTACCTCACCCGGGCGTTTAGGCAATCAGTCTTCATCAAGTTTGCTGAATACTTCTGCATAAGGACCATGACTCAACAGATTCTGAAGCTTTAATATGTGTGTGACACTGTTCTGCTGTCTGTGACCCTCACTGTCTGGTGACCTCCATGCTAAACAGACCCTGAGACGTGTCTGAAGCTTTTCTTCTTCTGGTAATCCACAGTGAGTTCTTTGGTCTTGTTGGTATGGAGGGCGAGGTTATTGTCAATACGCCATGTTGCCAGGATGCTGGACTTCCTCCCTGCAGGCAGATTCGTCATTATCACTTACCAGTCCTACCACTGGGGTATCATCTGTGAATTTGATGATGGTATTTGAGCCATGTAAAGGAACACAGTCATAGGTGAAAAGGGTGTAGAGCTATGGGCTGTGCCTGTGGGACGCCAGTGTTCACGGGCGGAGTGGATGAGGTGAGGCTGTTTAATCTAACAGGCTGGGTTTTGTTGAGTTTGTTAGTCAGAAAGTCAAGTGTCTAATTGCAGAGGAGGTGCTGATGCTGAGGACATTGAGCTTGTTGAACAAATTAGTGGGGATTACTATTAAATGTGGAGCTAAAATCAATGAATGACTTTCTGACGTGTCCCTCATGGCAGGACGATGAGGGTCTGGACTATTTCATGGATGGCATGGGTAATATCGAGTCGAGCCAGAGGAGGGATGGGAGCAGGGTCCCCAGCACAGAGCAGCTCCCAGGCTGGGAGCCCTGGCCAGATGACAAGGCCTTCCTGGAGGCCCTGGAGGACATGGAGAGGACGTCCGCGGAGGAGGTGCCCGATGAGTTCCTGCTCGAGTCCATGGCTCAGTTCGAGTCCTCGGAGCATGTCGGCTGAGGTGGGGCGAGGGATTTGAAGGAAGCCCTTCCTCGGAGAAGCACGGATGGAGAAAGCACTACGGAGGCTGATCGAGGCATGCTATTATCAGCAATCATACTGGGATCAGCCAACATACTGTGATCAGCCATCATACCTCAATCAGTTGGCATTCCGCGATCAGCCATCACAACGCGACCAGTTGGCATGCCTCGACCAGCCATCACACCTCGATCAGCCAGCACACCGGGTTGTGGCTTACCTCTGTTCATCACCCAGTGCCTTGTTCACAGTGACTCCTAGCAGCAGGCTGGCTGACTGTTAAACGGGCTGTTTAGACCCTCTTGCTGTTCATTCATTGGCCTGCTCTCTTCTCACCGCTCCTCGGTGGCCCCAGTGGTTGCTGTGCATGCTCTTCCCCATGTCTGCGTCCACACTACGACCACACTACCCATAACGTACATCAGTAACTGAGTTCTGCTGTAAAAACTGCATTTGCGCTAATAAATGTATTAAAGCTCAATGGTGCCACTGTTGGGAGGGGGGGCATTGGACTCACAGATGGTTAAAAGAAAGAAGCCTACTTGCACTTGCACGACAGCACACGACCATGCAATAAGGCTGCTTACCAATCAATGCATTAGGTGACAGGCACCTGCGTAGGGCACCTTCTTCTGAGATGGCACCGGCTTAGCCGGCCAGCTTCACTTTGTCTCACACAACGGACGCCACAGACTTTGACTAGTACTGACCCCAGGTGCACCAACCCCACACTGGTGTTCTCCTCTCAACGGTAAGACCCACCCTCATTCGGTCCTGGCCTGACCCATCCTCATTCTGTCTTTTTTCTGAAACATTCATTCCTTTCCGGACCTCTTTGGCTTGAGTTTTTTATTACATGCAGTGTTGATTAATCTTTTATGCAGTTGGCCCCCCATGGATGTGGGTTCTGCATCTGCAGTTTCAATTAACTATAGCTAAATAATCGAGAGAAAAGGCAGAAAGCAAAACTCCACACGCCGAGCACTGCGCTGAATCCTGCAATGGCCACGTCTGTACACGTTTGTTTCTTGTCATTGTTCCCCGAACAATACAGTATACCGGCTATTTACATTGCATTTACTATGCAATTGTATTGAATTGTAATAGGTATTACGAGTAATCTAGAGATGGTTTAAAGTATTTGGCAGGATGTGCGTAGGTTAAATGCAAATACTACTTTTCATACAAGAGATTTCAGCTTCCATGTAACCAATCCCTGCAGATATGGAGATTCACCAGTAACTCTAAACTAAGTGGGGGCAGTCTGCATAGTTAGTACAGCTAAAGAAAACTTCTGATATAACATTGCTGGGCTTAAAACCACAGTGTGCATTAAGGTGTATTTTGGGATATTTAATGAAAAAGAAACACTGATACAAACGGAAAGCTATAACAGATCGCCGGGAAAGGAGGCCGAGTTCCAGCCAATGAGAATAACTGTCACAAACGGAAAGATACAAGGGGTCGGCAGGAAAGGAGGCCGAGTCTCAGCCAATGAGAAACACTGAAGAGTGTTTATTTGGTGCTGCTGCCTGTTGGAAATATACACATCTTTTACAAAACAAGGTACAAAGCCAGGACTTCAAAGCATTGCCATGGCACACATGGGCACTGGGTGCGTTTGCTCCGAAACGTGTACTGTACGAGGAGGAGGGTTATTGCCGCCACACATTTCAAAATCCATTGTTACAATCTTCAGTTTGTATGCAATCCTGTTCGTACCCAAAATATATATGTATATATAAATTATTAAAAGGAGCCTTCATCCAAAAGCTTCCTCCTGGCCTGAGACACTGAGCAGGACTGGAGATACTGTAGAGGACGGGTGCAGTCCACATCCACGGCGTCCGGTATTCCTGTGGCAGAAGGCGATGTCCCAGAGGCCGAGCCAGCACACGGGAAGTTCTTACCCAGGTCTTTGGCTCCGACCGCCCGGAATCAGCTGCAGTCATTCGATGCGCCACCCTGAACACGCGCCGGGGAAAAGCTCCCCCAGAGGCTGGTGGGCCCCGAAGAACGGTCACTTTGGTCAGTGTGATACGGGGCCCCAACTCACGCCGGACCTGCTTCCAGATGAAGTTGTGTGTCACCTGTTGGTGGCGCACTCATGCTGGCTCAGGATCCCCCCCTCCCTCAAGGCCAAGCATCACTCCCACCCCGATCAGCCGCTTTGGCGGGCGCCGTGTCACTAGCGTCACCCCCGTCACACCAAACACTGATTCACTTTGGAAAATAATTAAACAAAAAATACATTAAATATGCAGCAATGTACACAGCCAGTCCGCACATGGCATGCGTGTGACAAGTTTCAGCCGTTATCTGCAGAACACCCCCCCCCACCCTCCTGAAATGTGCTGCGCCATCGTGCCAACAGGGGGGGAAATGTCAGGCTACTCTGAGACAAAGAGAGATAGGGAGACTGGGGTTTTCTGAGGCCCCACCTCCCCACCCCTGAAATGGGGGGGTGGGGGGGCGTGGCCATTCTAAGGCAATGGGTGCGTTCGACTTCATGCAGCTGTTTACAGCGCTGGCTTAAAGCGATGCATGCTGGTCTTGACGCAATGCATGACGGTTAGTTTTTCTTGTCCGACTTCAGCCGGTGCTACAAAACGTCACCACCCGTCACCATGTCACATGGTACAAAACTCTCACGAGAGCAAGATTACTTAAGGCAGATCGTGCAGCGCCTCTCGCCCAGCTCCACAAACTGGGACGACACAACTGTGCATTTATTGGCTGAAGATTTTTGTGACACTTTTGACGTGTGTGATGTTTGTATCCCAAGCTATTTCTGCTAGTTCTGCTATTTCTCCCGACCAGTATTACGAAGCAGTGAGAACTGGTTTTCATTTAATTTACCTGGTAAATAAAATAAATAAAATAAATAATACAATAAAAAAATAATAAAATCAAAGAAATGCCAACTTTAATAGTGCACGGTAGCTGTTGTTAGTTGTTAATTTATTGTTAGTTACTGTAATGTTGCACTGCTTTATTTGTCTAATTGTCTAGTCTGTCAAAAAGGCATTTAAGTAAGAATTGCATTGTACTCTGTACCCTGTACATATAGCAGTAAGAACGGCAGCGCAGCGAGCCGGACCACTGCAGTCAGACCCCGCGCACTAGGAGCAGCGAAAGTTGTCCGACTTGACGCCAGTCAGTTTATTCTCCACCCCTGCAGCCGTGCGCAGATCTCGTGCTATGTCACGTCAGCTGCTGACAGCCATAAGCCCGTGTCGAACGCACCCATTGACTTGGCTGAGACACCGATGGCGACGGACCTGCCCATGACGCAGCCCAGCGACATGCCGCTTTTTAAAAACCATGAACACACTGATTAATGGAGGAAGGGGCCTGTGTTGAGTTCTCCTGATTCCCTGAAGTTTGGCACGAGGGTAGGGCTGGAAATGCGCCCCACCTCCCACATAGCCAGACTGGACCCGAGCCGGGCGACATCTACATCTTGATCTTGCTGTAAAGCTGCTCGATCTGCTCCTTGAAGTGGCTGCGCAAATCTGCACGCTTGGCCTTGAGTGTGGGGGTGAGCAGGCCATTCTCGATGGAGAACATCTCGGGGTGCAAGATGATGTCCTTCACCTGCATCAGAGACACAGGGTCATGGAAGAGTCACCTCTGGGGGGGGTACGCCCCGTGTTTAAGTGAGAGAGTGTGCCCCAGGCTGTTGTGCTCGTGCACGGCGAGGCGATCACGGGCTGTGTGCCGCCCGTCTGTGGAGCACCTCACCTGCTCAAAGGACTTGAGCCCGGCCTCCTTGCCCAGCCTCAGGATGTCCTCCAGAATGGCATTCTTCACCTCCTGCAGAAGCAGAGCCGGGAGGGATGGGAGGGTCACATACCAGGCATCCCATTGCGTGGGACACCCTAAGGTCCCTGGGTGACAATGACATGCCATGAGCATAAAGCTCCTATCGATTCCACTAAGGGTCATATGATGACAACCTGGAGCGCCATCTAGTGGCTGGCTACATCACAGCAGTTACATATCCTTATTTTTTTTATCTATTTTTAATTTATTCATTGATACTTTATAGATCCCCGTGGGGAAATTCTCTTCTCACCTCCCAGGACCTTGCTCTCCGTGAGAGTAAGCTTGGCCGTGAAGGGCAGCCACCTTGTGCAGCGCCCAGGGAGCTGGGGGTTAAGGGCCTTGCTCAAGGACCCACAGATGTGCCTACCTTCTGATAACAGGCACGGCGCTTAACCCACTGAGTCACACTCTGCCTCCCAGAATGGGATTGTGACCAGTGGGGAGTGACCGTGCATCGCTATGAATGAGCTTGGATTATCAGCCTGATCATGGACCATTACCCGGTTCCTGCACAACTCGGCGTAGGATCCCTCCATACCCCTCTTTCTGGCCCAGTCGGGTAGGAAATCTGGGTCGGGCACAATGATGGCTACCAGGCATGCCTGTGGGGGGGGAGCAGTGCTGGTTAATGGAGCCTTCATTGAACCTCTGAAGACCCAGCTGGGACCACGACATTCTGTTGCCCAGAGTGACAGAAGTGGGTAATCCAGGTCCAAAGAGTAAAAATCCAGACCAGAATTTTGTTTCAACCAACCAGTTAAGCATTGAGAGTCTCAGTCACAGAGTGCTCAACTGGTCTGGATTTTGGACCTGGATTATCCACCTCTGCAGAGTGACCAGATGCCAAATATCGAGAATGAACCCAGGCTACTGGATGTTGTCCCTGACCTGCAAGCTGTCCCCATGAACAAAAGCCTGGGCCACCGGGTCGCTGCGGATGTAAATGTTCTCGATCTTCTCAGGCGCAATGTACTCGCCCTGCGCCAACTTGAAGATGTGCTTCTTTCGGTCCACGATCTTCAGGGTGCCGTTCTAAATGGGAGGTTGGGGAGGAGAGAAGCTTAGTACTGGGGGGCCCGCAGTCAGACGCCTCGCCAGAGGGGGGGGGGGTCTCGTCTTACCGGCAGCCACTTGCCAATGTCTCCAGTGTGGACCCAGCTGTCCTTATCAATGGTCTCTGCTGTCTTCTCTGGGTCCTTCAGGTAACCTTGGAAGACGTTTGGTCCTTTGACGCACACCTGCCCAAACAGAAATGGCACTTTGTACCCAAGACACAGAGGTCCTTGAGTGACTATACCTTTAAAGCAGGGAGCCCCGGACAGTGCACATTTTCCTCCCTCCTAGCTCTCAGTGCACTTGTTCCAGGTATTCACTGTACTACTGGGAGCTGGGAGGGAGCAAAAATGTGGACTGTCTGGGGCTGTAAACAAATATGGCTGATGCCTGCTTTTATCTCCCCGGACCTTTGCTCTGCCACCTTCACCCGCCAGCCTCACCTCTCCCTCTCCATTGGCTGCAAAGTAGTTCATGTCTGGCACATCCACCAGCTTCACCAGGTTACAGGGCAGGGGAGCCCCCACATGACCTGGGGGGCACAAGAGAAGTCAACTGCTGGGCCCCGAGTGCCTCTGTGGTTCCCCTTCACCATTGTGGGGGGTTGTGTGTATATGCTGATTACCTGCGGTCCAGTCCCCGGGTAAAGACAGCGTACAGCCAGCCGTGCATTCAGTCTGCCCATATCCTTCATAGAACTGCAAAAGAGAGCAGACAGACGTCACCTCGTACCCATAACGCACAGGTGATGTCCCTCGCCTCCCCAATCCACCAGATGACCCTCCACCAGTCTTCCACTGACCTGGCAGCCCAACGCCGCACGAAGGAAAGTCAGAACAGCCGGAGACACAGGTGCCGCTCCTGTGATCATTAGACGCACACGGCCTCCCAGACTGGCCTGTAGGGGGCAAGAGAGAGAACAAGGCCTCCCATTAAACATCAAGGTCTTTCTTTGCGCACACTTTGGGGGGCGCTGTGTGAGTGCCCCTGGGTAAGGACCTCTTGTGCGGCAAATGAAGGAAATTGTAGTTGAAAATACCCAAGCCACCGTTCATCTGAGGCCATCCTTGGTCCCACCTCCTGTGTCATCCACCCTTATTCAGAGGATAGTAGTTATAGCAACTACCTCCCCCTACAGTGCCTAGGTAGATATTACCACCCGTTCTCGGTCGTGGTGCCCTAACAACACAACCACAAAACCACTGCCCTACCTTCAGTAAAATTATATAACATAAGAACCATTCATTAAAACAGGAAACTACCAACACTAACCACTAAAGATTTTTCTAGGACTGATAGTACCACTAAGGAATACAGATGAAAATTCTCACACACACCAATTCCCACCCCTTTCTAACTTTCTAACTAATGATGAGTGTGAAACACATACTGTGTCACATATGTACACCAACCACCTGTGGTGGGGGGCTGACATAGCAACGGCACATTTGGTCGTAGAGGTTTCAGGTTTGACCAAAGCAGCTGATTGGCTGCAGGTCAGGCCTCGCCAGCTCTGGCATGGCATGTTGTCACGGCGACGGTCTCCACGGTTACCTGCACTTTGCTGAAGATGAGCCTGTCCCACATGCTGTCCTTCCTAACCACGCCGCTCCTCAGCTCTGCCTCCTTTCTCCGTGAGGCGAAGTCCAGGAGCCAGCGCTTCAGTGGCGTGTTCGCCTGCCCGAAGATCTGAGTTGGGAGAGGCCTCTGTCAGACTAAGGCGGGCGTGGCCAGATGACACTACGAGGCAGTGGCTCCAAATGCTGGAGGCTTCCTGGGGGACTCCTTTAACCCCAGGTGGCATTAGCATGTTACATTCCCCAGCAAATAATAACAAAGCCAAGTGCCCCAGATAAGGGTGGAAGTCACACGTTACCCTGTCAAACATGCGGTTGAGCAGCCGCGGCACCACGGGGAACACAGTCGGTTGCAGCGTCTTTAGGTCGTCCATCAGGAGCCGGATGTCACCCTGGAAGTAGCCGATCCTGGCACCATAGGACAGGCAGACTCCCTGGGGGCGGAGTCAGGTGGTAGGATCACATGACAGTGTCTGAACAATCCCATCCAATAATGTGCACTGTGGTTAACTTTCTGATGACAAATGAGGGACAGGAGGAGTGGGCTGGACTGGGATGTCTGGAACTCCAGAGAAGAGACACAGATCGGGGGGAGGGAAATAGTAATCCTGTTTTGGATGACTTGTCATACACTTCTTGCACCACCAGAGGTCACCGTTAGTGAGCTATAACAAAGGCTGCCATCCTAAAGAAAGCTAAAGGACAGATAGCCCTGCCTTTGAACTGTACAGTGCTGTTTTCTCTAAAAAAAGGGCGATAAACTCTGTGAACACCATGACTTACTGCCTTTAAAAGTCTGTCTGACACAGTGTTTCCACCAAAATCAGTCACTCAGTCCTGAAATGGACATAGTGTGGACAAGCTTAACCGTATGGGGACCGGAGCAGTGACTGCCGGGAACTGGGTGAAACCGCGTGTGTGTCTGTGTTTGTTTTTGCACGTGTTTGTATAGACTACACTGTGGACCGAGAAGTAATAAAATTATGAAAACCTGTTATTTTGACCTCATGGGCACCGTGTTTTTAGTCCCTACAAGTCAACCGCAACTCAAATTTACATAAATTATTTATAAAAAATGTCAAAATTCTTGTATTGTATTTGGTTACCTATGGCTAAGGTTAGGGGGATGGGTAGGGGTTCAGGATGTCATAGTTAGGATTAGAGTTATGCCCATAGAAATGAATGGACGGTCTTCACTGTGATATGAATACAATTGTGTGTGTGTGTGTGTGTGTGTGTGTGTGTGTGTGTGTGTGTGTGTGTGTGTGTGTGTGTGTGTGTGTGTGTGTG
>JAODKN010000050.1:10303994-10337559 GCA_026774425.1 Petrocephalus zakoni
GTGTGTGTGTGTGTGTGTGTGTGTGTGTGTGTGTGTGTGTGTGTGTGTGTGTGTGTGTGTGTGTGTGTGTGTGAGTGAGAGACCCCCCCACTCACCTCCACCACACGCTCAAACATGTGGGCCAGCGGCAGGAAGGAGATGAGGACGTCATCTTTGTTCAGATGAAGTTGTTCCTGGGAAATCACAGAAAGAGGGAGGAAAGAAAAGATGGGGAGAAGGAAGGAAAGAGGGAACGAGGGAGTGAGGGAAAGAAAGGGAGAGAAGAAGGAAAGCAGATGAGCCAGAGGACAAACAAATAAGACCTAGGGTGTTTCTCAGTAAGAAGAACGCAAAGATCATACTTGTAGTCTTGGCAAGACCGGTCTTGCTAACTCGCCTCCCAAGAACTAACTTGGGATGCGATGAATCATGGGATCGGTCTGGTTAGTCAGGATGCAACCCACACATCCCTGAAATTTGGGGTGGGGCAAGAACGACATTGACACTGGTGATTATTACCGTCCTCTGTACGTCTGTTCTCGAGTATCGGAACTGGTCTGTGGCAGTGGCAGATGATGTGCAGCAGGTGCACGAGAACACAGCCCATGACTTAGGCCTTTAGTTACCTCGGTGGTCCTAATGAAGGCGGAGCAGTTGGACACGATGTTGCAATGGGTGAGCATTGCCCCCTTCGGGTTTCCTGGACAACAAAATGAGATCCCCCCCCCTTTAAAATTAAATCTCATTCAAAACCAGCTTTAATCAACAGCAGACAGGGCAGGTGCTTTTTACAGTTGCATCACGAAAAATTGCATTTCATTTGAAATAAACTGAATTGAACTGAAATAATGCACAGGAGTCTGAGAGCGAGAGTGTAAATTCTAGTAGTTTCTACCAGTGGTTCCGCTGGTGAAGCAGATGATGGCCAAGTCTTCAGGTTTGGGAGGCTGCGGGAGAAGATACAGGTGTAAGAGGTCAGAAGCCAGTCACGGTCACATGACAGTGAAGGAGGGCTCAGTTAGGTCATACCCACCTGCGGTGCTTTGTGATTGGCCATGCCGATGCTCTGAAAGAAAGACAGACAGACACTTTTTACTTTTGCTTATTATGCAGCCTTTCAGGCTTGAAGTTACTCCATAAAAGGACACCATTCTCTAAACACATCTTGTAACATAGCTGGGTTTTTGTTTCCAGAGGAAATTCCAAATCAGCAGTCTGGCCACGTGGCTGTCCCGATGTATGCTGGTAAGGATCGGGGGGTCACGATTCTGCAGCCAAAAGCTTACAGAAATGGAGCCTGGCTCCAGATGGCTGCCCCAAATGATGAAGTATGTGAACATCTGTGTGGGACCTGTCATGTGACTGGCCTCAGCACACTACCCCCCTTGGCTTTAGTCCCCCTGATGCTGCATGTTTGCTTCGCCTGACCTTTTTCCCATTCGCATGCCAACATAGCTCTAAATCAATCTCTACCCGCCCCTGGACCACACCCCCATGTCATGTGACTAGGTCCACCATCCTGCAAAGTCCTGCACAGGTCACCTTGCCCAGACTGACCTCCACTTCCTTGAGACTGAGGATCTCAATGCCGCACTTCCTGCCTTTGGCCACCAGGTCGGAGTCAAAGGCCTCTATGACAATAAGTGTCTTGACGGTGTGTTCCTTGCCACTGACACAGTCCAGGATGAGCCGGACCTTGTCTGGGACGTCACACAGCACCGTGGAGATGGTGGCTGCAGGAACGCACACACACACACACACACACACACACACACACACTATCACAATCTGACACATAACCGAATAATCAGAAAGTAAGGAATCAAACATGCTTGGCGCTTTTCTTAAAAAGGGTCTCCACTTTGACACAAGGCGGGTCCAACCCGGCAAACTGCAGTGAGGGGGTGGCTTTGAGCTAAACCACAGGCCGTTTCAAACGCAGGTTCATCCCCCCCAGGGTCCAGGGTGCAGTAGTGACCGGAGTGTGACTGTGTTCCCTCACACAGGGCTGGCCCACGCACCTTTGTCAATGATGTAGCCGATGGCCTCTGTGCCCAGTGTGTCGTACAAGGGGACAGTCACCAGGGAGTATGTGTTACACGCCAGCTCGGCTATCGTCCACTGGAGATAGCGAGAGGGGGGACAGAGAGAGGGGAAGGTGGGGGAGAAGAGATGGCGAGAGAGAGGAGGGGGAAGGGAGAGGGGAAGGCGGGGGAGAAGAGAGGGCGAGAGAAAGATGGGAGAAGAGAGAGAGAAGAAAGGACAGAGAGTGAAGGAGGGAGAGAAAAAGAGAAGAAAGGACAGAGAGTGAAGGAGGGAGAGAAAGAGAAGAAAGGACAGAGAATGAAGAAGGAAGAGAGAGTGAAGAAGGGAGAGAGAGTGCAAGGAAGAGGGGAAGGGAAGATGAGAGTTTCTTAAGTTATTCAATTGCTACCAGGACAGAGTCTGAGATGGGGCTAGATTTTCAGGTATGACTGCACAGCCTGCTTGCCCCAGAGCATTCTGGGTGCATCATGTGTGTCATATTTTATGGGTGTGTCATTAGGCAATGACAGCCCGCCCTGAGTGTGACGCATGCGAGGCCACATGGTGTGACTTCACAGAGGGGAGCAGGGTACCCTGCCGAGCGGCGGCCGTGGACACCACACGCACCTCCGGTCTGTTCTGGGAGAAGATGCCGATGAACTTGTCCCCGGCCTTGGAGTGACCCCTGTGGAGCAGCGCAGATCCCAGGAATTCTGCTCTGTCAGCCACCTGGGGGGGCAGGGGGAGGGGAGAGAGGGGGGCAGAGTTGAGGGCAAAAAAGCTGCATCAGATCACGAGGACGCACCTCCCTGAAGGGCATGGGCTCAGCGGGCATATGCGTCTCACCTCTTGGTAGGACTGCCACTGGTAAGGCTGGTTGGGTTTCCGCGAGCCCAAACAGGGCCCATTATCTGCGAGGGATGGAAACAAGTCAGGGGGTGTGGTCACATGGCACAGCTAGTATTCATCAACCAATCAGCATTCAATCAAATGCCCCACCCCCGTGAGCCCGCACTGAGCGGCCAGTCGGCTTACTGGAGACGCGTTTGCCCCGCAGGAAGACGTCATACAGCGTTTTCATGTCGCTGTAGATGTTAGTGATGAGCTTGTCGCTGTCCAACAGCACCGACCGGCGGGCATACTCGCCACCCTGGGGGGAGAGCACGCTTTCTGAGAGGGGAGGCCGCACCTGGACACAGGCGGGCCCAAGTGAGAGTGCAGGGTTCAGCTTGCCTGTCCCAACCTGTTCATCAGCCCTGAACACAAAGGCCATTGGTGCAGCCACTGATCAGCTGACCACAAACAGAGGAAACAGCCAATCACACGGAGTCACAGAGATACCAAACACAGCAGTGAGGGCGACCTGTCCAAGTACCTGTTTGGATAACTGTCTGCTCATCTGCTTGATAACTGTTTGTATAACTGCTGAATGTGCAGCACGGTAGAGCTGGTGGGGGGGGGGGGGTGAAAGTGGGTCAAGGATACCTGCAGCATGACCAGCCGCCTGCAGGTGCTGGACCCGTCAGTCAGGATGTCACACTGCACAGCAAAGTCACTAAAAACCAGCTAAAAAGTGTCATGTCACTAATGACCAATAGGCAGAGTCCTAATAGGGTGGCTGAGGCGCTGCCTGATTTGTCTGGGATGTTAAGCTGCTTCTGTTAGCATAACAGGTGCCACACACAGACAGACACAGACAAACACAGACACACAGACAGGCAGACAAACACAGACACGCACAGACCCGCACACACACATAGACAAGCAGACACAGACAAACACAGACCCGCACACACAGACAGACACAGACAAACACAGACACGCACAGACCCGCACACACAGACAGACACGCACAGACAAGCACACACAGACAGACACATACACAGACCAGCACTCTTACCTCGACCTCCACAGACTGCATGGCCAGGTCACAGGGCGGCTTGAGTGCACGCGGCCGCGTGGCGTACCAGTAGGTGGTGACGGCAGCAAAGGCGCCCATGCCCATCAGCGTGTTCACAGGCAGGTTGCGCACATACTGCCGCATGTCCTCCAGCTCGGGGATGCGCAGGTGCCGCAGGATCTCTTGGGCTTGCATGGCGGGGCCTTATCACGCAGTCTCTGTGGGGAATGGGGGAAGGCATTCAGTGTGACACCCCCTCATCAGCTACACTGGAAGGAGGGAAGACATTTGGCGCGACACCCCCCATCAGCTGTACTGGAAGAAGGAAGAGATTTGCGTAACACAAGGGGTATCTAGTGTAGAAAAACAGTACTGCACCTCCTATTACTACAAACCACAGGAAACAGGATTTCTCTAATCCCCAAAATTCTCTGGCACTAAAAGGCACATTATGGCAGAAACTGGGACACTGACACAGTCTGAAATTGCAGCAGCACAGAATCTGTTTACTCAACAGCCTGGACCAGCCATGTCCCTGATGCACGTTCTACTTGTACACCAGGTGCTCTTGGAACAGGGGCCCCAGGAAACCTGGTGCTACAAAAGGGTTCCCCAGGAGACGGTTCCCATGGAAACAAGGCCCCAAGGAAAACGTATGACATCAGCTGTTTTTTTTTTTCCAACGTGACCCATAAAAACTGGGTACTGGCTGTTTTGCCATCACACTGCAATGTTCATTCACTCCTCGGTAAGACAGTGCGCTCTGAGCTGCCGTGTGTAAACATGTCTCCGAGACTCACGGTCACTGGATCCTCTTGGCATCATCACCCCCACATCACGCGCAGAAAGATTTCATTTCATTTCTTATAGGCCACCGTGGTTCATCCCTGATGAGTGCACAAACCGTCAGCATCCAGCTGGGACTAGACGGGGCCTGCCCGCTGGGCCCAGGCTTGGGGAATTAAACGGTAAAACATCCACCGGATCACAACTTTTGCTACAGCGCCAGCCAGCATACCCTGCAGGGCAGCCCGTCACTTTACCTGCATGACCCTTGCTCTCATTAACAAACAGCTGACTCTGCATCCTAGTGGCAGGAGCCAGGGGTGAAAGGTCAACATATCAGCCAATATAAGCACAGGACCCTGAACTCTGAACAGGAGGGCAAAAGGAGCTGAAATTAACAGAACTGCTATCGGAGAATCAAATCCCATCATCATGACTGAAGAAAACCCGCTGAGAAGAGAGCCAGCGCCGTCGGCATGGCGATCGCCAAGGTTACGGAACCACCAGAGAGCGAGCGGCAGTCAGCCTCCTCCCTGGATGGGGTTACTGTCTCCACATGCGGTCTGTGCACCAGCACCCAGCTTGTAGGCCGTGCACCGGGCTTGGGTGTGGGAGAGTCCCTGTCCAGATGCATCTGCGGGTTCAAATCACTGCCCCTAACCTACACAGCTGAATTCAGGCCGGCCAACGATCCTACACCTGAAACCGACAAAGACGGGAGCAGAGAGTTTGTGTTCCCATAACCCTGCTGAGGGTGCACGCATATGCACACATGCACGCATGCACGCACACGCTATGCGACTAGCAGCGTCTGCTTTCCCTCCTCCTCGCTGCAGGACCAGCCGCTTCTCACAGCCCCAGCTTCTGCAGTCACTCGCCTCTCACACAATACCCATTATCTGCGGCTCTGGGTCGCCTCCGAGCTTCGGCTGCCCTTTCCCCAGCCGGTGGCTGGACGTACTCACCTACGGGGGAGGCGTACGGCAGCCCTCGCTGTGAGCTAGATAGGGCGGCGCTCGCCGGCTTCCCGACGCAGCCGGGCAGAGGGACGGTGGCGAGATAGAGCCTCTGGAGCGTGACAGGCAGCACGGTGACACCGGGGGCTCTGACACTTCCCAGTGGAGACAGTGACCTGGAGCACGTCGCCGATTTACCCGGCAATATAACCCGCGAGGGGGGGGCAGCTATGAATAGAAGGGCGACACCTCCCAGCAGCAAGGCGGGCGGCTTCTCTCTGACCCGGCACTGCTCCGCTCAGCCACGGGGGGGTGTGGGAGGCGCCTTTAAACCCGCAGGGGGTGGCCACGCCGGCGACACGCCTCAATGTCCCTCAATGTCAACGTCTCTGCAAAGGTCAGCGGGCAGATTCCGCCGTCGTCTGAGCGCCCCCCACCCCGCGGCAGGTTAATGTACAACCGCCATAATCTCAGGCAAACAGTCTGACCCCCCCGGTTGGCAGCCCCGCAGCACCGGCACATTCCCGCAGGTCGGGGAAAAGCTGGAATCTGGGTGAGGAACGGGGACCGGAGAATGGCCACTGGGGGGGGCGCAGGCTGGTCACGGGCGTAGATCTGACGCGGTGAAGCTCTGGGCAACGACAAACACCCCCCCCATCCCCCACCAGCAAACGTGACATGGTAAACACACCCCCCAGCAGGACACATCTGACAGGCTTCCAGGCCAAAGGTAACCTGATTAGGCCTTGACTGCCCCCCACCCCCGGACGGCCAAACTTGGCCAGGGAGGGGGGACAGACCAATGGTGCTGCTGCCCCTGTGGTCACCCCACTGTGACGCGGACGCGCAATCCATATGGGGGGGGGGGGGGCGGCTATATAAAACCGTGTCGTATGATCGGAAAGTACTGAGAAAAGGAGGGGTGGGGTCAGCTGCCCCCCCTCACCAAAGCGGCAGGGATCAGAGCTGCCGACGGTCCGCACCGGACCCCCCCCACAGTGCCACAGGACAGCGTCCTTATGACTTTTCACCTACAGAGTGGTAATCATTACATAAGGGGCAGTCTGATAAAGGTACCCCCCCACCTCAGACCAACAAGCTTCCGAAGGGGGTTACGAGGTGGAACTGGACCCGATCACTATGGATGCTCCGAAATTAAGCCCCCCCCCCCCCCTACCATCGAGGCAGGAACAAACTGGTGACCCCCCTCGTTGGAGATAAAGAAACAAAACAAACGGCTCAGCCTGCCCCCCCCATGCCACATCAGGAATGTGGGACAGAGGTCACCTGCTTATCAGGCCACTCTGCCCCCCGCCCCAGCTGAAGTGGCGCGATCCCCCTCGCTCACTCTCCTCGTTCCCCGCGATCCGGCCGCACAAGTGCACGACTGTTCAGCACAGACAGAGTTATCATTCAGGGTAAGAGCGTGTGTTTGTGCTGGCCAGCAGGACGGGCAGGGGGGTGTCGTCCCGAGCCGTGCTGCGCCCCGACGTGACACGGGGGCTGCTGACAGGCAGAGGCAACGCTGGGGTCTTTCAGTGGAAAGTGCTGCGCGTCCAGACGCCCTCTGTCCCGCCTGGCCCACCCCCCAAGGCCAAGGCCACACGTATGCACGCTGTCCCTTAAAAAGTGAACCCCGGGCAGCCAGCCACAGGGGGTGCTGAGGTCAGTGCCCGGGGGTAACTCCACCACAAACAAAGGAGCCTCAGTGCAGACGGGGGCAAGTGCTGCTCACTGGCCCCGCCCTGCTCACTGGCCCCGCCCCGCTCACTGGCCCCGCCCCACGGCCTGTGGGAGCCTGGGCCCCCACCCCATCAGAATATGCCTCCCTGTCCCTTAAACTGCCAAACTGGTTTTGATACGAAAGCACTTCCTCTGGGGACAGTGGTCTCCATCCCCCATCATTACCCACTTCCTATGCGCACCACGTGGGTGTCGGATCTAAACCCGAAGCCGCCCCCTCACCCCTCACCGCTTCCTTCCTCATTCCTCTGACCATGAACTCACCCCCGCAGCGTCTGAGCCCATTTCCGAGGCCTCACAGCACAGCCCCCTATACAAGCCCTGGCATGTAGTGTTATTGACCATGTCAGCGGCGCGGGGCCACTGTGGCGATGTGGGCGGGGCTCTCAGGCACAGGCACGAGCGGGAACCTGAACTAGCTGGACCCCCCACCCTGTCAAAGAGAGCCCACAACTCAAGGTCACCCGTCCGGTCCACCTGCTTCTCTGTCCTAAGTCTACTGCACACGGCAACTGGTTAGCCAGCAGCGGGCCTGGCCGAGAGCAGCGGGGCTAGTGCGTCTGTGTGTCTCTGTGTGTGTTTCTGCGTGTATAAGTGTGTGTGTGTGTGCGAGCAAGTGTGAGTAAATGTGTGCTTGTGTGTGTCTGTACGTGTGTGTGTATGTCACTAAGTGCCTGTCTGTGTGTCTGTCTGCTCGCTGTGGCAGTTCCTCTCTTGCTCGCTGTGGTTTCGTCTCCATGAAGCAGCACATGCCCCCAGCTGCTGGTGTCTGTAGAATCACCCGGAAATCCCCCTGGGGCCCCCAAGCTGCCCCGCGTCAGGGCAACGAACTGGGGGAGGACAGAGGAACAAAGTCACCCCACCGCCCGCCCCTCCACCGGAATGAGGGGAAAGGTCTACAGCTATAACATCTGCAGGCGGGGGCAGGGCTGTGGGGGAAGGGGACGCCAGTGCCGCTAGCAGGTGATGACTGGGCGGAGCCAGCTCACAGCCAATGGCAGCAGGTCACCTTTCACCTGGAATAAAGGCTGGGGCCGCCCGCGCCTAGCGGAGATGCACGCGCTTCCCCGAAAAGCAGGTGGGGTACCGCGAAGTGTGGAGGGAACGGCTCCACGTGCCCCTACTGCGCCGTTGCCAGGGTGATCCTGGTCTCCGACAGCCCCTTGCTGACAAACGCACGTGCTTTAGCGCCCTGCTCTGTTGCTGACAGGCGCTGCCGCGGCTCATAAATGCCGGGACCGCCCTTTACCTTCAGGATGGGATCCAGGCACACGTGTGCCCTGCAACGCATCCTCCTGCCCACATTCCTCACATTCCGACCGTTACGGGACAAAACGGCAGCACTCCAGCGCGCCTTGCTGAAACGCCAAAACTAGTCAGACTGACATCCAATCAGGAGGAAGCAAAAGCCCAGCTGACTCCAGGCTGCTGTGTGGGCAGTGGTCTGCGGGACGGCGCCGGGTGGCCCACACGCTGCACTGTTTTCCTCGCTGCCGTGCCTTTGAGATCCCGCCGTCCTGCACGCGGACGTTTCACACGCACAGGCACTGCCCTTCAGGTTCCCGAATAACCAGCCTGGGCAGAGCTGCGACGAGGCTGCCTGGCCGGACAGACGACATCCAGAAGACGCTCCCCTGGCTCGAATCCTCCCCTCACTTTTTTAATGTAAGCAGCACTGGGCTCCTTTCCTGGGGTGGAGCCCGGGACGGCCACGGGCAGGGTGGCGGATGCCCCGCAGTGTTATTGCACCGCCCCGGCTCCTCCGGCCGGAAGGTTCAGGAAGCGTATGAGAAAGGCGTATGGAAGTGTCTGGGAATAGAGTACAATAGCACGGGGGAGCGGAGAGAAACCCAGATGAGACAAATGCAAATATGCTGCCACTACCATCAGCAAGTAAAAGCCGCAGAGTAACACTGGGCTCAGCGCGAACATAACAGTGCCGTACAAAAACAGCAGTGAGTGGCAGAGACGCAGTATCCACGGCAGGTAACAATGAGCACTGGGATTAATAACTGGGACAGAACATAGAGTGACGGTTACAGACCACAGGCCTATGATGACCTGCAGAAACACTGCAGATGATAACATCTGTGGCGGCTGAAGCATCTCTGCCTCTCGCTGCCTTATCGCAAGGTTTCTGAACTGGACCGGCGTCTGGCCAAAATTCTGACCCTAATGGCATTTAACGTGAACATGTGCGGCTCTCACGCACCCAAACGAGCAATCAATCAGTACAGTAAATAAATAGCTGCGTGTTTCACTGTTCTCCCCAGGGGGACTCGGGACCATGCTTTCCCAAAATGGGTCGGTCACTGCACAGCCCACCAGCCTCGACCAGAGACCCGGGAATCAAACGATTTCATTTATACAAGCTCTATTCCCACGCAAGGTGATCCGAACCCAGCACACGCAAACGACCTCTTTTATCAGCGGTTATTATGGGCTGCATGGTTCTCTAGGACAACGGCGACAGCTGTAAAGCGGGAGGGTGGTGGGGGCCGTGCATGTGGGGCAGTTCCTGCAGCCCCCGACCACGCCGCAGCGGCAGCCCGCCCCTGGATGAGTCCCGCAGCATCGGACAGTCCCTGCTCAGTGCCGACTCGCTACGCACCGGCTCCGCACGGCGCTTCCGTTCGGTTTATCCCATGCATATATATGACTGCGCGGAAACCGCATCCGATCGCAACGAGATGGTGTGCAGAGGCCAGCCTGCACATGCATAACACAAGAGCGCCGCATCGCATCTTATTTCGTTAAATTACATTATATATACACATATGGGGTTGCGACAGACCGTGAACGGGACTCCTCGAGGGCCAGCAGGCTGTCGATGTCAATAGGGAGCTGCCGCCTCGCCGTGTTTTCAGCCCGCAGACCGGCGTCTCGTCCAATCACGAAGGTCATAAGATATGTTCGAAACGAAGTCCTTGTATCTGCGGCTCCCATTGGTCGGTGGTACAGCACGCTAGATTGTGGGATCCCGTAACCTTTGTACAGGCATTCTAGTAGAACTCCTCCCCGGCAGGACCAGGCTCCCAAATACGGCTGCAGAGATGGGGTCGAGGCTGGGATCTGCGCGTCCGGCTGCCCCAGAAACACGGGCCAGAGGGGCAGATATAGCCGTATCTATGCTCCCGTGTGCTTCTCTGTCTCATTTAATAAGTCCAGTGTATTTAGGTAAAAGTATGTTAGCGCGTTTTTATTCACGCCTGTGCACTTGACTGTGTGCTCTGGTGTGTCAACAATAACGATTAGGGCCATACCACCCTCTGTGCGCCCGATCTCGGAAGCTAAGTAGGGTCGGGCCTGGTCAGTACTTGGATGGGAGACCGCCTGGAAATACCAGGTGCTGTAAGCACACAAGAATGATTCCTGGTCTTAGAGGAATGTCATATGAGGAGAGGTTTGCTGAGCTAAATCTGTTCAGCCTCAAGCAAAGGAGACTGAGGGGGACATGATCCAGGTCTATAAGATTCTAACAGGACTGGATGCTGTTCAACCAAATAGTTACTTCAGCATTATAGTTCAAATACAAAAACTTGTGGCCATAGGTGGAAATTAGCGGGAGATCATTTTAAGCTGGATTTGAGGAAGCACTTCTTTACACAGCGGGTAGTTAGAGTATGGAATAGTCTTTCTGATAACATAGTGCAAGCTAAATCCTTGGGTTACAGGAATACACCCTGGTCTGTATGCCTGTCCATCTTCGGGCACACACACACCAGCGGATCTTTGGAGATGCAGCCTAACTGCATGTCCTTGTGCTGCATTCCAAAGCCGCACAGAAAGCAGGGGAGGCATCAGGACCCCCAACCCCGGCGGCATGACGTCACCGCGCTGCCTTCACGCGCCAAATGTATTTTATCCTGTAGTGAAGGTTGCCGTTTATGTTTCAGAATTATCTTGAAAATAGCCTAAATAACGGTACGAATGAATTCATGAATATGATTTCCTCACCACGAACACCCACAAAACACCCAATACCTGGAAATATTTCGTTTTTTAAAAGTTATTTAGGCTAAAAACTGCGGTCATATTTCTTTAACTGAAGTTAGAGGTTATGAAAGGGCAATGACCTCGCGCTTTAATCTTGGGCGGGAGTCTCTGCCCAGCTCTTAAATGACACCGATACTGCCATCTAGTGGTCATATAGTGCAATTTAAAAAGTACTTTTAAGTCTAATTTTAAGTCTAAATTATAATACTGATGTTCCTCGCTTTCTGATTTGTCGACATTTCAACTTGGTGTGACAACGATGCATATTCAGTAGTGATCAATCTCTGAACTGTGATCTGTTCCCGAGATCGCCAGGCACTTTCTACTGACGGCCGACGCGCTTCTCTGTAAGCCCAAACATTCCATACAGAGTTTACCAACTCATAGTACTTTCAGTACTTGTTTAACCAACTACTCACGTATTCTGTGTCAGTAATTATTTATTTACTTACGTATAATGTTAATATTCATATTTTCAGTTTCAGTTTACCATGGGTGCATGGAAGCGTGACCAAATACGAAGTGGATTTTGCTTAATGGTTGGGGGCTGAGTATGTGTCGCAGAAAGGGACATGGCAGAGGAGCCCGTCCCGTCGGCGGCGTGGCACCGGGGTGCGCCTCCAGGGGCCGCTCCCTGGAAGCCGGGACCACGCCTTCGCCAGGCGCTGACACCGAGTCAAAGTAACAGTTACACAGTTACTTTTTGCTGTTACTTCTTCGCAAACGCTTCCCCGACGGACGCTGTTTCCGCAATGCATCATCGTCAAACGCAACAGCGGAGTCTGATCACGATCGCATCTGTATCCCCCCCGCACCTCGCAGGCATATTACACTCCGCCGATCGCGACACTGATCCCGGAGGCCGATGCCCTGCACTCATGCGACGCCTGTTATATTACGAAGTACTTGCTTAAACATGAGTAGCAGTGACATACCTGGCTGGGAGGCCCTGGAGACCGCGGATCGGACTCACGGTGGCGCCCGAAGCTCAGCGATCCGGCGGCGAGGCGCCTCGGGGGCGGACCGCAGCCACACGTGACAGCGCCGTCAGGGCGCCTTTCGACTTTACCGGCCTCTGCCATGCAGCGCATTTATCTTTCATACCGATAAAAGGTAATACGGTGTTATACAAATTTATATAGTGACAAAGCCGCCCGTTTTAATTTATTATGTTAAAGTGTTTTTTTGTTATGGAGCATAGAATTTAAACTCATATTTACGTCCATATAAAGGCTACAAATCAATTGCAAACTACAAAATGAACAGAGAGAAATTCAAGACTTGCTAAATAAAACATGTTTGAAACAAGAAGTTTTATGATCGGTATTTGGAATACATTTTATAAACGGCAATCAGTTATGACTAACATGCAAACAGAGGGAAAGAGGGGGTGAAAAATTAAAGATGTTTCACAAAAATACAATCGCACGACTAGACAGACGAAACTGCGCGGTTTTGTTCTCGGGACGCGTCGATACGTGGATGGCATCTTTGATGAGATGCTGAGGACTGGGAATTATTTCTGTCGGTTTACAGGTGAAAATAACACCCCTCTGGATTAATTTGGTGTAAAATTCAACGTGTCCATAGATGTAAATGCACATTTCAATCCACCACAGTCGATAAACAACCAGGTGGGATCCCAGGATGATGCTTTAAAAAAAGCGAAAGCATGCGAGCACATTAAACATGCATTGTCCCTGACGCGACACTTACGGATACGTATAGTGTAAATAAAAGTTTACCTTTTTTTAAAAGGTTCACCTTTGACATGCATCCAACAGAAACATAAACGTCGTTTTTTAACCGCGCCCCGATTAAGGACGGGAACTTCGTGGTCTGTTCGCCATGGCGATCTTGAGGCGATCTCCGTGATTTTGAAAAGTGTCCCAGTATAATTAAGGTGACATGCATGGCTGTATTGTCTCGGCACTCGGCCATGATGCCCATCCACCCGCGCCAAGATGCCCTTCGCAGGTAGCCTGACCTCCAGCCCTAATCTCTTGTGTAAGCCGCGTATAGTTCATTCTTTTCATGAATCCTAAATAAAGAAACACAAATAAATATGAATGTACATCGGCCGAACGACCACTATACGCTTCAAAAACACAAATTTTGACGCAGAAGTATAACATTGTAATAACATGAAAACTCGTATCAAAATACACACGTATACCGCCACCGATTTTTTTTTTCAATAAGTGTTTTTAGTTATTTTTGTGATTCCAAACGGATTACATACAATAAAGGTAAAAACAGTAATATCAGACACATGATGTGCATTTCAGAATGAAAAAAAACCCGATGGCTGATTGATTTTAGTTTAAAGTGGCTCCATTTAAATATTAAATTGATTAAGATTCTCAAATTCACTACCAACCAAAACCACAAGCAATTATTCAAACATGCAAGAGAAAGACGACATATAGAGGTTTTGCAAACAACTTTAAACATACACTTATAATACATGATATTATTTGTACGTGAACTATCGCACTGTACAGCTTTCAAAAAATATATATATATTTCCTCATAATAATGTCTAACACACCTTAACGCCATTTATTTGTAGTTATTCGTATTGGCATGGCAAAAGCCATACACAAACAAACAAAATAATAATAATAATAATAATAATAATAAGAAGAAGAAGAACAACAACAAAGACAACAAATTACAGGCATACCTCTAATATGCATTTGTGTGATATATTATATATCAAATATATTGAAATGACGCCCAAGATTACAAAAATCGAACGCTTATGTTTTACTGATATTACCGGTGAACTGATCCCGAAATAGACGGTCATTTTCTTACATTTGAATTTAAACGTATAGTGACTTCCGTGTGAAGTGGTGAGGGAGCGCCTCGCGGTGCGAGCGTGCGCCGAAGGTGGTGATCATTGCACGAGTATCCAAAGAGGGAGACTGAAATACAGCAGACGACAAACTGCTCCTTTGTCAGGAAAAAAAGAAATGTTAAATTATGTTAAAAGTAGAAAAGATATTACTGTTCCATCGAAGCATATATGCTACCACCTCCAAGGCGCATTGTATTTTGTGGCACTTAAATTACAGACATCAAATCTAAAATTATATAGTCACACTATAAAATTGAATAAAATAAAATGAAACATTATAAAATCTGTTCGCTTTTCAAAGCCCGCTTGTTGTAAAACGTGGTAAATGCACAATAAAAGTAATGGGATTTAAGGCTTTTGTCTCGCCCGACGATGCTTTTCGTTCCTTGGTGTTAAAAAAAGTCTCCACCCTTCAGATGTCCCAGGAGCTTTTATGTTAAAAAGACTTGGCGTCTTTTATTTCTTTTCTTCGACATTGCACACACGATCTGTTTTATCACAACACGGCGAATCTTTTAAAGATTAAAACGCCTCTGATGAAAAAAAGCAGACGAGCAAACCGTTTTGGCGCAAGAATCCAAGTCTGACACTGTGGGACGGCGCGGACACAATAAACCTGTTGTTAACCTTGCTGTGAAAATATGTTTAAAAAAATAGGCGATTGTTGTATGAAATGTATTCAAGTATAAAATAATGCCCTTTGTTGGGAAAACTTCAGCAATGCGAGGGTACAAAAGTCCCCTGTGGCATTTGCCTGCCCCCTTTGTGATGTGCGCGCTTTGGCGTCTCCACTTGGCGCATTACCCAAGCCCTTTAAACGCGATTGTTTCTTCCTTTCTAATGACATTTACCGGATCAAAACATGCTGTTAATTCGATCAGAAAGCTTTACCCTTCACAACAATGCCAGAATAATTTCTCCCAAAGTTTGTTAAGTTGACCGAAATTAGGCAAATGAATAGGGGTCTCCAGGGTACCCCTCTCGCAGGTGACGGCGAATAATGCACTTTCGGGCCAGCTGCATTCCTCTTTATTTCTCCCTTTCTTTCACAGCATTATTAAAATTTAGGCCAATGAAACTATTCAGTCATTTCAATAGACATTTTCTTATAGGATAATAGGATACAAATTGAGCCTCTCTAGAAAGGAATCCAGTGGTGGGTGAACCTCGTGTGCCGGAGGCTGCAGGAGCCGCTGGCGGGGTGAAGGAGAAACCCGAGCGCGATCCCCAGTCCCACACCTGCCGAGGTCTCGGACAAAATAAAGAACGTAAACAAAAAGCTTGCCATGTCTCATAAAAGATGGACGTGTCACCAAGTCGTGTGAGAAACCCTGAGAACAAACGAGGGGGGACTCCATCTCCAAAAGATCTCCCTCGAACTTGGCGGAACAGCCTATTAAAGGCTTACTTAATTACTTTAATGATACTGGACAGGCCTTAAAACTCAGACAGTGCTTGGATGGAAGTTAAGGTCGCTTGCTGGGTTTTGTAAACAGGCGATCGTGTGAGAAACGCGAGCGGGAAGAAAGGCGCTTCTTTTTTCCGCGCCTTTGTTTTCCTGCGCGCACCGCGCTCCGGAGGATCAGCCAGACTCAGCGCTCAGTTCACATTTCCCGCCTGGGTTGTTACTATGCAAATAATATTCTTAAAGTAATCACGTGTCTTTTGAACGGCCACGTGGATTAACAAAGCAGTCCTGCCCCCTGCTAGCCCATGGCTTCAGGTTTTTTGCAATTTCTTTAACTGATCCTAAATGCACACATTTAGCAAAGGCCTCCCTTTAATCCTATGGAATAATTTAGGCTATGAATGCACGAGTCCCCTAAATGATCGCTTTATAAGGAGAAACGTTCAGTCCCAGACCCCAGAACATCTAGTTTGCCACCAGTAGAGCAGACAGAACTGACTCCTGGTCAATATATATATTTTTCTTACTTTTTTCAATTTTGCTCCAAATTATGGCATCTAAAATGAAGGAACGCAAGGTAAGATCTCCTCTCCCAGGGAAAAAAAGAAAATCAGTCATTTTTAAATGCAGCACACAAAGCATTTAAGTCTATGTTCTTCTGAAACCAATATTAGGCCGATATATAATATAGAGGTTCTATGATGAGTACAATTACGTAGCCAGTGACAGCATGCAGGGACATCGAGGTCGCCTCCGGATGCCCAAGGGGCCTGCGCCTTCCAAAGGGCGAGAATTGAGCAGCCAGTGTTTGGAACATGTACACACGTTTGCACACTAGTCACATGTGAGTGGGCTGTAAGATTTCACTCTCTTTTGCGCTATAATGCGAAGCGCGCAATTTGAAGTTTAGCCACAGAATTGCTGCGCGGCACAATCCAATGTCAGCGTCTGCCGTCTGAAACCGCTATTGATAGTTTAGTACAATCTTTCCAGCGTGTTCACTGTAATTTAACATTAGGCTAAGTGCATATGCACTGCTCTTCATAAATGGTGCATCAAAAAACTATTGTTTTTGACTCCGGTACACTGACCATTCATTTGTGTGATTTGTTTCCTCCACAGAGAACACCAGTTTCCCACAAAGTCATAGAGAAAAGACGGAGAGATCGCATCAATCGATGTCTTAACGAGTTGGGGAAAACGGTCCCGATGGCGCTGGCAAAGCAGGTATGGCTCAGTAATTAAATACTCAATACTGAATTAATCCAGGGTTAGGCGTCGCTGGTTGTTTTTTCGGTAATAGTTTCTCATGCATTAATTCATCCTAATCGCAAGGATTCTTATTAAGGGCAATATTCCCACACTAGTGCATGTGGCTTAGCGTATTACTCGCGCAACAGAAAGCTGACATTGCGACTGTGTGAATATTTGAATTCTTATGCTTTGACATTAGGTATTTAACATTTGTTTTCCCCTTCTTTACTTCTAACAGAACTCCGGAAAGCTGGAAAAAGCGGAAATCCTGGAAATGACTGTCCAGTATTTACGGGCTCTTCACTCCGCAGACTTTCCGCGGGGCAGGGAGAAAGGTGAGCTTATTCATCCCTTACAATTGTATTTAATATCTTTTTCTTCCTCGTAGTCGTCTACAAATGTGCTTCCGCATGCTATTATATAACACCGGCTTTTCCCGCACTGTAACTGGCACTAGTGAAGCGCGCCGGCATTTGCGCATTTTGCTACGGCTAACGATTTCGTCATTTTTTTATTAAATCCTTGCAGACTTCATGTCTAGGGTACACAATGGGAATTTTAACGGTCTTTTTTTCCCAAATAACATCTGTAAATGGATGGCGGCAAAATTTAAGCCTTTATTTGTTTATTTTTTCAAAACGCAACCACGTGTAAGTGCGTTTTCTAGCGCAGCCAGACATGAAACGCGATTCACTTTCGGTTTAGGGGGCTGACCTGTTAGAATAACGCCGACTGACGCTGGGATCGCGCTTTCTTGCAGGGGAGCTGCTGGCAGAGTTTGCCAATTACTTTCATTACGGCTACCACGAATGCATGAAGAACCTGGTCCACTACCTCACCACGGTGGAGAGGATGGAGACGAAAGACACTAAATACGCGCGGATCCTAGCCTTCCTGCAGTCCAAGTCCCGCGTAGCGGCGGAGCCCGTGTTCGGTTCGGCCGCCGCGCTGCCCGACCCCACGGACTACCTGTGCCAGCTGCACCCCACGTCGGACTCTCAAAGCCACAGCCCCACCGACTCGCTTTTCCAGCAGACGCCCCCGGGACATTTCTCTTGGCACGCCTCGGCGCGCAGTCCCACCATCGCCTACCCGGCAGTGCCGCTGGGCGGCTCGGCACCGCAGCACGCCGGCTACCTGTCGCCGGTGCCGGGACTGGAGCATCATTACGTGAGCCTCATCGGGCACTCGCACGCCAACGCCTTCGCCCTCCACAGCGCGCAGCACGCTGCCTTATAATATATATATATAATATATATATGCGTGTAATAAATATCTCCTGTAAAATGTAGTCTAGATTTTAAATAATACATCTTTTGTAAGAAAAGTGCTAAAATTATTTTTGTACTAATTTAATGTTTTGTTTATAAATGTACAGGAAGACAGCGCCTTATATACGCTGTAATGTTCCGGGTGAGCGGCTGTAAGCTGAATTTGTGGATGGATGACTGTGCGATTATCGTCACCCCGGAGCTCTGTTTAAACATTATGTCGTTTTCAGGTGGATAATGCGGAAAACTGAACTTCAGATTAAATGCATAAGATTTCTGCTCGCAGCCCGTGTTTGGGTCTTGCCATTTATGTTAGGGCATTTTATCTATTTCACTGGGAAAAAAAATCAATAAATGTATCAGCTCTGCGTATTGTGTTTTATGTGCGGCTGTAGTTCACCATCACTTTCCGGGCTTTAAAGGTAACGGCACAGATTTGGTGCGGTATCCTGTTTAACCCTTTATTATCAGCGGCACCTGTGACCCGTCAAAAAGCACCTAAACCTAAGAAAACCAGGCACCATGCTCCGACCCCATTATTTGTTAAAGTGGTGATTGCATTGGAGGATTCATGATGGGAAAAAAAAATCAGATTCATGTTCCTAGACTGCAATAAGGAAAAACGTTTATTACGTTCAATGGTACCTTAAAATTGGAGACAAACAATGGCACAGTTAAATATCAACATACAGCGAACGCGACGTCTCGTTAATTTTTCCGACATGTTTCCATTCTCCAAACGCGCTTGTCCTATGCGGGGTCGCGGGGGTCTGGAGCCTGTCCTGCAAACTGCGGGTGCAAGGCAGGGAGTGTCCCAGGACGGGGCACCAACTCCCCGCAGAGGACATGCACACATTCACACCTGTGCACAATGTTCAGAATCATACCCTGTCCCGTTCGCAGACATTTTGTAAGTCTTCTCACGTCTCTCTCCACCTATATTTAAATGGAATGCAAATAAAAAATCAGATTTGTTCGTACTTGGGCACGCAGCCTTAATCCCTGTGTTTCATCAGAAAGGATCCGCGAAACATTGTTTACCGAGGTCATCTCCAAACGATCCCCACTTTGTAAATTTAAACAACCACTGCCCTCCCCCTAACCCGATCCCCGGGGACCCACCTCCCCACCAGATTTACCACAGCATAAGTTTAACTTCCTTTTCCCCCATTACTGATTCACTTAACACATCTACTTCTTGTGATTTTGGGCCAGCGAAGGGAGACACATGAAACGATTTTATATGAAAGTAAGTAAGGGGCGTGCATTGATTGAATCGTGCTGTGATAATTAAGTGAATAGGTCAATACGACTTTTTTTGAGGGGGGGGGGGTGTTTTCTGCGTTTTATTTTTCAGTAAATGTTTATGAGGATTACCAGTAAAATTTACCAGTAAGGGCCACGGGAAAAAAACCATAATCTTGAGGTTGGAGAAAGATTTTTAGCCCACAACCTTTGGCAAGCTGTGACATTTCCATATATTTAGGCAAATTAGGTAGAGCATTCATCCTATTAGCCAGGATTAAAGTTTGAAATGGGGAAGGCCACCTTGGATAAGACTCCGCTCATTTACATGAAATTTTACAAACTCTCAGTGATCCATGACAGTCTTTGTTTATCTAATGTTAGAAGTTGTGATTCTGCTCTTTAAACTGTACAGGATAACCCCCCCCCCCCCCAGACATTACAAAGGCACCAAAGAAAGGGCACCGATTCCCCCCCCGGTCCCCTCCCTCAGCCATACGAAAAATCCCTCCAACGAAAGGGACCCACTTTTCTAACTTCTGGCTAAAAGTTGAACTGGTGGCAAATAGTATGACTTTCCAAAAGATTAAAAATGTCTGTTAAGCCAGGAGGGAACAGAATCGCTGCAACTCTTGGCTAAAACGTGCTTCCCTCTGCCCACAATGCCAGAATTCATCTCTCTCTTCGCCTCGCTGCTGCATCTTTAAGTAAGTTGTATGGCATCAGTTTCCAAGAGAGCACCAGCACAAAACGGCAAAAACGCAGAGTAGGTTTTGCCGGGGCTGTGCCATTGTGGCAGCCTTGAAAGGGGACAATCTCTGCTTCCTTGGGCTTCATCCTTGACTGGGCACGAATAAACGTGATCAGCTCCAGGAAATCAAAGGCCTCTGTAGCAACGAAGGAACAAAGCCAGTCGCTGAAGCTCCAGGCCTCGCTGGAGATCAGGGCCTAAAGGAGCTCCAGGCCTCGCTGGAAATCAGGGCCTAAAGGAGCTCCAGGCTTCACTGGAGATCAGGCCCTAAAGGAGCTCCAGGCAACACTGGAGATCAGGGTCTAAAGGAGCTCCAGGCCTCACTGGAGATCAGGATCTAATGGAGCTGCAGGTCTTGCTGGAGACCAGGGCCTAAAGGAGCTCCAGGTCTCACTGGAGATCAGGGCCTAAAAGAGCTCCAGGTCTCGCTGGAGATCAGGGCCTAAAGGAGCTCCAGGCCTCACTGGAGATCAGGATCTAATGGAGCTCCAGGTCTCGCTGGAGATCAGGGCCTAAAGGAGCTCTAGGTCTCACTGGAGATTAGGGTCTAATGGAGCTCCAGGTCTCGCTGGAGATCAGGGTCTAAAGGAGCTCCAGGTCTCGCTGGAGATCACGGCCTAAATGAGCTCCAGGCCTCGCTGGAGATCAGGGCCTAAAGCAGCTCCAGGTCTCGCTGGAGATCAGGGCTTAAAGGAGCTCAGGTCTCATTGGAGATCAGGGCCTAATGGAGCTCCAGGTCGCGCTGGACATCAGGGCCGCGCCGGAGATCAGGGCCAGCCTGCGGAGCCCGGTCTCTAGGCCGGCAATCAGGCCCTGCGAGTGGAGCTCCATGGCATCACCAGGCTGAGTGGCACCCTCCCATACACACCACATGCTGCGCCCATGGGCAGGACAGCCACACAGACAATCCCTGACAGAGAGGTGGGGGCAGGGCAGTGATGCTGGGGGGGGGGCGTGATACACAGATAGATACATAGACAATAATAAGATGAAAGCAGTGGCCTGTGAAAGCGTCCACAGGCCCCAGGATGCCTGAACACAGCGTTTAATAAAGAAAAAACACAAGAGAGACTAGGGGAGTGTACACAGCACACGCGGACAGAAAGGCCGCACCACCAGCCATTGTCATGTAAAATATTGCTACAAACAAGCACTGTTTACCCCCCTGCTGAGGAAACAGCCCCAAACTCCCCCCTGCCCAACACAGAGAGACCCCGAGCACCACTGCAGAGTGCAAAGATATTTGCTGTATTCCACGGTCTAGCATCTTCCTGCGTGTTTGCGGAACCTGTGAAATGGTGGTCCAGGTTACCAGCCAGGTGGCTCTGGTATCAGCCTTCCATGGGAACCACCTGGTACAGGTGTGCTGGGAGCTGGGAGGGAGCAAAAATGTAGCCTGTCTAGTAGGTAGCAAAAATGTGGCCTGCCTGGTAGGGAGCAAAAATGTGGCATGTCTGGGGGTCCCCAAGAAACACTAAGGTTATGTTATACATGGACATGAAATTAGACACATCTACAGCAATACAAAAGTATCAGAATTTTGATATCTAAAGTTATACATGTATCAGGATTTATCCAGATAATTAAAATCATATATCTAAGGTTATATATGTATCTGAATTTAAACTGATGTCTTCCTTCCCTCTTATCAGTTCTAGTGCACCTAAACCCAAACCAGGTGATGGGCCAATGGAGCTCTACAGACATGCTGC
Source organism: Petrocephalus zakoni (assembly GCA_026774425.1). Lineage (NCBI taxonomy): Eukaryota > Metazoa > Chordata > Actinopteri > Osteoglossiformes > Mormyridae > Petrocephalus > Petrocephalus zakoni. The sequence continues at coordinate 10,325,884 of JAODKN010000050.1, forward strand.
CGCGATATTCCAGTGGCATTCCTGCTACTTGCAGGGAGAGGTACAGGTGGAGGTGTAGGAGGAGGTACAAGGGGACGTGTAGGGGGAGGTGGAGTCGCTGGCAGCCGCGCTCCTGCACGCTCGCCACCCACACACCTCCCGCAGGAACCTGCTGTAGTTGACAAGCCCGTCCCCTCCCCGCTGGTACGGTGCCAGCATGCCGGCCGCCTCCTCGTCATCCCGGGCGACTCCATGTAACTTGAGGATGGCCCGGAATTCAGTGGGGGGTAGGAGGCCGCGTCCCGTGCTGTCTATCTTCCGGAAAGCTCTGCGTAGGGCCCGGCCCTCCTTCTGCTTCTGAGGGGTCCAGAGAGGTCAAAGGTCAACCATGAGGTCGTGAGGAGGCCGCCGCAGGACAACCGGACTTATTGAGACTGTGGCCTACGGAGCTGTGCCAGATGTTAGCGGGCTCTGCCCACCTTCAGCCACAGGCCGGACCCTCGGGGGCTGTCATCTGCTGGTGGCCCCCCCAAGTCCTGAGAGGAGTGCAGAATGGCGGCCATGTTGGAGTTGCATGGGCCCCCCCTCTCTTGTGACGCAAACGGCTTCAAAAACTCCACGTAGGACACCCTGGGGGCGGGGGACAGGGGACGTTAACCGTGCCCCACCCTCAGCATGAGGAATGTAGGCTGCATCCCAATCTGAAGACGACTTGGGGCCCGTTCCGCATTTCTGACCATTAATCACCTAGAACACAGTTGTCTTGTTTCATTAGTAATAGCATGCCTTTTATCATTAGAAATCATTGGCACAGCTGGCTGCAGAAGGTCTTCGGATACACTGGGGTACACAGCCCGGGATGTGGCCCTGCGGCAATGGGAGTCCTGCCCCATGTCCTTTCTGCCGTCACCGAAATGAAGCTGCAGGGTGCAGCTTTTGCTCCCAGCTTGGGTGCCAGGGCTGCCAGCTTCACTCACCTACCATCGCCATTAACATCAAACTTCTCCCCCAGGATGTCACACTCGTGCCGGGTGAGCTGGGAGCAGAGATCCCTCAGGATGTGGCCAAACTCCTCCGGGCTGACGAACCCAGTCCTGTAAGGGTCCAGGTCCTCGAACTCGCCTTGGAGGTCGCGGTGCAAGAGCTCAACCTGGACGGGTGAAGAAACACCACCCATGATGTCAGAAGGTCTCAGGCCCTCTACCGTCAGAGGTCCTTCACCGGTGCGATGCTAATCGCCCCCCCCCGTACCTTGGCCCGCACGTTGTCCGCCAGAATGTCATAGACAGCATTCAGCTTCCTGGAGCGCCGTCGTCGGTCCATGTCCCCCCACCGGGGGGGGCTCACCTTGGCGTTGGGGAAGCAGGCTGACTTGGGGGAGTGGCCAAAGTGCCGCACAAAGTGCAGAAAGTCCAGCGTGTGGTCCCGGTTGGTGAGCAGCGTCCCCCAGAGGCGCCGGATCTCCCCCCGACTCACTTCGGGTTGGATGTTGAATCTGCGGGACGGGGGAGGGGCGAGTAAAAGGCAGCAGATGAATGCCACTAGTGACAGGAAAGGGTGGGCCGGCCCTAGGGCCCCACCCCCCGCCAACGACGGCGGTAACAAAAAGCCTGGCACAGTTCCACCCGCCCCGGACCGGGCTTCAGGCCTGTGCCACCAATGACAGCGATTAATGGCGGCGGGGGGTAAACAAAGACAGACGGAGAGCGCGCTGAGAGGCGCGGCCCGCCAGCTTCCGCACGGCAGGCCTGCTGAACTGCAGGTGCGAAGGCTAGAGAAGTGGCTCTTTGTTTCCCGGTGATGCCGCTCGGCCTGCTCACCGGCGCTTATGAGCCCTTCTCATACCGCAATGTTTACATTCAGACATACAGCTCAACTGGAGCCTCAATTTCCCATGAATCCATGATGCTCCAAAAAATACCTGTCTCCATTAAGACCAACATATTCATGAACATCTTCCTAACTCAAACACAAAATACTCCTTATTCTGGCTTCCTAGACAAAAGATTCACTACAGCAAACGTGATGAACAAAAATCACGGGTGTTATCAGATTTCTGACCAGACCCCAGATAACAGATAAACTTCAGCCCGCCTCAGTGATGGCATCCGACGAGGTTCCGGTGCGCGCAAGGAGGAGCCGCACAGCCCAGCGCAGTTGCGTGATTAAGCCTGTTAACGTCACTAATCCTCGGGACGCTTCTCCCTCCGTGGGTTTACCTTTCTGGGCTTGGCACGGACCTGGTGTGCTTCCCGGGGCCCGGGGCCTGATTATGCAAATCGTGTGGGACGTCCCATTCAAGCGGGGTCTGTATTTGGGGCAGCGACCAAAATATTCGAGCCAGAAATGAATAGACAGATAAAGCGGAATAAATAGAGAAAGGGGTGAAAAGGAGCCTGAATGAGAGGGGCTATCTCTGGGGGCGCCCCAGGGGCCTGCAATGGCGCTGCGGCCATGGCAACGGGGCCCCGGGAGCCGGCCCCAGGAAGAGCAAGAGCAGCACACTCAGCACTTAGTTAGTCACGGGAAAGTGTTGGGGCCACTGCGTGCTTACGGCATGGCTTTCCGGGGAAACAGGCACGGGGCCACGCCCAGCCTGTTCTGATCGGCAGCGTCTGCAAAAGGTTGGCCTGTTTCCCAAGAGCGGGTCAGGTCGACACAGGGACAACTGCACGCCTACAGTGTGAGCATCCCGGGGGACACACAGGGACAAACCACATGCCTACGGTGTGAGCATCCCAGCAGACACGCAGGGACAAACCACGCTCCTACGGTGTGAGCATCCCAGCAGACACGCAGGGACAAACTACGCTCCTACGGTGTGAGCATCCCGGCAGACACGCAGGGACAAACCACGCTCCTACGGTGTGAGCATCCTGGCAGACACGCAGGGACAAACCGCACGCCTACAGTGTGAGCATCCTGGCAGACACGCAGGGACAAACCACGCTCCTACGGTGTGAGCATCCCGGCAGACACGCAGGGACAAACCACGTTCCTACGGTGTGAGCATCCCGGCAGACACGCAGGGACAAACCACGTTCCTACGGTGTTATAGTATGCCTGTATCTGCCCATAGGGGGTATGGCGATTAAGTGGGGGACAGTGTTGTCTCATACCTCAAGGGTTGGGGGGGTCGAATCCCAGCCACTCTTGTGAATCTAAGTTGCCTGTAGCAAGTGTGTGTATGTGTGTTTGTATTAAATTAAATTATATTAATAATATTAATCATATTACTAGATGTCCCCACAATGTGATAATAACCTGTAACCTTCTTCAGTCCCCACAAGGATAACCTAAATTTTCTAATAATCTGTGACCAAAAGTTTTGTATTTTGCTTGGTTACTTGGGTTAAGGTTAGGTCTGGGTAGCAGTTAAGGTTGCCATAGCTAGGATTAGGGTTATGTCCATAGGAATGAATGGAGAGTCCCCATAAAGATATGAATGCAAACATGTGTGTGTCTATGTGTGTGTGTGTGTGTCCTCTGAAAGACGGGCATGTCGGCCTGGGTACCGGCCACCTTTGACCCCCCGACCCCGTTTGGAAGGGCTCTCACTTCCTGAGTAGTTGGAACATCGTCTCCTGGCTCATGCGCCGCGTGTTCGCGGCATCCAGCTGCTCGTAGGACCCCCGGAGTGCCGGGAAATCCTGTCGGATCAGGTTCTTAATGATCCCAAAGAGCTGCGGGAACACAGAGGAAGCTGGAGGCTGGGCAGCTTACCTTTGTAATTAACCAATACAAATGAATAGACTGTTAATCACTGATTTAAATTGTGGATGAAAGTTTATCAAAGACGGATGGATGGACAGATAGTCACATGTAAGCTTAATGTCTTTTCAGACCACTGCATCTAAGTTAAGGTGTTCCTGAAGTATGTCCTCACTGAGGCGAATGAGAGCGCCCCCTGCTGGACACACCCATGGGAGGCCAGGGTTTTGCTTTACCTCAGCGTTGCTCCTGTCCTGGTCCAGCTCCATCAGAGCCTCCTGGCCCGACTCCTGGCTCTCACCCACCTTGGCCTGAGGTTCAAAGAGACTCGCTGCTTTGCCCCTGAAAGATCAGGAGACAAACACAAAGAGAGGTTGCCCATGGGTGACTGGGACAGTGGCGATGAGAGGGAGGCCTGAGCCAGCAGTCATGTGACCCAGCTCCACGTCACAGCATGCCTGAGTATGCTACCCGCAAATGGACAGCCGTGAGTGTGGCAGCTGAGGGCCCCCCCGTGGGGCTCAGAGACCCCAGATCAGGAGGCACTGGACCCCCGACATCCCGCTCGACCCAAAAGGGCACAAATGGCGGCAGAAACGGTCTCTTGTTGTGCTCCAGTCAGCCCCCGCCTTTGTGCCGGCAGTGGGGGCTAGGGGGGAGAAGAGGACAGGAGACACTTTTCAGCCCCTTTGGAGAGGGAGGGCTGAGGGCTAAGGAGCAGCCAGGATTTTAAAGGTCACCACCGGGGTCATGGGGAACCAATCAGGCGAAAATGATGCGAACATCAGGCTGACAGCGAGCAGAGGGCTGAGGACTTCATCTGAGCAGGCAGACAGCGTGAGACTGACAGAAAAGAGGAGAGAGAGAGTGAGAGGGTGTGAGAGAGAGTGTGAGAAAGAGAGAAAATAAGAGTGTGTGAGAGAGAGAAGGCGGGAGAGTGTGAGAATGTAAGAGAATGAGAGAGTGAGACAGAGTGTGAGAAAGAGAGAGAATGAGAGTGTGTGAGATTGAGTGTGGAAGAGTGAGAGTGAGTATGAGACAGTGATAGAGAATGAGAGACAGTGTGAGAGTGTGTGAGACTGTGACTGTAAGTGTGTGTGAGAGTGTAATGGTGCTTTTTCACCACACCAGGTACCATATAGTATTTTTGGTTTCTTCCCTTTTCCATTGACTTCCGGTCAAGTACCAGTACCAGAAGTTCCAGTACCTAAGTACCAAAGCAGCTGGGGTACTTATTTGGTGCTCCGGTACTCTGGGCCGGGACCTGAAACGCTTTATTCTTTGTCGATTGGTTATGCAAGTAGCCTGCCTCTGAAACGCAATGTAACCACCGTGTTGGAAACAAAGTTGGGAAACAAGTTCAGGACGGCATGAGAAGAAATAAAAATAATTTTGTTTAAAATACTAGGACAGCATATTTTGTTTTAATAATTATTAGGGTATTTATGACACAAAATAAAAGTTCTAACAAATATCTCACAAACCCATTTAGGAGTGAATTTAAAAACATGCATGAAAATCATGATCATGATCATCTCGGAGAAAACATGCAGAGCTCCAGCAACTGCAGCAGAGGTTAACTTTAAACTGATTTTTAAACATATACAAGATATGAAGAAAAGGAATAATCATTAAAATTGTTTATGACAGAGTAAAAAGTTTTAGCAAACCCTGTGCTATAATACCCGTACAGAACTAAAGTTAAGAAAAAGCCTGATCTTAATCTATCTGACTAGCGATGTGAGAATTGCACGTGCAAGACATGCGGTGTTTCCTATTAATATATCGCAGATCGACCAGCCCTATAACATACTGCAGCCATTTCTCGAATTCAGTATAAAATGTGTTGTGATGACATTTGGCGCCAGTTCCAGTTTTTGGGCCAGTGGAAAACCAGCACCTCGAAGTACTGCACTTTTGCTAATTGAAGTACCAAAAGCATGGTATTTGGTGCAGTGGAAAAGCACCCTATGACTGTGTGTGGGTTAGGAGTGTGTAAGGGAATGTGGAAGTATGTTAGTTAGTGTGAGTGTAGGTAAGGGATTATGTGTAAATGCATATAATGTTTGTGAGTGTGTGTAAATATGTGTGATGTATGTGTGTGTAAATGTCTGCAATGTATGTGAGTGTGTGTAAGGAAGTGTGTGTAAATGTGAGCAATGTATGTGTGTGTGTGTAAGGGAGTTTAGATTGTTTAAAGTGACATCTGTGTGTGTGTGTCTGTGTGAATGACTGTGATTACATTTCAAGTGGAAAACAACTACATTCTCTCTACAATGCGTGCATGATGGAAATGGAGAAGAAGCACGTGGGCGTTTTCAGTACCGCTGGGAGCGGGCCGCGGCGGCGCGAGCCGGTTTGGAATGGGCCGTAGCGGAGCGCGGCGGGCCGCTCGGGCGTCTCAGGCGCACAGAGGCACAGAGTTTAACATGCAGTGCGGCCTCTGTTCAGACAGGCTCATCCATTTAATGAGAAAGGGGCAGAAAGAGGAATTAGCAAATGAATGCTAATGGCTACATGTGGAATAATCCCTGATTAGTGGCAGCAGAAAGTGGCTCGCCCCTGTCCCCCCGTCCCCCCTGAGCTCAGCTTATTTCTCCCATGAGGGTCCCGGGGGCTGCCCAGAAATGGGGAGCCGGCTTGGGCCGGGATTGCCAGCATGCAAACCAGAGACTGCTGGGGCGTTTAGGGTTGAAGTCCCCAGGATGACCCAAGGATCCTGAATCCTCAGCAGATAAGAGACCTTGCAGGGGGGACACTGGACTGCTCCACTGAGACATACATCACTGCGACGTCTGCTCCACACTCTAATTACACAGCTGGCCAATTAAGAAAAATAGGATAATAATTAGATCATCAGCCGCGAGGACACAGCTTAGGCAGTTGCCTGTGCTGGCCCTGTCACAGCCTGACAGCCAGGGCCAGAGCCCTCGGGGCACAGGGGCACGACACCAGCAAGGTCTGATGCCCCCCTCTTCTCCGAGGGCTTGGCCGCCCTCTGGATCTCTCAGCGGGGCTTCCGTGTCGGACAGCACAGCGCACAGCGGGAACCGTCCGGTCCACGAGTCACAGGGGTGGGGCGGGCCACAAAGCAGGGATGTCCGACCCCTCTACTGCCCCCTAGGAGGGCATTAAGAAGACCCCCCCGCCCCCCCACAAACAGAGTGACACCCACTAAGGCTGATACTGGGGACCCATTTGAGGGAAAAAAATATTCCTTGTGAAAAAAGCAGGCAAAAGCCAGAGGATGGATCTGGGGGTGGGAATTAAGTCTTTTTTTTGGGGGGGGGGGGGGGGGGTTTACCCCCAAAAAACCACCCGGGAGGGGGGGGGGGGGGAAAGGAAAAAACACGGGGCGATTTAAGGTGGAAAAAAAAAAAAACCAAAGGAAACCCCACCCCAAAAACCCCCCCCCCCCCCCCCCCCCCCCCCGCCCCGGGCGCCCCCGCGCCGCGCCCCCCCCCCCCCCGGCGGGCGGGCCCCCCCCCCCCCGGAGTCCCCCGAAAGAGCAACGCGTCAGTGGAGGGTGGTGAAAGGGATCAGACAGGGGGAGATTTAAGGTGGACTGACAAGAACTCCAGAGTACCCCCAACCCAACTTCCCCCCCACCTCACTGGGGCCTACCCTGCCCCCGCACTGCAAGCTCCGCCCCCTGACCCAGCTGATCCATGCAGAACGCGGACGTGCAGTGAGCCGGGCTTGGGTTTGGCGCTGCCAGCCTGAGTAGGGCTGTTGGGGGGTCGCAGCATTTTGATATTCCTCCCATGTATGGTGGATGAGGTCAAAGTTCCGGTGACACACACAATGGCATAGGAGGCGGGGCGGGGCCACTGTCACAGCCGCTAAGCCGAGCCAATCAGATCAGAATGTTTCGGAGCACCGGGCTCCCTCAATGACGGTCCGGCGCAGTGCTCTACAATGCGACGCGCAACAAAGGCGCGGCCATCGCCAGCCCAACGGCAACGAAAATAAAGCCAAGATGAACCTTTCCAACCTGGAGCTCTAGAGACTAGGAACATCTCATGTCTGTCAATCCCTAGGGCTTCTCGGCACACAAAGCTTTGAGAGGGATACATTTTTAGTTTCGGTCAAGACACCTTGCCGACAATATAAAATATATCATATTCCGTCTAATTGAGGCCCCGCGGCTGCAATTTGGCTGAATTGCATCCAGTCTTCTTGGGTCTTTTTTATTATTTTAATGACAATATGACAAACATAATGACACCTTTGTTGAGACAGGTGCTGCCTCTTAGGCTGCCTGGCATCCTCCTCCCGGGGGACACTGCCAGGATTCTGCTTCACTGAGCAGGTCTGCCTTCACCATGCCCCCCCCGAAATTTTTATTTTAAGGGGAGAGTAGAGGTAGAGTCCGAGGACCAGGCCAGCTGCAGAAATGGATAATCCAAAACCGTCTGCTAGGTGCTGTGATCTCTAGATCATAGTGAGATTCTGGCCGGTCACTGGAGCCCGGAACCTAGGACACGGATGTCCAGACTGGCTCCAGACCTGCTGGTTCATTTTGGAGCACCATCCGGAGGAAGGTGGAGTACCAAATGATTGAATCACGGTTTTTGACCGCCTCATTTTTAGTCAAAGCTGTATTTTTACACTGTTACTTTTAAGACTGTATTGTTGTCTACTAATCTGCCCAAGGCTTGGGGGGGGGTCGATAGCAAGGCAGGCCGCCATGAATGGAGAAGACGTTGGCTTGGGCTGGATAGCCAGGCTGGGGGGGGGGGGGTACGTGGATAAACATGGAAGTGTAGAATGGATGTTTTTTTTTCGGCCTTGTGTTGGTTTGGGTGCAGGGGGGGCCGAGTTGACTGTTATTTGTATCTGTTTTCCAAGGAGCTGACCCCCCCGCCGCTGGGACTCGCCTGTGCCCGCTACCCCTACAGCTGCGCTGAGCGGATTAGCCAGCACATCCACAAGGCAACATTACACAAGTAGCCCTTTGAACAAAAGTCATGGATACTATTAATGATATGGTAATCCTTAATAGAGCTACCGCCCAGCAGTGATTAAACCGACATGGGAAGAATGTCCAGGAGAGTCCGCGGCCGGGCCGGCCCACACTGCCGCCATTGTTGGGGGAGGGTCCACCGCACCAGCGCTTGTGACTGGGGTGTCTCTGCCGTTACTGTCTCTCCGCCCACACCGGCCCATGAATGAGAAATTAAAATGAACGGCGGTGGGTGGCAGATCAGCCACAGACACCCCCCTGGGTTCCCACAGTGATCTGTGAGAGCACTAGCACTGGCCCTAACGCCCCCCCCCCCCCAGGGCGGCATGCTCAGATACCCCCCGACCGAACCACGGCGGGACCACACAAGCGCCACAGAAGGATGACACCCGCTTGCTGGCCGGCTGGCCGCCGCCGCTCTCAGTCAGAGATTCAGATTCTTCAACAACTGAGATGGAGGACAGTGGGGGGGTTCACCTCCAAAACGACGGCCCCCCACCTAGAGGGAAGCTCCCTCTAGGTCCCTGTCCCTGGGTTGGAGTCATTGCTCCATAGCACTGTAGAAATGTGCACCTACAATGACCCGAGTGTCCATGGGGCTGCTGGCTCAAGGCACAGAGGACCCCACCCCCTCTAGCCCCCAGAGAATTCATACATCATCATCGGGGGGGCATTATGTGCCTTTACTGGGAGTTTTTACCAAAACACATGGAACAGAAGAAGAATTCCGACCATCAGAGCAGAACTGACACCGTCCTGTATCCACTCCTCAGAGAGATCTTCCATGATAACTACAGACCTTTTGACTAATATGTCAATGTTGGGGGGTGGGGGGGTGGGCAGAGGCCACACCCCCCCCCCTGACACTGGGGGGTGATGTGATTGAGGCTGCTTTAGGGTCTCACTGTTTCCTTCTTTTTTTCAGACCTAAACAGCAGAACAGTTTGATTAGCGCGATGCTAAGTCCCCGGTGCTGCCCATTCTCTCCTTTCACGAGTGCCTTGGTGGCTGCGCCTTCCTCCCTGTTGGTATTACAAAATCCCCATTCAGCGTAACCCTTGTCACCTGTCAGCTAAGCCAGCCTGCTTCTCTAGGTCTTTATCCCCTGTGTACACTGAGCCTGACACCCACCCAGCCAGCCGGCCCGGCCCGGCCCGGCCACACTCATGCACACAGATAAACACACAAACAGGCACAGCCACACACACATGGCGGGCCAGTCGCTACAGAGGCCCTTTAAAATTCATTACCCTGTAGCTGACTGAGAAAGGTTTACACAGCCACTGGATTTGCAGGCCATTCATAAACTAACCCTGGGAGAAAAAAAATGCTTTGTGAAAGTGATAGCAGTAGGGGGTAGAGAAGCAGGGCTTTGAGGGTGACAGCCGGCTTGATAATACTAATAATATTTATAATAATCATAATAATTAACTGCACCCATTAGCAATAATTCATTCATAGAACATTCGGTTCACCTTCAAAATGCATTCATAAGCAGCATGTAAGTATACATTAACATCCAAATATATATTAACTGCTTTAATATACATTAACAACAAACATCACATGATAATAACAAACATTATAATTGTCTAATCACATAGTGTTTGTTATTAATGTACATTAAAGCTGTTAAGGTATGTTAGGATAATAAGGTACTTACACGCTGCTTATGAATGTTCCATGAATGCATTATAAAGACATTATGAAGGTGCAATTAATGTAAAGCATTTACCAAATTGGTAAATTGCAGTCATGGACTGGGCCTCCAGTTCCACGGGACTTTAAACTATAAAATCTTCTGCTGAGGGGAATGCGTTCCAGGACGGATCTGTCAGCAGCAAGCAGACTGCCAAACTGTTGTATTTAAGAGCAGGGAGGTCCTTCAGATTGCGGGGTGACCAGCTTAAATGCAGGTGGTCATAGCGCTCTGAGAGCTGGGGGGGGGCTTAGGGCACCCCCAGTGGCAGTAAACCAGACAGCTTCTCAAGAGGAAGAAATATGGGCAACTGTAAACAAACAAATATTGAGTGTGTATTTTTCATCTGGGGATCATCCTTTGCATTTATAATGGATATTTTCACTAATGAAGTGGACCACTTGTAAATGACCCCAGAGCATCTTGGGAATGAAGCCAGCCTCCTGTCCAGCGTGAGGAGCAGAGCAAGGAGGCTGAAAGAACAGCTACTCCCTGAAATGGGATGACAGCTGGGGGGGGGGGGTTCACCGGGTGTCGAAGGGGGCCATGAAGAGGGCGTACTGCACACTTCCGTCCTGGTCCAGGGGCAGGCTGTCCAGCAGCTGTTCAAACTGTGGGTCGGTCATCACCAGTTGAAACCTGGAAGGGGGGGTGTGCAGGGTAAGGACCTGGAGGCTTGGGGGGGGCACTGTCAGCATACGCTACCCATTGACCTTCTGTCAAAGCCTGGTGGGGGGGCAAAAGGGACAAGGCCTCACATGGCAGGGTCAGAGGTGAACCAGGCTCTCACTGACCACTGGTGTGGGGGGTGATGAGCTGCTTTACCTCTCAATCAAGGGATTGACCCCAAAGGCACAGGGACACACAGACCAAGCCCAACCCGCACAGCACACAGCTACACACTGACACGACACCAGTGCTGGGCAGGCTCCCACTAATCCGCTAATCAGCAAAGCTAACTTTTTCGTTAGCAGATTAGCATTTCCGCTAACTCTGAAAACTGTTAGTGGACCAATAAGCTTCCTAGCAACCTATCTGGCATGCTGTTGGCTGACTGTGTATAAACACAAGACATGATTGGTCGATAACTTGTCGTATTTAAAGTAGTCTGGGTTAAATGTAAGTGAATGTAGATAATGTTGATTTAAACTGGGGTACCCTGGACTAATCGTGTGTTCCATTATCCTCGGAACTCAGAATCTGAGTCGGATTCCAAGTTTCGAGACCGGAAGTGATGACATGCCCGCTCCCGTTTCTCCAAAAATCCGGGAGAAATCTCGGGGCAGCCCAGAGTGCCCCGAGTTTCGGATTCAAGATGGCT
>JAODKN010000050.1:10348086-10360699 GCA_026774425.1 Petrocephalus zakoni
CACTGCCCTCGCTGAAATGCGTGTGGAGTGTCGCCCAGAGACCGCAGGTGTCTCACTGATGGGCCCGGCGTGAGAGCGGGCCACTGCCCTCGCTGAAATGCGTGTGGAGTGTCGCCCAGAGACCGCAGGTGTCTCACTGATGGGCCCGGCGTGAGAGCAGATCACTGCTCACGCTGAAGTTACCTATTAGCTGCTTGTTCCCAGTGAAGAGCTCGCTTCCTCGCGGCAGGACGTTCATGGCGGGGGGGGGAAGCCAACGGACAGTTTCAAAAGACAACAGCCCTGAGGGGAGTGGGGGGGGGTCCGGCCGGCTGGGGGCCACGGAGAGGGCAGGACAGCGTACCCTGCAAAGCCGGTAACCCGGCGCAGTCGGCGGGGGGATAATAGGATTAACCGCGGATTCAGGACGGTCTGTGCTGTGAGGTGGGGGGGGGGAGGGGGGGCTGGTGGCTGCGTCCAGGTCTCTCCCGATTGGTCACGGGGATTTCTCAGCACCAGGCGCGCCCAGCCGCGTCTGTGGTAGCGATGCCTGAGCCCCACCCGCTCTCCGCTGCCACGGCCTGCCCGGGCACCCCCCACCCCCCAGCAAAAATACGCCTCTGTCAGCTTTATCTTCCTTTGTTCCCAGTCGCTTTTAAAATTATTTTTTTTTACAAACACTGCAACAAAGGCAGCCGCGGGAGGAGAATGAGTTACGTAATCTGCTTTGTGGGCCCGCCGGCTGCTTTGATGAGGGTACTTCATGAATACGCTCCATATTTTAAAGTGGCTGCTTCCTCGGCCCGCCCCACTTCGCTTCGGGACACGGCCAAGAGTACATTCCGGACTCCCCACCCCCCCAAGCCTACCCCAACCTTTTTTCACCTGTTTCGCTCCTGGCCCCGCAGGAAAGAATGGACCTGGGAGGAGGTCCACAAGATGGCGCCGTTGGGCTGCTGGATGGGTCCAATGGCGTCTCGGGACCCGGGTCCCCCCAGAACCGCTCGCAGCTCCTTGTACGTGATGGCTGGCTTCTCTGCCAGGTGAAGTCTGTATGTCGAGCAGGAGATGGAGCGTGTCAAACAGACCCAGCCGGGATACAGGGAGGGAGGACAGCAGCACTCTGTCCACCAGGGGGCGTTGGGGCGAGAACTCAAGTCAGCCCCACAATGTCAGTGCTTAGCCTGTTAGTCACGACCCTCCTTAACCTGCTAGTTACAACTTTAAATCATTAGTGACTGGGTCCTGGACAGGCCCAAGCACCAGCTTAAGGCTCAGTGGCCACCAGGGGGCACCCCACTGATCAGCCTGTCAAAATGGGGAGAAGCATGACAAATGACAGCTAGGTAAATCACATTTCGCTTAGCGCCTCGGAAAAGGCTAGGTGACCCTGACTGGGGACATGGTTACCATGCCAACGCAGGCGGCTACCTTAGAAGAAGCTGCCTGAACTGTCGGACACTGATGAACCGGCCCAGGAACTTAGTGAGAACCAGGAGCAGCAAGTCTCTGTCGAGGGAGAGGAGGTGTCAGGGAGACAGTGGCTGCTGGGGCGAGTGTGTGTGTGTGTATCTATCTGTATGTGTCTGTATGTGTGTATGTCTGTATGTGTGTATGTATGTGTGTGTGTGTGTATCTATCTGTATGTGTCTGTATGTGTGTGCGTGCATGTGTGTGTCTGTATGTGTGTGCGTGCATGTGTGTGTCTGTATGTGTGTGCATGTGTCTGTATGTATGTATGTGCATGTGTGTGTCTGTCTGTATGTGTGTGTGTGCATGTGTGTGTCTGTATGTGTGTGTGTGCATGTGTGTGTCTGTATGTGTGTATCTATCTGTATGTGTCTGTGTCTGTATGTGTGTAGGTGCATGTGTGTGTTTGTATGTATGTGTGTGTCTGTCTGTGTGTGTGTGTGTCTGTCATTCTGCTGTCTGTCTGTCTGTCTGTCTGAGGCGCTAAGCAAAATGTATGTGCGTGTGTCTGTCTATCTGTATGTGTGCATGTTTCTGTGCATGCATGTGTACATGTGCATGCCCCTCACCTGTCCACCTGGCCCCGCCCCTCACAGTTGCTGTCCCTGAACAGGCGTTGCAGGTGGGCGGAGCCACCGTCTCGCAGCCTTTCCCGCACCTCATGCTCCAGCTGGCCAGAAAGCAAAAGCACAAACCGTGGGCCTGTCCAGCCACAGAGTGCAGAGAATGCTGCCCTCTACTGCATGGATGTAGGCAGCTAACGTTTTAAAAGGACCTACAGTCAGGGAGTCTCTCCGGATTGGATACTATATTAATCACCATGGTCCAATTACCTGTGCAAATGTCCCACCTCATACAGCCGGTTAAGGTCCTTAGTACATCTCTTATTCTGGGAAGATCACAGATGGACCAGGCTTTCCCTTCAGCCTGCTTACCTGGTCCACCTGAATTCGAAGTCGAGTTCCTGGACACATGGCGAAGCTGTTTCTGCAGGTGGTCCAACTCGACGGACTTTCGGTTCGGCTTCCTGTGGCGGCTCGCTGACCTGTGGGTGAGCAGTTAGCCATGACCCCAGAGTGCAGGCAGACATGACCGCAGAGTGCGGACAGCAATGACCCCAGAGTGCAGGCAGACATGACCGCAGAGTACAGGCAGCCATGACCCCAGAGTGCAGGCAGACATGACCCCAGAGTGCGGGCAGCCATGACCCCAGAGTGCAGGCAGACATGACCCCAGAGTGCGGGCAGCCATGACCCCTGAGTGCAGGCAGACATGACCGCAGATTGCGGGCAGCCATGACCCCAGAGTGCAGGCAGGCATGACCCCAGAGTGTGGGCAGCCATGACCGCAGAGTGCAGGCAGACATGACCGCAGAATGCGGGCAGCCAAAACTGCAGAGTGCAGGCAGACGTAACCGCAGAGTGTGAGCAGCCATGGTCCCAGAGTGCACTTAACAGCTTAACTCTCCCAGTGGACATTTAACAAGCTTATCCAACAGCTTATCCGGTTCAGGGTCATAGTGGACCTGCATCCTATTGCAGGGGAGCACCCTGGGATGCCAGTCCATGGGAGGACACACAGAGCAGGAGGAAGCCTGCAATGGCTCCCCTCTGTGTTCTCGCACCACGCCAGACAGCAAAGGTGAATGGGGAGACTGCTCCTTATTTTGGTGACTTTATCATTATTATATTGTTCATATTTATTGTTTAATTACATTTTGCATGCATATTCTTACGTCTGTTATGCAGGGCAAAATTCAACTTTTTCCATATTTCCACTAATCGGGATGCAAAGGCGTCTGATACAGCATTCAATGTAAATGGCGCCACACAGTGGTAATAAGAAGTGTAGCATCCAGTTTCGAAAAACTACACGGTATTTACTTTTATTTTCGAAGCGTCTCCGATTTAAGCTGAATCGACTTTTACAAACACAACAATTGCAATAAACCGCAGAGGAAAAACAGCGTGTTAAATTAAGTAGTTTATGAGACAATACAGTTATGCACTTCAATGTTATCATGTAAAAAAAATAATAATTCTGGACATAGGCCTGCATAAATATATTTGCACAATTTAACGACGACTTAATTAAACAATAGTAGTGTTAAGCATGTTCGACAACATTGCGTCTTTCTTTTTAAAGTGAAGATTCATTCAAATGTAAAGAGTAGCTTGGACTTTGCGCAAACACGCACTGCCTCATTATCATCCTATCATACGGTGCTACTGCAATCTTGGGAGGTTAAATTCCGCTTGCAATGTGTTCCACTTAGTGTGACGCCTTTGACGTATACTTTTGAAAAATAAATAAGACCTTGCACTGTGTATGTGTGTATCTATCTGTATGTGTTTGCGTGCATGTCATTTCCCTGGCGTTCTGCGTGTTTAAGGTTCTTCCTGTTAAATTTACACTCACCAAAAATGGGCAGCCTTGGTTTGTCAGGGTCGGCGGCCGGGGTCACCCTCACCCCCTCGGGGATGTGTGGCGGAGACCAGGGATGGCGATCCTGCTCCGTCCATGCATCCTTTTGAAATCGGGGGAGCCTCTTACTTTTAGATGCGTGACCCCCAAACAGAGGAGACCCCTCCTCATGGGACAGCGGTCGTCCGCGTCCCATCCGGCAGGGAGCCGCCTCCTTCGCCCCGTCCGCGGCGTGGCCCGTGAGGGAGATGGTCTCCGGATCTGCCATCCTTGACTGCGGCTGCTGAATAACTGGAAGCCGTAGTGGAGCGCCTGGTATTCGGTGGCTCGCCATTCGAGCATCGGTCATATTACCTCCTAATAATGCTCTTATGGGATGTATTATTGCCGTCCAAGTTGAAGGAAGCTGCGACCTCGAATTATAGTCTGTCTGTAGTTGTTAAAGGAATAATCGTGAAATATATAGTTAAATGCAGAAGGCTATAGTGTACGCATAAATGCATACATTTGGTGCGAAAGTCTTTTGCACGCGTCGTGCCCTGAATGTCATCCCAGCTTATTCTGTTTTTGCAGAAACACTGAGAGGTTGCCATTGGCGACACGATGCGCTCCCGTCTCCTCGCCAAACTGCCATGTGATGCATTATATAAGTTTCATGCGAAACAATAAGTCACCTTATGCGGCTTATTCCTTTAATGTCCGCACTTTTTATACATAATATGGAGAGTCGTTGTGCTTTTCTAAGCACGTAAATCACAACTTCGATCTCATCATCCTTCCAACGAACAGCTTGAAAGCATATATGAAACTGAAAACTGCCATCAAAACCAAATATGTAATACATAGTTTATCAAAATCAGTTTTCTACCTCGTCTGCATCATCAAACGTACAGCTAATATTAATTTACAAAGACAGTGATATTAATTTAGCTTTTTCCTTCTTGGCAGAATCTTTGCAGAAAGTGACTGTGCTTTAAAAAGACGACTGTTACAGAGGCTCTAAGTAATCTAACACGGTAACCGGGTTCATTAAAATGGTTTCAGGGGCAGCCAGTTACGGCTCGGCTCGCCGCATGGGGGCTCGATGGATAAAGCCGGCCGGAGCGTACAAGCCGCAGCGGCCCGCAAACAGTCGCAGCTGAGCACTTCCAGGAAAACAGGGGGCCTCAGCCTTCAATCGGACAAGCATTCACTATATCCATATCTATATCTCTATGCATAAAATGCCACTACATTATATTTGAATAAACACGCGCTTTCTATCGTGCATGATCACGTGTCTTTCAAATCAATCCATTTTTTGTTATTTGATGCAATTGACCGTATGGATCTGAGATAGTAGCCTGATATGATGGAAATAATGTCCATTTATTAGTGTCTTTAAAAATGCAGTTTGATGCTCATACCTGTACCTTCCTACTGGCCCAGTGACAGAGCAACCACCCGCACCTTTCACACCTCAGTGTTAGCTCATGGCTGGAATGATGGGAAGGGAGCAGGTCCGGCTTACCCAATCCCCAAGCGTCATGCGTTAGTGTATGAACAGGTGGTGCTGCCGTCAGGACTGGTACCGCACTGGTCAGCACACTCACAGCTCAGCTACACGCACTGAAGGGCAGACAAGACGGCCAGGCTGTCCCGGACCTGCAAAGGTACAGCGAAGCCAGGCTGCAGTTTAAGCACTTATCTGTGGATTCATTGCAGAGGCTCGTTTTTGTGATCCATTGTCTGACTGTATGGTGTCAGATGAGGACAGGATAATGACAACATTCACCCCAGTATCCGAGCGACGGACCCAACACTGGCACTGCTGCCATGATCTATAATTACCGACTTTGGGTTTATATGGGCGGATCTATAGTGTACAGCCTGCCTGACAGAATGAAGGGAAAATAAAGAATTGGACAGGAATGCTGGTGGGTGAGCCGTGGTGTGGAGGCGATGTTCCCATGTGTGTCAGGATGAGCAAATTAAGCGGCGTTTGAGGGGGGCTGCGTACCACCAGGGGTCTCAGTGGTTACGGCAATACTCTGCGTGAGTTCAGGTAACGTTTGATGGCTGCGGGTGAAGGAAATCTGCTTGCACCTAACAACTAGTCTGATTCTGACCAAACGTCCAGCACTGACACACATGACATGCTTCGGATAAACGTGCCTGCAATGTAGCTGCCGTACATAAAACCTTGTCCGCCCTTCAGTGCGTGTAGCCTTCGGTTTAAGGATCCGCTCCTGCACCCTGCTTTACTGGCCAGGGTTTAGCATTTGGTTGTGGGCGCGTGTATAAAAACACCGCTTGCTGAGTACGGGGCAGATACACTTACTTGGCATGCAGCTGACGTCTGAAGATGACATTAAGGTCGTGTCACGAGGCAGGGGAGATGTCCCTCTGTGCTTCCTGTACACCAGGGACAGAACAGGACAAATTTAGGCAGGGAGACTCCCGGTCAATGTGCTTTACAGAAACAGCACTATTTCACAAAATCAGAAACAAAACAGGAAAGGTGCCTCAGTACTTCCACATAGAAACACAATGATCACAAAGAAAAGCAAACGGGCTTCGCCGTCACATTCAGCACTGGTGTAATAGCCCCCACAGTCTGACTTCCTTTAGGCTCAATTAAGGTCAGCTGTGTTGTAGACAAGAAACAGCATTTAAAAGGAAGAATTATCCAGCAACTGACAAACTATTAATAAAAAAAAGAATATATATATATTTATTTATTTATATATTTTCATATAAACCTTAAGGTGCGTAAACAACTACAAACCAGTTATGTTGTGTGACTCACATGAGAGTAAACATGGGCTATATTATATACCTATTTGCAATTATATTTCGGAAATATCAGTTCGGAAGAATGCTAGAGAACAGCGCATAATCAAAACGAAATGTTCAAAAATGGGGCCAAAAATGATTTCATACCAATAGGTCCTTGCTGACCAGGGAAAAAATAACTAATTTGTCCTTTAAATGTCCCCAAAGCATGTCTTGGAACGTTTTATGAATTAATATGGCGTATAAATTGAACTGTGACCTAGGAAATTTATTCAGCCTCTCCAATCTGTTAGAGCCCTTGACTTTCCGTCAGCTTCGCGTCACGCCTTAAGCACGCTGGATATATTAGGAAGGAAGGGGAGCCATCGTCCATTTGCAGGGGTCTCACGGTAGGCAGAAGGAAGACGCAAAATGACGGACGCGGTGGTCAGCTTCCTCAAGGACTTTCTGGCCGGCGGAATCGCCGCTGCCATCTCCAAAACGGCCGTAGCCCCCATTGAGAGAGTCAAACTGTTGCTGCAGGTAAGGTGAAGTGGGTGGGTGGGTGTGCCCGAACTCTGTTTAGGAATACTAAGAATGAAACATCGCAAACCACTTTACCAACTCAGTGTGAATGGATCTTCTTGGGAAAACCGCCCCTCTACGCATCTGAGACATCTGAGGCCAGGTCTCGCTGGCAGCTGCGACCATTCTCTTAAATTAACAAAATAATGTAACTGTAAAGTAATTCTCCGAAAGTAATTAAAAGTTTTTCATTAATTTATATTATTATTTATATGATATATATGAGTGCTACGAGATAATATGGACAAGTTTTTATTACCGCCGACGGCAACATGGGTTCGCTCTCCATGGTGCTATTTTTGTTCATGCACTGGAGTTCAGATTAGTTTAAAAACCATAAAACGATTCTAAACGCATTTTAAAGCCCCGTTCAAACACGCAGGCCTACACAGTGGGGCTTGAACACGCCTTTCCATATGTGAATATGAATAACTTACCTACATGAATGTTAGCGCGTCTGACGGGGTGCCGCGCGCGCACGGGGTCTGCCGGGGTCTGCGGCGCGCGCACGGGGTCCGCTGGGGTCTGCAGCCCGCGCGCGCAGCCCCTCATGCCCGCGCCCCTATATTTAGCTTTGGATGGTATGTGCGCAACCAAATCCGCGTTGGCTCGACCGAATGAGGCGATCCCCACCGCCGACGGACGATGTAACGTATAAAGCTGAGGACAAAAAGAAAAGCCGAGTGAAAGGGGTAGGCGAGAGGTATGCATGGAAGCAAACAACCTTAATAGCCTGTATATTAAAACAGCCCACACACGGCGCTGAATCAAAGGTCTAAACAGGGCAATAAACTCGTATTTTTAAGCCAGAATAAAGCTAATTAATTCATCCAGCAGTCATATATACTCACTAACACAGCATGGGGGTCTTGGTGATTAGAGACATTCTTTATATGGATTTTTAAGAAGTCATTACGTTATTTTCTTGTAATATGAGTTTGTCGTCCATTTTAAATACACACCACAAATCACTGAAATCTGAGTAATGAATCTGACCACAGAGCTACACCTAATTGTGCTTATTTTTCCTGTGTGTGCCCTGCAGGTGCAACATGCAAGCAAGCAGATCACAGCTGCCATGCAGTACAAAGGCATCATCGACTGCGTGGTGCGAATCCCCAAGGAGCAGGGCTTCCTGTCCTTCTGGCGCGGCAACCTGGCCAACGTCATCCGCTACTTCCCCACCCAGGCTCTCAACTTCGCCTTCAAGGACAAGTACAAGAAGGTCTTCCTGGGAGGAGTGGACCAGAAGACGCAGTTCTGGCGCTATTTCGCCGGGAACCTGGCGTCGGGGGGCGCTGCCGGCGCCACCTCGCTGTGCTTCGTCTACCCGCTCGACTTCGCCAGGACCAGGCTGGCAGCCGACATCGGCAAGGGCCTGGCAGAGAGGGAGTTCACTGGCCTGGGCAACTGCATCGCTAAGATCTTCAGGTCGGACGGCATCAAGGGCCTCTACCTGGGCTTCAACGTGTCTGTGCAGGGAATCATCATCTACCGGGCTGCCTACTTCGGGGTCTACGACACTGCTAAAGGTAAGGCGAGCGCATGTATCCCGCCGTGATCTGGCTGCCGGGAAACGTGACGTGGCGATGACATCACGCTGCTTGGCGACTGATGTACCCCTCTGTCCTCAGGCATGCTGCCAGACCCCAAAAATGTCCACATTGTCGTTAGCTGGATGATCGCCCAGACCGTGACGGCGGTCGCTGGGCTCGTGTCATACCCCTTTGACACAGTCAGACGTCGTATGATGATGCAGTCGGGCCGCAAAGGAGGTAAGCAGGAGATCCTGGGGCTCCTTCTAATTAGTCCATCCTACAGCTGGCCATTGTTCCCTTGGTTTCATCCACCAATGAGCTGCCAGGCCGTCAATGAAGTGTATACGGGGACTAATGTGCCTGTTCTGTTTCTGCAGCTGACATTATGTACAAGGGCACAATTGATTGCTGGAGGAAAATCATGAAAGATGAAGGTGGCAAGGCTTTCTTTAAGGGCGCCTGGTCCAATGTGATCAGGGGGATGGGCGGAGCCTTCGTGCTGGTGCTGTACGACGAGATCAAGAAGCTGACATAGACACCAGCGGCGGCAGCCTCCTCGAGGAGTCTCTTACCTCTTAACCATGTCTTAACCGCGTAACAAATGGCAATGACTCTTCCGAACCAAACGAGGGGAAGCTGAGAAACGCCGGAGGCTGGCCAAGGAGGAGCATGAAGGACAGGCCATGGATGATCTCCCCTTGGACCGGCATTCTCGACTTTCCGGGTACCACACCCCCCTCACAGATTTGTACATATGCCCCCCCCAGCAATGGGATTTCACATTAGGCTGCTTTTTTGTTGGAGTAAGAGGTGACCGTATACAATGAATCTAATCAAGCCCAAGAATTTGTAAAGACACAAGCCTTCAACACATTTTCGACATCAGTAGCTGTACAGTGTAAACTTTTTTCTTTTTGGTTTGGTTTTGTCAACCTGGTATACAGTTTACTAAAAGTTCAAATAAAAACAGAAATACCTTACGTGTTGTCTATTACCTCTTTTCCTTTCACCATTCGTTGTGATTATTTGGTCATACATCACAGCCTTTGCCATGAAGGAGATTTATGCCGTTACATTTCTGAACTAAGCCGTAAGCCCCACGGTCACATACTAACAAGAATTTTTTATTAGTCTAACAAATTTATACCGATTTAAAGGAAAGTGCGCCCTTAGTTTCGAATTGGTATGTGCATTATGTCACACAGTGCTGCAGTAACAATCCGGCACCAACACTCCCCTCCAGCAGTTAGTCATCCAGGCTTTTGAGCTGTGCTGTAGATTTCTGAGCCCAAAGTCTGGGTAGTTAATGTATGATATGAGAGCACTGTTTGCGAAGCTCTGGTCTTCAGCGGGGAGTTAGTGGGGCACACATCAGCTCCTACGGCTGCACTCGCCTGGACGCCAGCTACTTGCAGACTCCCTCAGAACAGCTCACAGGTGTATCGCACATAGATCTCATCCTGTCCACTTAAAGTGTGCCATCAGAAAAAGAAATGTGTGAGTTAATGAATGGAACCATCAAACTGTTTAATCACACCTATGGCTATTAATTTAGCGAAAACAAATACATTAGTTTTCCCCTCACATCCGGAGCCCTTCCTGGTGCACAGCCAATGGCTGACAGCCAAGCATGAGCTGATTAATGGCCGCCATTCCGACTGCCGTGGTCACGGGACCCTTCTAGCGAGCTTTGTCGGGCCTACTGGGCGTTTCACATGCATTCGCTAATGAGGCAGCAGACAAAGCAGGTGTGAATATGTGTGATTTATTAAAAAACATGACAGCACACTCCGCACAATATAAAGCGAGGGCCACCATCTGAAGCTTCAACATGGATACTGCGTGCTCCAGTTTTTAGGCACAAAAGTTGCAATGTTAACCAGCACAAAAAACCAGAACTGTGACACTGTTCACGGACTGATATCAGAAAGAGGTGCAAGCAAATCCACAGGTCGGAACTGACACGACACATCACTGAACTTAAAAAGGAATGCTTGTCTAAACATCGCCAAAGCGTTGTATGACCACAACACAGGCTCGGAGTACTGGGATGGAGTCTGCCTTTCCAGCATCCCATGTCCACTGCCACTCATGGAAGCCACATCAGCAGCGGGACCACAGAGAAAGCTGGGTTAGAGTTCCTAATAGCTCACCTCCTGCATCTTTAGGTACATAAATGGGGAAGGGGTTGTAACAAAGGACTCATGGGATATGGAGTCCACAGCAGGGGCTCAGACTTCATTTCCCATTAGCACTCTCTCATTTCAGGATACTGTTTCGGCACCAGTACCCAGCCCCTTATTTAGGCAGTTAGACACGCAGAGGCACACGCTGACATGCACACAGGCAGAGAGCCGGCCTTCAGGACCAGGCTGGTCGGGGTTCCTTGGGTGTGATGGAGGACACGCTGGACTCCGGTCGGGACCTGGCAAGTCGGGAGGCTCTGCTGGAGCTGGAGCCTGGGAAAGACATTGAGCAGCCTGTCAGACATGGCCTCAGCACATGGTTTGGATTCCACAGTGGCTCCATGCAGAACCACTGCCTTCACACTAATGGTACACACCATCACATGTGGAAAGTAGCTCTGTTTCAGCTTCGAGGTGCTGGCTCCTTAGATCAGTGCTTCCCAATCCAGTCCCTGAGGACCCACAGCAGTCCACGTTTTTGCTCCCTCCCAGCTACTGGAAGGGAGCAAAAATGTGGACTGTCTGGCAGGGAGCTATGAGGGAGCAAAAATGTGGACTGTACGGCAGGGATCTGGAAGGAAGCAAAATGTGGTCGGCCCTGTAGGGAGCTAGAAGGGAACAAAAGCATGGACTGTCTGGCAGTGAGCTGAGAGGGAGCAAAAACAGTCTGAGGATCTTGGAGGACTGGGTTGGGAAACACTGCCTTAGATGGGCAATCACTCTGCTGTGGTGCTGATGTGGAGGGGAGAACAGCGTTAAATCGGGAGAACATACCAGCCGAGTTCCGGCCAGGAGTGGGCCTGCTGAGTGCGGCACTATGGGGGGGGGCGCCCAGGTAGCTGGCATGGCGCTGGTAGTCAGCCAGCTGCTCAGCCCTCCTCAGGCCCGCAGTGGGCTTCACAGACTCCAGCTTCTTCAGAAAAGCCTTGGTTGAAGATCCATCCGCGGGGGTGGGGGTGGGGGGAGAGAGGTATACAGTGTGTGAGGTAGCATGGTTCTGTCCCTCTATGTTTGACCCCCCCCCCCTCGCCGCCGCCGTCTCATGGGACATATCTAAGGACACGTCCTCAAAATCAGGACAGAACTGAGAGTAGGAACAGGAGCAGCCAGACAAACCGGCTTTATGTCGCTACTATAATCATTCAAGGCGGACTGCTGACATACAGGCTCTTCAGCCTCTCCTGACCCCCTCCTGCTCGCCCAAAGCTGTGACCTTGACGCTCTTAAATGAGGCTCTGATGTGGGAAGTTCTATGCAAATGAAGATCAGGTGGAAGTGTCATGCCATGCTCATGCCATTATTTCCGTTTGACGTGTGAGAATAAATACATCAGGAAGATATGATAGGATTTCCATACAAATACCATAAAATCCAAAAGCTGTAAGATTTCTGTTCAAAATTAAGGATACTCCGTACTGTACCACAGAGGAAGGAAATCCTGACCGATCAGGAACCAGCCCTGAGAAACTGGACCAAAGCAACACAGGGTACAGTACTCTGCTGCCCCAGCAAGCCTGGAGTGGTCCGAGAGGAGGCTCTGACCAGGGTGTGAAACCATCGCGGGCCGTATTCAGTTACGCGGCTCTAAGAATAGCGGGGAGATCTAGGCGAGCAGGTTTTCCACACTACGGGAGAGGGTACAGACTGTTCTGCTCTGGGGGCGGAGGGAGGAGACGC
>JAODKN010000050.1:10405084-10416619 GCA_026774425.1 Petrocephalus zakoni
GTGACAGAGTGTACATGAAGGAGGCTGTGACAGAGTGTACATTAAGGAGGCTGTGACAGAGTGTACATGAAGGAGGCTGTCACTGAGTGTACATGAAGGAGGCTGTGACAGATTGTACATGAAGGAAGCTGTGACAGATTGTACATACTGGGCGTGGCAAGTGCCACCCCACTCCATCTGGTTTGTCAAGCCTGTACTGTGTGTATCGCCTCCGAGTTACCAGCCCCCCCACCCCCAAAATCTGAGCATCCCCCTCAGCCTGGGACCTCAGAGCTGCTGAGATTAGGCATAATCGCAGGGTCAGCAGTAACTCAACCCCCAGCACAGACAGATGGAGCTCAGGCAATGGGGCATTAAGGCGGGGGGGAAGAGATTGGGTGACTGGAGTAAGCAGAGGTTGAGCTCAAAGGCCAGGGCACTGACTGCCTTCACCCCCCCCCCCACACGTTATTTTCGGCAGTTTCTGAAGTCATACACCTTAAAATAACAGGGAAGGGAACCCACAGCTGATGATATGTGCCATTAACAGGATGACCAGCCCCACAGCCAATCAGGAACCCCACTTACTCTCCTCCAGCCCATCAGCCCTGCCCCTTCCTTCTCTGAGCTAGTTCTTCTTGGGAATCCAGTCCGTGTTTTGTATGGATACTGTTGACATTTTTTACATTGGCTGCTACAGCTAACAGCCATCCAACACACACCGAGAACAAACACAGGTAACCCTAACCCTAACCCTCCTCCCACCAGTCAAGCTCCTGATAAGCTCCTCCCACCAGTCCAGTCTCCCAGGAAATTCCTCCTACCAGTCGAGATATCAGTATGCTCATCCTACCAGCTCACTTGCCCAATAAGCCCCTTCCACCAAACCAGCCTGCCTCCAATAAGCTCCTCCCACAAGTGAAGCGTGAAGCGTCCCACATGCGGCGAGCCAAGTCCCTCAGTTGACTCTTTCCACCAGCCTGAAATTCAGCTGTCTTTTTCAGTTCAGGGTTTCCAGTTCATGGTGAACTTCCCCAGGGGTGTAACACCTGCTCCTCACCCTCATGGTTCAGAACCCCACCCGCTGCTGAATTCCTAGTGCCCTGGTGTGGATCATTCACTTTTTCTGGAACTGTTTGCAGTAGAGCTCTTTCAGCCAAGGCATGATGGGATATTCCAAGTGAATGGAGCCGCAGGACGGGAGGTTAAAACACGAATTTGACTCTGATGCTAGGCGTGATCCATCGAGCACCAGACAGACAGCAGAGGCAATTAGAGACATCCCAGCGACATCCCGTAAAGCCATGTGGCCTGACCCCTGACCCTTGACCCCTGAGTCTAGGCTGCCACACCATTTCTGAAGTTCGCCTTAATATAGCTGCCAGCACAGATGTAAAAGTTCACATTACACATATGTGTGTGTGAGAGACTGCTGGCATTAGTGTCACGTGTGTGGGTTACGTGTGTGTGTGTGTGTGTGTGTTTGGGTCTATAAATGTCAGTTGGCGTGAGAGTGCGCGCATGTGTTCCTACTACAGTGTGTGATGCAGGGGGCTATTTATAACAGTTCCTGGGGGTTTTTGACCCTGGGACCGCGGAAGAGAGCACCCAGCCGTCCTCACACGTTCCTGGAAGTAGCATCTGGTTTACTAAAGGCTGAAGTGGGGATGAGCGAACCAGGCTGATCTGCTCAGGCCTGTGTATGCGTGTGTGTGTATGTGTGAGATCCAGGTCAGTCTCAGTGTGAGAGAAAGGGCAGTGTAGAACCAGTTGAGGGGGATCTTCTGTGAGATCTCAGTCGAGACCCTGGAATCCCCCCATAACTGAAGCAGCCCCCCGTTTGTGAGGCTGACAACAGCCACCGAAACACGATCCCCTGTGCAGTCAGGTTGCGGTCGGTGTGCGGTCAGATCGCGGTCGGTGTGTGGTCAGATTGTGATTGGTGTGCGGTTAGAGTTCTACATTTAAACAGAAACATGAAAGTGAGTGGCCAGACTGTTGAGCTGAACCCAGTCTGACCGTGTCTCACTGGCGTTTACTTCAGTGCTGCCACAGGCAGACAGACGACCAGTGGGGTGGGGCGACACCCCCCCCCCAATGGGTGGCTGATATTCAGTTTCAGGTTTCACTTATAGCAGTCTAGGTTCGCTAGTGGTGCGCACAGACATAGACACACACAGCTCCCTGAAATGGCACTCACCCTGGTGATGGTCAGCGGCTGGTTGAAGTCCTTGCCCCCCGAGAGCCGGAAGCCCCAGGGGGCCGGCCCACGCAGCACCACATTCTGCGGCATCCCAGCCTCCTGCTTCTTCCTCTTCCTCCTCCTCCTCGCTACTCTGCTGGCTCAGTGGCCGGTTGGCAGTTACCCCTCGCCGATGCACTTGGGCGCACACACAGACACACACGCACTCCCCTCCGGTGGATCAGTGAGTGCTTCTGTGCGGGACCCTTTTAAGCAGCGTGTGTGAGTGAGCTCCGCCCCCAAAGGCTCTCCTCCGCCCAAAAAACCCACCCTCCCAAAGTGAGGTCACTGGGCAGACTTGGGACCTGACTGCAACCTGCTCTCCCTCTGTTCCTCCCTTTCTCCCTCTGTTCCTCCCTCTCTCCCTCTGTTCCTCTCTCTCTTCCTCTCTCTGTTCCTCCCTCTCTTCCTCTCTCCCTCTGTTCCTCCCTTTCTCCCTCTGTTCCTCTCTCTCTTCCTCGCTCTGTCCCTCCCTCTCTCTTCTTCTGTTTCTCACTCTTATCTCACTCCCTGTTTCTCTCTTCCTCTCTTTCTCTTTTCCTCTGTCTCTTCCACTCTCCCTCTCTTTCTCTCAGTTCCTCCCTCTGTTCCTGCCTCTGCCTCCATACAGACCCTTCTCCGCTGAGATTTCTCCTCCCCACTTGCCCTCACCTATCTACAGGCAGGTCGGGCCCCTCAGCCAGAAGATCGGAGTCCCAGCCTGGGGGAGGGGGGGTTGTGGCACCATTGGCAGGATCGTCTTGGGTTTCTCAGTGCCCTCATCAGTTAAATGGGTCAGGGCAGGGGGTTCATAAACTTCTGTAAGAGCCCTGGAATGGGTCTGCTGTGCTGAAGTTCTTCTTGCTACGCAGGGTTTTCTGAGAGAAGTGACCGCTAGCTCCTGATGGTAACAGCAGGGGGGCAGAGCAGAGCCCAGCTCAGGGGGGAGGGGGCTCAAAGATTAAGAAGATCTCTTAGGCTTTCTAGCTCAGGTTTATGGGCTGCAATGACTCAGTGCTGTTATCATAGTCCGAATCCAGCACCCCACCCCCCGTGCAGTTCGCCCCTTCAGCCATGTGGTGTACCTTTTTCCAGAAACTGCCGCTTTGAGCCAAAATGGCGCCATGGCACCTCAGTAGCCTGATTCCTGTCGGCTTCCTTGGTGTGTTTGAGCCGCAATGGTGCTGTGGCACCCCCCCCCCCAGTAGCCCGACTTCTTCCTGCCTCCTGGGTGTGTTTGAGCTGCAATGGCGCCATCGCCTTCCTTTGCTGGATCCTTCCTCAGTACAGCCTCGCATCATTCCAAATCTCTGCATAGCACTCAGTGCCACCTGATGACACAGCTGCTATGTAAACCTGTTCTCCTCATATTCTTCAGATGTTCTCCTTAGGTTACCATTGCAGCTGAGGCTGGCTATTTAGATGCTTAAAAAACAACGATCTTACAGTGTTGGCTCCATCCAGACCATGACAGGGTGTTAAATCACTTATTAAAACCTGCATTGCCATGCTTACTTGAGCTTTGACGGTTTGAACAGGCTTTTGAAAGCTGACTTTAATGAACCGTATTATCTTGTTAAAGGATAATTCCAGTTGCCACCTCTCCTGCATGAAATGTACTGCAATTCATCTGTAAACAAATAATGGGGGAAACGGACATTCTCCGGCTAGAAGCTAAAAGCCAAAGCATAAGGTATTTTAACGAGGGGGATGCTGCGCGGGCGCTCATGGGAAAGGCAGCCTTCTTCTCCCAGCGGCGCATCCTCCCGCGCAAGGCCAGCCTTCACCGCTCATGGGAAAAGCAGCCCGGCTCTCACCGCGGCAGATCCTCCCGCGCGGCCAGCCCGCACCACTCGTGCCCTTATTTGGTGCGGAGCCTGAGCTCGGTCTGGCAGCGACGGCTATGGCGGCGCATTCCAGGCGTATCAATCTGGACTGGGCCCAGGAAGGCTTTCTGCACCTGGACGCCAGGCCAGATCCCCACAAGCTACCTGCTTCCCTCTGCGTTCACTCCCCCAGGCACCGGGAGTGCAGGATCACCGCTGGGGTCCGACGCAAAGCAACGGCTGGCCCCAGGTGTTCCACTTTTGCGTTGCCACGGAGACCCCAGAGGTCGATCACCCTGTTATTCACAGCTGTCATCCAGCCGCGGGATGTCAGTTTAACTGAAAACCGGCTTAAAAGGCTTCGAGTGCAGCCAGGGAGCCTCCGACAGCTGGGGCAGAGGAGCCAGCGACTCTGCAATCCCAGAGTTTGTTTACCCGGTTGCTATAGACACGCAGGGGATGAGCTGCACTTTGGACAAATAAAGACAGATCAAGGCTGTCAGAGGCAGGAAGTGAGCGTCCCACATGCGGCGAGTGAATGGGGACCGTGGCCTGCCGATGCCAGGCTCATCGCGGAAACGGTGGTGATCCCGGGTCGACCAATCCCAGAGGAGGAGGTAGAGGCCACAGATTTCCAGGAGGGGGCAGAACAACTTGTGTCTTGATGAGACAAAGTCCTTCCGAGGAGCGCATTTAGCAGGTGAGGGGACATCAGCGCTGATCAGCTACCAATCGCCCCTACACACATCACCGGTACTGGCCCCTGAACTGAGACGCTGTTTATTTATTCCTCAAACACAAGCTTAGTGATGTAAAGACCAGAGGGATTGTATGAAGACATGGTTCATTAGCTATACAATGATCCATCAAAGCAGCCAGGGAAATGAGAGTGATGTGATAGATATATGAGCTCCCCACACACTGTCTGAAAGTACTATGGCCTTTACGTCTCTTTAGAAACAGAGGAGGGGGTTCTCATAGTGAAGTTCTAAGCATGGATGGTCTCCCTCTAACAGACTTAGCTCACAGGCATATTTCCTGCTTCTATAAACAGATTGTTCTCATCTTATTATAAAGTAACACTGAGTTTTTGCATAAATCCAGCCCCATTCAAGCCAGAATATTGCGACCGCTGAGACGTCCAGTAGCTGTGGAAAACAGAAGACGCAAACCACGGCCAGGGGCTCTGGGTGAGCAGTCTTTAAAAATCAGTGGGTTTAATTGATTTACAGCTCAATACAAAAGACATAGAAAACGTGACAGAGGGGACGGTGGTGGGGGGGAGCAGGGCGGATGCCCGGGGTGGGGCAGAAGTGTGGCCGCCGGGCACCGCCAGGATGCATCCAAGCAGTACTGAGTGTTTGGGGTGGCCCTCCATCCACAGCAGGCCACCCCCACAGCCCGTCATGTGATTCTGCAGCAAGCTCCTGCCCCTTAGACGGAGGTCTCCACTCCGAACAGTCCCAAAATATTCCGAAACCTAAACATCCCGATGAAGTGTTTCCCCACACAGCTGGGTCAGCCCTCCAAGCAGAGAGGGAGAAGCAGAAGAGAGGGAAGGAGTACGCGTGGCTATATTAGCTTCCGAACATATTTTCTCCTTTAAATAAAATGACAAAATAAAAAAAAGTGTCTTTAGTGTTTAGTACACTTAACTTCAAAGCCCATATCGAGTGCAGACAGAAATGCTCCATTACTCAACTGGCATAAGCAAAGAAACAAAAAAAAAAAGATTTATTTTTTTAAAAGGAAGGGACTCATCTTTCATTTTCACAAGTGTACACAGACAAAGACACTTGTGTTTTTGCCCTTAAATACCTTTCTCATCACAATGGCCCCTCTCTAAATGTACGGAGGCTTTCGCCGAAGCATGGAGATGCTTTGGGTGCATGGCGTGCAGCTCGCAGGCTTAGAGTACATCAGGTTTGTGTAGCACCGTCTGTCGTCAGCAGACAGGGGCACTTCAGTGAGTTATGACACTGTGCTGCTGCTGCTTTAAGCCCTTAAATGTTTTGCCGGGGGAAGGGGGGGGGGGGCTCACAGGCTAATACTACCAGAGTCTTCCTGTATTATGGTATAATACTATCAATTAACCAATGGGCATAAATTGCCATGGCAACATTTCACTCAGGCCTGATCAGCTGATCGGGAATGAGCAACGGGGGGGCGGGGGAGTTTGCTAACCATCAGCTCTACTTACAAACGCTCACTGACTGGGCGATTTACTCACCGGGACTCATTAACACATCGCCACTACCAAGCCCACCCACCTTAGTCACTGAAAAGCAGTAAAGGATAATATCCTGATGTGGCGGACAACACCCCCCCCAAAAAAGGGGGAAAAAAAACAAGGACAGAGCAAAAAGGGCACTTTGTTATACTGCGAAGTAGGTTTACAATCTATCAGTGACTCCAAGCAGGCTGAGAGTTTGCACTTCTTTTGAGGGTCAGGAAAACGTACGTCTAATACGTATGCCGTTTGACTCTCCCGCTCCTTACAGCTATTGCATATCAACAAAAAAACAACAAAGCTTATTATTATTAAGATGAAATCGTCTCAAAACAACATACTATATACTACATAACTCATAACCTCACTACACTACGGGGCAGTGGCTTCCAGTCACCAGGGGCGACGACCTTTGACACTCCCGTCCGCTGGGGCCCCGAGTGGTGACCGGAACGTGAAGCAGGTGCAGCCATCGCCGGGACAGGCCCCCCCGGGAAGGCGGCTAGCTGGCGCTAACGGCTATCCTCCGTGTCAAACACACACATTTCCGTGACGGCCTAGCTCCTGGGGGGCCTACAGCCGCTTGACGTAGTTCCCGGGGAAGGTCCCGAAAATCTTGGTTCTCCTGGAGGTGCCTGGTGGGGGGAGAAATCACAGAGAGCAGGTGAGTGACGCCCCCTCTGCTCTGTGTTTGGGGCCATCATCATGAAGACAGGGTTTGGTACGCGGCCCTGAGCCGGCAAGGGACATCTTGAACCTGTGCGTCCATCCCCCGCCATGCACGCATTAATGTGCCAGCTGTCCAGACGGACCGATATCTTCATTCAATCCTTCCCCCCCAAAAAAATGCCTCTGAATGGGCCAGGGTGCATGGGGAAGGGCTTTTGTATATCCCTGTCAGATGCCCATGCAGCTATCTGTCACTGATGGGAGCCACAGTGCCCCCATGTGGCCCTCAGATCAACAGGGAATACAAGCACAGACACAGGGTACCAATATGAAATATTTGTGCCCCCATCCATCATCGATGTTTCTGTTGCCTGGATCCCAACCTTCAGCAGAATGAGGTACAGCCCAGACAGGATTACAGCCCATGGCACATACACTCACACACACTCAGACGCTGTGGGCAAATAATGGTTCAATCCTGGCACCCCGTGAGGTCCATGACCAGGCGCTGGCTTACCCACAAACCAGCCGTCGTCACACCTTTCCATGACGTCCACCAGGTCCCCCTCCTTCAGCTCCAGCTCATCTTCATTGCGGGGCAGGTAGTTATACAGGGCCTGGAACCTGCAGGGGGCGCCAGAGAGAGACAGGAGTTAGGTACATGCCATGTGGACCCAGTGGGAGAGTTGTCACATGGTAGGCGGGAGGCGGGGTCACTCACAGCTCTCCTCCGCAGGGCTGGGCGTCACGCACAAAGGCAGGCCGGAGAGGCTGGCCAGGGTATGCAAGAAGATGGGAGGGGTGGCATAGAGGAGAGGGAGACATGTAATGACAAATTCTACGTTTATCATCCAGCAAGGCCAGCGCTTAGTCACAGCATGTCTGGCGTTGAAGGAGGTAAGAGTCGCCAGGCAGGGTCCCCAAGCACAGCGGCAGGCTCACCAGCGACCCGCATTAGTCCCGGGCAACTCTTTCATCACCAGCAGGCCATGCGTCAGTTCCTACACGCTCCGTTCCGACATGCACACCTGCCCAGCACGAGGGACTCTGTCCATCCAGGACACGCCCCCCTGCCCCACCCCCAAGCCCAGATCGGCCACTCTGACGTCCCCACACAGAGCTAATGGCTGAATGGCAGCTTCTGACACCACGTCTTTACCGCTATAGCTGAATTACAGTAATTACAATTACAGCAGATATATCTATTTCTACTGCACAGCTAGTTAAACCTAGTTTGAACCACCTTTGCTGAAGGATAACCATCTGTGGCAGGGCTCTTCAAATCTGGCCCTCGATTCCAAATCCAGGCCTTGTTTTAGTTCTTCCAGGTAGTTTGTTTAATAATTACTGATTCTGATTGGCTGGAGGCTTCACACCTGGCTGAGAGGTAAAGGAAAGCTGGGAAATCAGCAGGGCTCGGCCCTTGAGGACCGTGATTTGAATAGCTCTGATCTATGGCCTTGATGTGCTGGTCTGGGCTCTGGGGCGGGGTAGGGGGCAGGTTTTCATGACATTAGTAGGAGAAACGATCATGTTCCAGTCAAAAGGAGGCTGTGGGCTACACCACCTCCCGGTGACACACGTGACGGGGCCCTACCCTGGAAGAAGCCCCTGAGGCGTGACCTGCGGATGACCTGTACAACCTCCGCGACATCTGGGGGCTAAGGGGGGGTTTACCATCCGCGACAACATCGCATTTCAAAGGCGGCTGAAAGAACCAGAACCAGTGTTTGGAGTGAGCTGTGCGTGCGCACACAGAAAGACAGACACACACACACAACCACACCAGTTCAGCCTTTGAAGGGTTCTCCCAGCCCATGCTGTACTAATCTGATGTCAGATCAGCTCTTATACACAGGTCAGAAGTGTCTTCATTTACTGATATCGTATTAGATCTGTGTTTATGCAAAAAGAATGGACTATATAGTATCTCATTGGCTTTCCTCACTCCTCAATGCTCAGCACCTCCTTTTGCAACTCCTGATGCCACACACTCAGCCAGTTTTAAATGTTACTTGTTCATCTTGAGGGCTAAGGAGGGCCAACTACAGGCCTTCACACAAACGTGAACCATGAGCCCTGTTGGGAGGTTCAGGGGTTACTGATGTGATTCCACATAATACCTTCATCTTTGGTGACCGGGCCAGCAGGCGGGGGGAGTGCGTGGCCAAGGGGGGGGTGGAGGGAGGGGACGGGGTGTGGCATGACAGAGGCAGGGGGCGAGAAGCTGAGTCCTGGGCAGCGTCTGGGGAAACGTGGGCCTGGCGAGGGAGGGACCGCAGATACCGAAGACCTTCAGAATCAACACGTTTGCTGTCACAGACCAAATAAACAATGACAAGTGGGCTGTATGACCAGGAACAATCTCCTCTTAGCTCTAGGGATCAAATACAAGATCGATGATCCACTTAGGAATTTATGAATAGTGATCCAGCAAATGGATTCATACTTGATCAGTGAAATCAGGCATGGTACCATACAAACACTACCTCTTGGACTGAAGCTCCACTTTGCGTAAGGATCTGGCCGCTCTCATAGGGATCTTCCTCAATGTGCAGCTCCAGGACCTCATTCGGCACCTCTACCTCAGTCCCGGCCTCTTGCGCAAACTTGCTCTCTGACCGGTTCTCCTGGATAATGGGCACTAGGTCCCGATACCTGCTCTGTCTATTCACAGAAGGCTGTTCATCACTTATGGGGGGTAACTGCCTGACACACTGGTCCCCAGGACCAAAATCCCTGGAAGAAACTCCCACATGATTTGGCTGCAGCGACAGCTCGTTCTTCTGAGAACCTATGGGTACGTTTCCATGGTGAGCGGTACAGTCAGGCACAGGAGAAGCAGGGTGAGGTTGAGAAGTGGGAGAGCTTGTGTAGGGGGGCAGGGAGATGGGAGGGGCCTCCAGGGAGGGGGCTGGAGGGATAGGTTCTTCCTTGATCATGAGGATGGGGCTCGGTTGTGGAGTAAGAAGGAGTCTCAATGGAGCCGCCGAACTGAACACATCCAAATCAGAAAGAAGGTCAGCTGGGAGGGGTGGAGGCGAGGAGGGGAGGCTTTGTATGGCGAGGCGGACGCCCAAGGTGAGTGAGATCCACTCGCTCGTGATGGCTTGAAGGTGCACCCTCTGGGGGACAGAGGAGGAACTACACTGGGGCAGGGAGGACGGTGTGCCAAAGCCAGGGGCTGTGAACATCGGCTTGTGAGAAAATGAGAACCATCAGAATCCAGAGAAAGACCAACAGAAACACTGAAGACCTACCAATGACCTACAGAACCTCTGAACTTTCAACCTTTTCAATAGGAACTCTGCCTCCGGGAGAACAGAAGCTGCTTTAACAACAAAGCGGGAACTGCTCCCAAGAGGAGAACCAGAATAAAACCCTAAGTACCAAGGTTCCAGAGAACCCGGAACCTGATTCGGGTACTCATACCTTGGAGGAGGGGGGGTTGGCTGGCCGGTCGCTGCCATAGCCCTGAGAGCCCGGGCTCCTGCTGGGGGTGCTAGGAGACTGCTTGATGATATCCACGTAGGACACAGGGAAGATACCCTGGCGCTGGGTGTCTGAAATCTTCCCCTCATACCAGTTCTGATCCACCTGCCTGAGCAGGATCACCCTCTCGCCCTGTCCCAGGCAAACACATGCAGAAAAATGTCAAAGTACTGCTGGCTGGTGATGAGGATACAGCAGGCCCGCATTAACGTGTATTTTTGGCCACCAGGTTTAACCGAATGGACACCTATTACTCAACTAATAATCTTAGTGGGTTAAACCAGTCTATGACTGGACATGGATGATAAATTAACCCAAGGCAGTTCCTAAGGCAGCATCCACATGGCAAGCAGTGAAATTTTTGCGCCACTCTATGTCAACGGGAAGAGCGGAGCCACAATCTACTGGCATAGCGCTGCCTGGTTATTGCCCGTGCTGCTCAAAGCTCAAACCGATTGAACCTTCACCTAATTCGCTGACCTCTAGCAAAGCCACGTCCAATCAGATATAATCTTCGATCTGTGTCATGCAGGTTCAGCAACTGCTTAGCAACACAGACGGGAAACTATTAATTGTAGTGTCCCAGTACCCCAAATTATTTTATGTCACCTTAAAGTTGGAAATTCTGGAAAATTCTGCTTTTGAGGTGTATAAGTGCAGAGACATTTACTAATAATAATAAACACTTTCTTTTTTTAGTTAAGTAGGTTTGATTAATTTGATAACTTATATTATGATAAAATAGATTAATAAAATATTTTGATGGCAAGCACTTTTGGTGATGTAATTCATCTTTCTAGCGCCTTTCGCCTGCGTTCAGTGGTTCACATCTAGCCGTGTGGATGGCACCGGAAATACAAGAATAGAGGGATACAGAGAGATACCGAGATACAGAGCCGCAGTCACAGCTAATGTCAGGCAGAACAACGCAGAGAGAGTACAACACGGTCCAGATGGCCTCTAGTACACGGTACCTTTCTCAGAGACAGTTCCACGTTGGTGTCCGCGTTGAAGTTGTAGCGAGCCACTGCTTCTCCGATCTCTCTGACCTGTGCTGGTGGGGGGGGCCTGGCTGGCTGCTGCTGCTTCTCTGTGGGGGGGAGTTTCTGTGGGGGGTG
>JAODKN010000050.1:10482069-10495173 GCA_026774425.1 Petrocephalus zakoni
ATCCCACCCCCCCAGCTGCCCCTAGCCCTAGAAACTTGTAAACTACAGACCGAGGGAGATAAGTTGGGTACCTGAAGTGTGTTGCAGCAGTTTGGTCATGTGACAGATGGCTGGCGCCCGTGGTGGCCCGTGGCGGCCCTGTTGCCTGAAAGCTTTCGGTGCCCTGCTCTTACATGCATCGTCAAGCCACATTTCAGTACCGTGGGGCCCACTCTCTTCACACGCACGTCCCGCTTTGCAGCTCGCCCGAAATAACTCTTTTTGAATGTAAACAGGGTACAGCGTGAATAATTAAAGCTTTGTTGCCAAAAATAGCTCTAGTGGAGGATAAAAAAAGATGAGGTGCAAACTAATAGGCGTGGCCTGTCAGCTGGGCGGCTCCGAGTCACGGAAGAACATTTTCTGCTGGGAACAGGAAGCTTTTTACCTCCTCATTTATTTATTTCACACACCAGAAAACCTTGCGTGTGTCGCATGCTCAGGCCGTCAGTAAACAGTGCTACACTGAGCTGGCCAGCACGCAGCACATGAATTCCGCTGATGCTGAACTGCAGGGCGGGACTCATGTCATGTGACACCAAGTTTGGGACAGACAAGGAGAAAGAAAGTGAGGCGGGGAGCAGGACAGCGTAGGGGACCGGGGCGCATGGAAAGTGACTGTGTGATTGTGAGATGGGGGAGGGGGGGTGCTCTGCTCTGTCCTGCACCAGTTCACCCATTGAGCTTCTTGCCACAGCTCCCAGTCAATGCTCTCTTTCTTTTCTCAGATGTACCTGTATCCCGCCTTCTTTCACCCCTGCCTGATCCCCTGGGTCACATAGCCAGTGAAAATGGGGGTGTAGGCAGGCAGGGGATGGAGGTGGGAGGAGAGAGGGTGATGAACTGCTGAATGAGGGGTCAAAGAAGGTGCAGCAGTGTGGGCCAGGGTGCCGGCCGAGGAAGAGTGAGAATGAGAGTAAGAGTGAGAGGGAGAGTGAGAGTGAGGGGGAGAGTGAGGGTGAGAGGGAGAGTGAGGGTGAGAGGGAGAGTGTGAGAGTGAGAGTGAGAGTGAGAGTGAGAGTGTGAGAGTGAGAGTGAGAGTGAGAGGGAGAGTGTGAGTGTGAGAGTGAGAGTGAGAGTGAGAGGGAGAGTGTGAGAGTGAGAGTGAGAGTGAGATGGAGAGTGTGAGAGTGAGAGTGAGAGTGAGAGGGAGAGTGTGAGAGTGAGAGTGAGCCTGTCTGCAGAAGACAAATAGGCTCTGCATGATTGGGAACAGTTTTGGAGCCAACTTGTTAAAGTAAAACCCGCTTCAGAAGAGTCATGATATCTACTGCTGCTCCTTTAGGTCCAGGAAACACGTGTAATATTTCGGAACAGAGCTTGTGAACACAGAATGAACAGGAATACACAGACAGGTGTAGGAAGGGAAGGAGGGGTGTTAGGGAGGAGAGAGCAGAATGGGGCTGGCAATACAGAACCACAGAGCTATGGAGCCCCCCCCCCACCCCCAGAGACTATAAGATCCAATTTTCTCTTGAAATATGAACAAATAGAAAGATAATGAACCCGGACGGGAGGTTAACAAGGGAAGGATAAGACTGATGCTAAATTCAGTAAAGAACGGCAGTGGGGGGCGGGGGTCAGAGAGAAGTGCTGGCATTATGGGGAGGGGCAACTTTTGTTTCCGCACAATAATGGTGACAAGGTGTACGACAGGGTGCCCCCTGCTGATTTAAACTCAGCATTGCAGTTACGGTCCTGAATACTGAATACTACAGCTATGTGCAGTATTACATCACTAAATGTCAGACACATGCAGTATATATTACAGTAACACCCCAATTCACAAGTGCAGCTGATTTTTCTAAAGTACAAGAAGTGACTTTGCTCCAAATATTTAACAACTAGAGGAATTATGGCGGATTAATCCTCTTTGGCCGATTACAGCATTGTCAGGGTTGCTCTGGAGGGGGTGTGATGGGGGATGCAGCTGTGAGAGGGATGCTGTGGTCCTCCGGCCCGTCTGGCTGTCCCTCCGGGTCCTGGGGGGGTTGGGGTGCCAGCCTGATGGCATCTCTCCTCCGGCGCAGGCATTCCTGTCCACGGCAGGAGGGGGAACTAAATGCCTTTATGGCTTTTTAAGGGTCTCGGAGCCTCTCGCAGGCTTTATGGTGTTGGTGCGGCCTGCTTACTGACACGCATCAGACCCAGAAAATCCCCAAGAGAATCCTGCCAAGTCAACTCTAAATGATCCGATCTGCGATTTGGCTTTGAGCTGCTCCGAGTGCAGAAATGAAC
The DNA here is from genome assembly GCA_026774425.1 of Petrocephalus zakoni. Classification (NCBI taxonomy): domain Eukaryota; kingdom Metazoa; phylum Chordata; class Actinopteri; order Osteoglossiformes; family Mormyridae; genus Petrocephalus; species Petrocephalus zakoni. Next base: position 10,484,347 of record JAODKN010000050.1, read on the forward strand.
TTGATCAGCGAGGTCCTTAACAGAAGAGCGACCTCCCTGTTGTCTGAAGGTCATTCATTTAATCTTACATACCAGCGTTGTGCTGAGTTTATACTCTTAAAGAAAGACATGCTTTAAAAGGTAGAACTCAACTCAACTTCAATATAGAGCTGTGCAAATCGACCTGTGTCTCTGCTTCTCCTCCTTGAGAATGGCTGCTTTTGATGTGAAGCTCATTGCCAAGCCTCCTCACCATGGTGGCCACCACAGCCTTTGCTTCCTGTGAAGCTCATTGCCAAGCCTCCTCACCATGGTGGCCATCACAGCCTTTGTTTCCTATAATCCTGGAGAAATTATACTTCAGGCAACAATAACCCTCTAGCACAATATTCCTGCATGTGGGTGAATATTTCCATGGGTTCGGTGATCTGGTTGCAGTGAGACCCTTAAATTGCAGGAACCTACCTACTAGTTTTGTTAGAAGTGGATGCAGTGCTGAGATTCAAAGAGGAGCCCTGCTTTCCAGCGCAAGCTCCTGCCATCACCAGGCACTTAGGGGCTGTCCAAGCTGTCCATCTCAGGGGCTCGACGTTGAGACAGTGTGTCCTCATCTGCCACTGGACACTTGGAGCACTTCTAGGCAGTCAAGACTTGGCTGTGACAAGATGAACACATGTGAGACATGCTCTTCTGGGACCGCTGCTTTGTCCTGCTTCCAAGGTTGATGGGTCATCGCTGGGGAGGTTTTAAGACTTCAGCAAAGGGGGATCAGGCTCTCGGCGATCTAGCGTTAGGGCCGCAGCCAACAAAGTGGTCAGTGAAGCCAGATGGCCTGACCCCAGATCAGTGGGAGCTTGATTCAGGCGGTGTCTTGCAGGAATCAAAGTGATTAGAGGGGGTCACTAAAGCCATGGCCATCTGTGGCCCACTGTCACATGCCACGCTGCTACTAACAGACCCAGGTGGGTGGGTTGGGGGGTTACGACATCGTGTCCGAATTATGGGTCACGTCTCATGTTGTCTCACTAGCTGAGCCCACGTACTGGGTGGCTTCCTACTCCCGGTTACCATGGAGCTGTCATTCTCAGCCTGCAGGCTCCATCCTCCAATCAGCTTACCTGCCTGCTTCCCCACCAAGCCTGATTGGTAGGAGGCCTGCCGTCTTTGACACATCTAGAACTATAACGACCCTATTCTTAGCCCTTCGATTGCCACAAGCCGGGTCAAGCTCTCGCCCACCCACCACCTGTGAAATATGGCGTGGCCCCCTCCCCCTAAGGACCAGGTCAGCCTTACAAATAATCCCAGTTTCACTGGGCGGTGGAGGGGGGGCATCCTCATACGTGCCTTGATGTCTGGTGTCACGATCGAAGGATCTCTACCTGACCACGATGGACATGGGAATGCAGAAACTCCTCCCAGGACATGGGGATGTTCTGGGGAAGGCAGTTGGCACACTGTCCCCCTGAGGAGAAAAGGCGGGGTGCTGAGCTGCAGGAGCATCCTGAGATCCAGCGGGGAGATGCGAGCTCAAAGTCTCTCCCTGACCTCCTGATCACCAGGAGCACCTCCCCGGCAAACCCAGTGTGCTCCTTCCTAGGGCCTGTGTGTTTTGGTGATGACCCCCTGTTTTTAAAAGCAGGTACCTCCCTGTAATGGAGCAGACCTTTACCCTCCTGAAAAGCCGTTTTGTTCCATCATGCTACACAACCCCTTCAGGTTATTCTGTTCTGTAAGTGCTGTAATTTTTCTGATAACAGCCTGAATGCTCCAGAAAGCTCCACAACTCACCACTTCTCCTGCTCGCCGCCTGCCTCACCTCCTCTCAGGACAGGGGCTTGGTGACACCCTGACGCTGGGTTTTCAGAGCCTCAGCCCGCTGCCTGACCCGACAGGTGTATGTATTTTGGGTGGGGTGAAGGATCATGGGATACCGACTAGGCAGATACATAAACACGAGGTCTTTGGTCCTCAGTCAGAAGCAGGCTTGTGAAGAGGGGAACAGCATTCCGGAGCTTTGGACATGTCATGTGACATTGCGGAAGGTTGCCGAAGGGTCTCAAAACCCCATGGGTTACGTGGCAGACTGCGAGGGTGCTGGGGCTGCACATATAACAAAGCAACAGGACTCTCGCCAGAAGCGTTAACATTCCTCGTGACCCCTGACCTGCTCTCTGAGAAAAACGAAAGCATGTCTCCTGATTTCTTGCCGACTTATCTAGGTCACGGCTGTCGTTCCTTTTTGAGAGAAACACAAAATCTGGATGCTTTCTATTCTAACTTGTGCCAAACAAAATATCCACACATTTCCGCTCAGGCAACAAAACAGATTTTATTGAATGTACTAATCATATTATTCATGATTCCAAGAAAAGGCCTTGGTTTACTCTGCAAACTAGATGGGGGGATGCACATGGCCACGTCTCCATGGAGACGGCACCTCACGCACCCTCTGGGTGTGTCTATTAGATGGCCAATCATAATGAAATCTTGTCTACTGGATTTATTCTGTAGTCGGCCAGTAATCTGTATTAATATATGTATGTTTCCTGCTTTGGTAAGATGTGGTCTCTAGTCATTACAAGATTAATTCACAGTGGTGACTAAAGGCCTGGGGAAAATATTTTAAAATCTGTCAGGTTAACATGGGGCCTCGTGGGATAGGCTTATGTTTCATCGACTTTTATTTCAGGTTGCAAAGGCTGATCCTGAACACACTTTTCACAGACATCCTGATTTTGCCGAGCTCGATGTGTCACTGGGTGAAGAAGGGATAGACTTGTGTTTCAATCAGTCCATGCAGCTGTCAGGACTGGTCCGGGTGGGGCTCGACAAACTAAGCCGTTGTGCATGTGTTATTATTATTATTGTTGTTGTTAATATTATTATTACTATTATAATCATGAAATAAAGACACACTCTTACGTTGCATTTGCAGGTAAGCATATTCCTGTGTTTCCTTTATGTTTATTCATGACATATCCCTTAAGGTATACACGATAAAACTGGTACTTTAAGCACCTTGTCGCTTAACAGACAACACTGTTTTTAATTAATGAGTCAATTAATGTCATGCGATGAAGACGGCGATTGGTTAACGAAGTGAAACACAAGCCGCTCCCTTACCGACCCGGGGACACATCAAACTCGGCAAAATCAGGACGCGCTGCCGTTCACTCCCATTGGAAGAGAAAGGCCAAAGAACCAAACCCAGAGGAGATTCCTGGAATCCTGTGTGTATAATTAGCAAGATTCTGCTCATGCATTGCAGGATTATTTTACTTCAAGAACAAAATTCATATATTATTTATAGTCAAAAAACGGAATGGACAAGGCAGACGGTGTCATCTACAGGCATGGTGACATCATGGAAGAAGCTTTTCAAGACGGAGCATGCATTCCAACCACTGCATCAACATAACAACAAACGGGGGGGAACTGGGAGAACTAAGAGGACAAAGGTGATGGCTCTAACAGAAAGAGTGGGAGTTCAGAAGGAGGCGGGCCTGCCGCTTGGGAGGAGCTTGTGACATGGCTGAGGAGGCCCTGCTCCGTGTCCATCTCCATGGTGGGTGACTGAAGAGCGGTCTTCCAGAAAAGGCTGCTTTTGCTGGCACTGACATGTCCCTCAGCAAGAGGCATACACAATAAAAAAGGTTCTGTGGAGCAGAGCCGCACAAAACAGAGGGCAGCAGACCTGTGACTTGTATCACCTAAGCGTGCGACCACGCGACAAATACAACGGAAGTGCCGCCTGGGACGTGAGCCAGCAACTTTTAGCGTGTATAGCCGTCCGTTTCCACTGCGTGTAAGTGTGCGACACCTGATAACCATCTTTATGCATGGGCAAATCTCAAGAAAAAGATATGGCAGCCATGCAGTCACACTGGGATAGACACCAAAATTGTACTCATGCTTCTCGAAATAGTTCTGTTTGTGCTTCACGCGTTAAAAATAAAAAAAAATCTGATGCCCTAAATAAGTATAAATAGATCATATTACTTGTACTTTAAGCTAAACCTGACACGCAGCTGCCTGAGTGTATGGCAAGTCACATGACCCGATGGTTGCTTTTTAGCCCGGCGGGAGGCCGAGTTCAGCCGCCGACCACGTTTCACTCGCCTCGGTACCGCTGTATTTTTCTGAACCCTCAGCTCTGGTGGGGCGGTCAAAGAAATCCGGTAATTGTTCCGATTTGAAAATGTCAAGTTATTCCCCGTATTCTGGCAGGTACCAGCGGAAGGTGACATGTGCCGTCATGTCAGAGAGCCGCCAGCCGGAGACCGGCACTCGTGTTCGCGGGCTGCTGACATGTCGCCCTCCGGCAGGGGTGGCCTACCCACCGGCTCCCATCTCACTGAGCTGCAAGTGCCCCCCACCCCCCAACTCCTCGCAGGCTCAGAACAGTGCTAATTGGATCACATGCTAGCTGACCAATCCACACCCCCCCCAGCTCATCAGAAGCAAAAATCAGAAGAGAGAGCAGGAGGGAAGCCAATTAAACTGCGGACCTCCCTCAGCGCGAAACCCCCCCCCAACCCGCCATTAGGCGAGCTCTGCGTCCTCCAGTCAGGCGTGCGGCTTCCCAGCATTCTTTGCCCTGGCTCCGTTTCGACATGGTACGCTAGATGGAGCTGTCCAAGGAGCCATTGCTTAAACGGTTTATAGGTGGGAAAGCGAGCCCCTGCTGAGGCCATCAGACTGTCAGGCAGCCAGCAGTCCTGGGGGGAGAAGGGCTGCCCGTTAGGACCCAGAGCAACCAGGCCTTCAGGACAGCAATTACTGATGGGTTGCAGGTGGGGATGGCTTCCACATCTCTCGGGAGACCCATAGCAGAGAATCCCACTGCCCCCCCCAGCAGCCTGCCTCCCAGCCTGTCACTCAGACAGACAGCGACAGCTCTGTTTGAAGATCCCATGCAAAACAGCTACTGTGGCATCTCAGGAGAATTACGCCGAACCTCAGCCCAGATTGCCACGCTCTCTCTGGCCTATTGCCCATAAATCACTATATTTAGATTTATTCCTTATACATTTACTCCCAATTGTGCCAATTAGCAAGTGACCCCCGTTAATTACAGCTGGGATGAGAATTGTTTTGAAGCTGGTGGGTCTTGCTGATGCAGGCCAGATGTTTGTCATTGATGAATCCGGCTGGATTGTTAAGAGTCTCGCCGTGTCGTCAGTGTGTACGGGGGGCACTGCACCTTTACACCTCCCATCAGTTACACCTCCGGGGACTCAGAGGGGTCACTGCGCCCTCCGTGCTTTCCTAAATGGTAATTTCATTACCAGCTGGACTTCATTACAGGATTCTGTAGCAACACAGAGCAGGATTGACACAAGAAATCCCAGGTCTTATAATCATCAGGCAGGAAATTAAAAACCTCATTTGAATTTGTCACTGGGTGCAGTGACTGCAAGGCAAATTAAACTTCCTCCTCGACCAGCATTTTTCTGCACTGTTTGTTGGATTTTTCCACAGTTTTTGTATCACGCTGGGAGCAGCGGTGTGGATCTGGGATGCCGGCACCATGGCAACATGCTCACCACCTCCCTGGGAGGACGCAGCCACGATGCAACAGTCAAATAAGCATGTTAGTTCCTACTAACCCAAAGGGAATGACAAGTGACTTCAAACATACAGGGGAAGCTCATAGCAAGAAATATCATTTAAAATAACTTACATTAACAGTTTAACAGTAAGCTAAAAGCATCATGGGGGCATGGTGTGGGATCCCTGGAGAGGGGGGCGGTATGGATCCATTAGAGGGTTCTGTAAAATGAAAAATGGGTCAGCTGGACAGACGGACTGGTTACTTAGTGGGGCCAGCTGGCACTCCCCACCAGTCCAGGTCACCCCATTGAACATCTCCAACCTGCTGTGAAAAGGTTCATCACCCAGAAACATTTACCAGGGTCTGTCTCTTTCCCAAAGGTAGCAGTAGTGCGAATGAACCAAAGTGATTAATACGGCATGGGATTGGTTCCGGCATCTCTGCTGCTCCCCTTTGCTTTTCAACCGTTTCAGAAGAACAGAGAGTCCTCCCGAGAACCCGGATACTTTTACACAAGAATGCCTGACCTGGAGGGTTTCGTGACGGCCCAAAAAACGGCCACTTACTTGAGGTCCCACTAAAAATAACTAATACATTGTGGAAGGAAAATTTAAAGTTATGGTCGGCCAGGGCTGGGAGGCATTGTGGGATTGTTATGTCTCCGGCCTTGGTGTTTTGGGGATGGTGCTGTGTGTCCTTGCTTTTGCAGCCGCCTGCACGGGACCACCTTGGAAAGCCACAGACCTCGGAGACCTGGGATGAAGGGAACATCTGCGGGGGGGAGAAAGGGGGCCTGCAGGAAGGCTTGGAATGTAGCTGCTATACTATGCTATACGCAGTTTGTTATATGGTAGTGTTTGAGCATATAAGAAGGTTAGGTACCCATAAGGGTTGTATATGCTTATGCTGTAGTCTTTATATAAGTAATGTAAGGTTGTAGCTTCCCTGATAGTGTAGTGAGCCATGCCAGCCATGGACGCCGATGGAGGGCTGCACCTTTTTGCTGGGTTGGGAGTTGAATTTCCCTAATATTAAGGGTTTATGCCCTCCTTCCTAGGCTGGATGGACAGGCTTATGTGTGGGACTCATAGAAGGCCTAAGCCTAAGGGGGATCGGAAGCTGAACATCCTTGAAGTAGACCAATAGAGGTGGTGAAATATGTTTGCTGTATGTTTGAAGCCTGGTTTGCAGATATTTGGTAATCAATCAGGACTTAGAAGTCCATATAGGAGAATTCATGTTATAGTATATTAACCTGCTGATTTTTGGGTGCGGGGTGCATTGTACCCAAGTGTGGCTGGAACGCTATGCTAGATTACTGAATAAAGGAGAAAAAACTTTGCTCATCATGTGCGAGGTCCGGAGTTTGATTCAAGTAGAGAGAGTGATAGAATTATAGAGGATTATAGTGTCACAGATGCCACAATTTGGTGCTGTGCTTGTTCCAGATAATGGGATCCTGTATTAGACGTGGGTGAGGCGTAGAGCCTGAAAGAACCAGATCCAGATCAGATTGGGGATTGGCCCAGTCCCCCGTCATGTAATAACTGAGATCACGTTGCCTCAAACCTGACCATTCCTGAGAATAAATTCAACTGGACCCGCTGTGGTGAGGTAAGGGTTTCTCTGCTTGCTTTGCTGCTGCTTTTGCTTGTTAAATTAAATTAAATTATGTGTGATTCCTGTGGCCACCCTGAAAAATCACCAAAACCACAAAGAAACCTTTGTCTTGTGGGAATGTCTCCTAATATGTGCTTTCCACACGAACAGCAAGACCCTGCGGGACACCACACCCTGCCGAGGGCACCCTTTGCCTCCTGCTTGCTGCTCTGGATGAAACACTGATCTTGGAAAATAGGAAACACTCAGAAAATGGGGACCTGGCAGATATTCAGAGGGCAACAGGCAAGGCCAGGACTGAGGTCAAGGGGCGAGGGTCACAGTGTCAGCAGGAGCCTGGACTCATGTGCCGTCGTCTTCCATTCTGTGTGTCACGGCAAGCTTGGCAAAGCTATCAGCATCATCAAATTTGCTGGGGGAAAAGGTCGCAGGTCTTCCTGTCATCACCAACTTCCTTCTTTGAAACCAGCCTATAAAAAGCAGGCTCATCCACACTGAGAAGCTCCAAACAGGGCCTAATTATAGGCAGAATTACAGCTCAAACTAACTCACTGCGGAGTTTGAGGCTCTTTGATGTTCTCAAGCGAGGATCAGCAGGATCTTGAGTCGGAGTCAAACCAAATAGCATCAGCAAACGGCTCCTCCTGGAGCCCCCTGTGGGAACATCTGCAGAGCCTATTGTGACTGTGCCGGTGGAGATCCCGAGAGCGACACCACTAACAGCGAGACGGCAGCGGCGGCTCTGGCGGTGCAGACCTGAACTGAATCTGTCAGCTGCAATTAGCTTAATGTGCTTAGAAAATGCAGCGAGTGCTGCTGTGATGAGCTTCTCTCTGGGCCCATGATGGCCAGGCACCCGCGGTTAGGGCCAGGAGTGCGTACCGAACGACGCGTCTTGTCGCAGTGAAAGCGACATTGCCAGAATGGGGAATAAACCACAAAAACATGCAGCTGGTAGTTCGAGGGCTGTTTCTCCTGCCACACACCCTCCCAAACAGCTAAGCGTCTTCGGCCAAAGGTGTCAGCCAGTGACAACCATCGCGGCTGAAGGACGCCAAGAAAAGAACCATTTCCACAGTAGACACTTCAAAATGAAACCCTTAGCATTAGACAAAATACAAGGGCGTTGCATTTGGTGGGAGTGATACTCAGATGTACTGTTGACTGGGAAGACTCCCTAGCACAGATACCTCATCACCGTGAAACTAGGCATGTCTCTCATAGAGCAATAAGTACATCACACGTCCCCCTTTGTTAGGAAAGGCCAGGGGAGGCTTAGCTTAACTTGGCATAGCTTAGCCCAGCATTTGTTCAGTTCCCACCCTTGTTGCTTCTGGCTGAGCAACAGTGATAAGATGTCTTGTACCTCAAGACCCCCAGTCGACAGGTCAAATCCAAGAGTTTGCCCAACCAGGGAGCACCGGGCTCTGCAGCACAGGCTACTGAACATCAGGAAAACTGCATGTCTGGTCATCCGCGGGGCACTGCGGAGGAGGAGGAGTGGCTCTCATGAGAGCCACGCTCACACGAGAAGACATGCCACCGAGACCCTCTGTCATATTTATGGGGATGTTGGGAATCGGCGTGTCATGGTCTCGGTCTAGGCATTCTGGGTAATGAGCTCAGCCTCTGAGTCGCCTGCAGCCTCAACATGCCACATTCTCATGTTCCAGCTTCCCCTGATAAAACAGCTGGTGGGGAAACCCCACTAAAGGTCAAGCAAGCACACACACACACACACACACACACACATTTGTATTCCTCTCTTAGTGAGGACCATCCAATCATTTCTAGAGGGAAAAATCCTAATCCCACCCTTTACCCCTACCCAGCCCTAACCTTAAGTAACCAGAAATGAGTAATCTAGAGTGCTAGTTGGTTGACCCATGGTCTGGATTATTACTCTTTGGACCTGGATTACCCACCTCTGTAAGTAACCAAACAAAATACAAGACTTTTGGCATTTTTACTTGGCATTTTCAATTGCATTCACAATTTTTATAAAATTAATAGAAAGAAATAGTGAGGACTGAAAAAATCATGTTTTTTGAGGTTCTGCTATACTTCTGAGGTCCTTTGGTCCCCACAAGTATAGCAAAACCTGTACACACACACATGCTGCTTTGATGGCATTGGTTCTGCCACTACCTAGAAACCTAGAATACAATGCCATTCTTCCATGTGATCTCCCATTCTTTGGGGCTGTAACTGCTGTAGATTCTGAGGCTGCCTCTACAGACCCTCCCAAGAGGCCAGTCTGGTTGAGACAAGGTGTCTGGGCTGGCATGTGGTCCACGTTCTTTTGGGGCTCATCAAATCCTTGTGCGACTCACGCCCTGTGCATAGGAGCCTTGTGCTTGTAGAAGGCTGCTCTCCCACCAGAACGGGACAGTTTCTCCGCAAGATGAGTGTGACACTCACAAGGGCTCTGTAGTTACCGCCGCTTAATCTTGACCTCTGAGGGATTAAGTGGATCTCGCTAAGCAAAGAGGGCTGCCAGAACCTTTTGCCATGGGAAAGGAAGATTCAAGCCTGCGGGCTTCGTCTGGTAGGGGCCTTGCGTGTCCTCATGTGCCTGAGAACAGGATGAAGGATGACTCATCTGCTCGGCTGACTTCCTGCCAGCACTCAGCAGACCACTGCCTGCATTATTTGCGTGACTTTTCACACAAAAGGGTATTTTTAGGAAAACAGATTTGTAACCTGCAACCTGGCCATAACACCTTTTCCAGTGAAGACTTTTGCTTCACTTCTTCGGTACATCGATATCACAGCTGTGAAGATAATGGTTTATGTATCTCCCTCAGGCTTCAAACATCAGCATCAGTTGAGCAGTCAAGTTCCGGCCAAATCTGTCACAACAACCGGCCCTAATGTTATGGGCTGAGAATGTTTTGGTGGGAGGCTGGTGGGTAGCTGGTCCGTTATCCCGAACCCCGGCATTATGTAGCAGCATTAAACAGTCGGTCGAACATCTCAGTGTTTTTCCACGTTGATCGCAGGAATTGATTAGTGCACAACGTGATCAGCAAAATCCATGATTGATGGCAAATTATCACAAGGGGGACCCCCCTAGTCAGCAGCAAATTATCCCAAAGGGCCCCTCCCTCGTTCAGCCGCAAATTATCCCAGGGAAAACCCCTTCGCCAGTCAGCGGCAAATTATACCAAGCAGCAAATTCTCAGGCTGCTTTCTGTTGCCAGCCTGCACCTACCGATAATGATCGCTCATCTATCTGTTTAGACCATTAGAGCAGATTACCAGGGCGATTTGTGCATGAGAGGTCATTTGCGAATCATCAGCACAGAAACGAAGGGGTCATTTTGTGTTTTCACATAATTCTTCCTAGGGGCAGCATGTACAGAGAGACAAATAGAGGTCCCAACACTATTTTTCTCTGGCGATATCAATACAGTGTTGTTATAAGATATGCGAACAGCCCACGGTTACTGAGGAGGTGAAGCCCCCAGCTTGCCTACATATTCCAGCCTAATTAACAAGACTGATGGTGCGAAAGGCCACACCACCATCTAGAAGTAGGAGCACAGTGCCCTGCCACGGAGGCCAGCAGTCCATCAGTCGTAGCACTTTAAACTGAAATGCAGCGTTGCCAACTATTTCTTACCTGAACTTACCTCAACGCTGCATTTCAGGGATTTTGAGTCATTCTG
>JAODKN010000050.1:10500196-10512482 GCA_026774425.1 Petrocephalus zakoni
CGCACTCCTCAGTGATCAGCACCACTTAGCTTGGCACTCACTGGTCTCTTTTTCATGCACATATGGGACGAGTTCCCAGTGCAGCCCAGAGTCCTACAAGCTCAATCCAGACTGCATGGAATAACATTCTTCAGCTCATCATCTTCTGACGCCAGCACTGCCCAGGGGATACCAGCTGTAGCATTCCTGAGCGAGGTACTTGGGCTGATTTACTATAGTATTGAGGTACTCAGCCTGGTTTACTGTAGCAGAATACCCAGCAGTATGAATGGGTAGAAGCTGTAGGTTGCTCTGTATAAACATGTCGAGTGACATTTTGCCCGCACTGCTAAGTGACAGCCACTTGCTCTCCGGGAAACTGTGCCTACAAGCTGCTCTGCTGTGCTCTGCTGTGCAGGGCTCTACTTCCATCTCCACTGCCTCTCGGTGTGTGTCCCGCCCCCATCATCCAGAGTGGCCCCCTTGCTGGACAGGGAGACTGACGCCTTTTTGTTTTGCTCAATCATGAGTGTAGCTCTGTGAGAATTCGGATTCTTGCCCAGTGACACGGCAGGAACCACGGCTGCAAAATCTCACTATGGGTCGCCGTAGGGTTAACGGGGGAGGGGCTGTATGAAGTTTCCAGGCAGTCTGTGAATGTGTCTCATGCTTCTGGCATGATGTGATTACCGCGGTAACCTGTCACCATGGTGACCACATGGGAGACACAAGAACATAAGCAGGTCCACAGCGAAGACATGGAGGTATGTTATGCTGGAGGAGTCACGCTAACAGCCTTCCATCAAAGGCATATACCCCCCTTCAAACGGCAGATTAATTCATATTAATTTTACTACAATTCTCTGGAGCTGGCGGTGTGAAGCGGACACAGATGGATGTGGCAGACAAAAAGGTCCCACCCTGGGGTGAGTCAGGAAAGGCTGCCAGTGTTTGGATTCTGTGTGCCACTGCGATGGCCCCGTTTGACCAGACCTTCGTGCACAACGCCCCCTAGAGGTTCCGCAGTGTTGGAAGTCTGGATCCTGAGTTTATGTCGGCCAAGCGGTCTGTTTCTGTGTCAGGGAAGTGCACGTTGATGTTCAATCAGAATTAGGAAAAGTTCTATCAGGTGGTTCTGAGGTGGGTGCTGCACATATAATAGGGATAAGAAAGACACAGGCATGGGTTCATGGGAGAAATGCCCACTGAAAGAGCTAAAAGCTTTAATAAAAGGAATATTTACCACCTAGTTCCTCCTGGAACCCATGCCAGTGCTTCAGGATTCCCTCATTCACCTCCTGTCAGTTGCCAAGGTAGCCAACAGCTCCAAGCATCCATCACCATGGCAACGGGCCGAAGCGGACTCGTGTCGAACGTGTCATTTTTCGGCCAAAGTTCCCGACACGGCGGACACAGCGGCGAGGATCAGTCATCTTCCCGCCTCGCCCAGCTGTTCCAAATGTTGTGATGGATGCTGTTGCCATGGGATACTGAATTCTAGGACAGACCCAGATTAGAGATTAATTTGGTTCCCGTTATCCTGGCTATTTGCACCTGGGGACTGTCCCTGCCACTGAATCGTGGATTTAACAAAGGAGTGTTAAACGGCTTCCCACTCCCATAAAATCACCGTGGAAACAATCACATGATTTGCATGTTCATTGACCTGCCATTTAAGGATACGTGCAAATAAGTAATGCGTGTATCTGAAACGTGTCAGACTCAGAGCCGATACCCGAAGCATCAAATGGACATAGGGAATCAGGGCGAGGCCAAAACGCCCAACGCTCCTGGAAGAGGAGGTCAGTAATGCAGTGAAGGGGGAAGGGAGCTCATTGGCCCCCGGGGGCCCCTGAGCCAACAACAGAACCAATAGACTTCAGGCTGGTCGCTGGTGTTAATGCTTTGTGGCAGGGTGGTGTTTGTGCAAATGTGTGGGACCAGGTGCAGACAGGGCTCCTCAGCCTCGTCCAGGTCTTCAGCTGAACCCCGCTGATGCAGAGATCAGGATCTAACAGCACATTAGCAGCGGGCTCATGGGATTGTGTCGGGATACACGCAATAACCCTGGTCATTAAACACTCCCACACACACGTAGACAGTTTAGGAAAAAAAATCATGTTTATTTAATATCGCTTCAAGTGACAGAAAATGGTAGCAACCTTAAATATTGCTCTGGCCCAGTTTCATACTGGGATGTGTATGTAAGTCAAACCCTGCAGCAGACAGATTTGGCAAAATGGGTCTAACCAGTCAGTCAGGAAAGACGCTGTGTCACCTGCAACCTTGCATGTTGCTTGCATTAATTTGGGCTGTATTTAACCCTAAATATGGTTCATATATAGTTCATATGAAAGTACATATGTATACATATTCTGACAGTTACTGTAAACATTCAAACAAAAGTGTACATATATAATTTCAAGATACCTTCAAACCAAGAAGGATGTGATTCTCTGTGAGAAAACCAACATTTTAATATGTACAGAGATGCCAGAACAGGCTGGTGTTTGTTTGCCTTTGTCTCGGTTGCCGCGAGTTCACCATGGCTCCTCAGGCTCACACCGAGTCCACTTTGACCTGGTTGTTGTTGGTCATCAGCGGCGAGGGCTTGATGCGCTCCGCCGCATCGTTGGAGCTGTCCTGGAAGAAGATGCGTGCCGTGCAGACGGACACGATGATGCGCCGGTACTCCCTGCGGAAGTTCTGGTTGAGGACGCCGTAGACGATGGCGTTCAGGCAGCTGTTGAAGTAGGCCATGAAGTAGCTGGAGACGAAAAGCCACTCGGGGATGGCGGGGGACACGACGTTGGGGCTAACGGCCACCGCCAGGCCAATGAGGTTGAGTGGCGCCCAGCAGACGGCGAAAAGCACGAAGACGGCGAACATGGTGAGGAAGTTGCGGACATCATGTGGCGAGAGCCGCGGACGGCTGTCGGGCTTGACTCGTCGCCGCACCTGGATCACGAGGATCCAGATCCGGAGGTAGCAGTAAGTGACGACAAGGATAGGCAAGATGAAGTGGAAGAAGACCACGGCGATGGTGTAGGCCGAGCTGGCCGACTGGGCGAACGTGCAGGAGTAGACACGGGGGTCATAGCGCAGTGAGCCCACAAACAGGTTGGGCACAATAGCCACCACGGTGAGCAGCCAGATCAGCAGCACATAGCACAGCGAGTTCTTGTCACTGTAGAACTTGTCGTACTTGAGGCTGTGGCAGATGTAGCAGTACCGGTTGACGGCAATGCCAGTGATGTTGAAGATGGAGCCGATGACGCTGAGGCCCATGATGAAACCGCTGATCTGGCAGTGCACATAGCCAAGGCTCCAGCCCTCCCGGAAGATGGCGGTCAGTACCAGCGGGTAGGGGTAGACAGCCACCACCAAGTCTGCCACCGCCAGGCTCACCACGAAGATATTCCCTGCCAGAGAGACACACAGGGAGCTAGGTTAGCAACACTTAAATCAGCACACATTAATAAATATGTCTTTTTGGTTGTTAGCTGTATGCGATTTCCAAGGTTTTACTATGTCACTTGGCCGCTCTGCCCCCTGCTGTGAGGATGTGTAACAGCGGGTCATCTTGCGTTGACATCTGTCATTTAATGGCTCTCATTTCGGATAAGAGCTGCCATTACCACAGTCCACATGCTTGTGTTTCCGCGGATCCCTCTCAGCAGGGTAGGTGAGTGAATCGCCGCTTGGGGGTCGAGGGGGGAGGGGATTAAAGCTGGCTCCTGGTTACTCGGAGAGGGAACACCAGTGGCGCTCCGCCTTCCTGAGCCTTGGACAGATGGTCGCCTCACTTTAAAGGGACCCTCTCACTTTCCTGTTCTTCAGAAACACGGTAGGCCTCGCTCTGGAGAGGTGCTGGTAAGCCCGTGGCAGCCGGCGCCGTGTGGGTTGGTCCCTCAGATGTCTGGGCTCAGAACCAGACGCTTGCGAGAAGCTCCGCTTAGTGGAAAGTGCTGGGTGGGGACGTGAGCGTGTCAGCTAACACTAAAAGGCAGACCTGATGCTGTGCATGGGCCAGTCCTGATAAAGAGGACTCAGGGACCCCACTCTGCCCTGAGGGCCAGGAACTGAGCCAAAACATCCTAACAAGATATTACCAAGGTCGCACTGCCTCACTTCATCTGCTTCAGTGTGTTTGCCTTCCTAACTAAAATATTTTAACCATAAAGTTAAAATAAAAAAGTGGCATGTTTAGCCAATCAGAACACAGGTCAGTTCAGCCAATCAGAAAGCATGAAACTACACCGGCAACTGTTCGGACCGCAGCTGATCGGCTAATAGCTGCAATGTGCATTTCACAGCAATGGGTTTAAAGGTGTAGGCGGGATCATTGCATGCTATCAGTCACTGGCCAGACTTGCATGTCATTGGTCAATAATGTGTATCTTGTGATTTAGCATTGTTAACTGCTAGGATCTACTTTCAGTGAAATAGTTTTACGAAATGATGCACAATTCTCTGTTTCATCCACCTCGCTGGACTGGGCAAACTGCAGCAAAAGCAGGCTGCCTGAGGGATTGACTGTCAGGAAGGCCTCACTACACTGTGAGATGACTCGGAGCTATGTCACTCTGGTTACTGAGAGTGCGGGTGAATGGCCGTGAGTTAAAGAGGAGGAGCCTATTGAGGTTTGACCCCCCCCAAATGTATCCTCAGGCAGGGGGGGGCCATCACTTTGGATCGACTGGACTCAGCAATCCCACTTCATCTGTACTGACACACACTGCTTACAAGTCACTGCTATGTCTCTGCATGGGGAGGGTCAGGACACAGACAGCTCTCCTGGAGTATAAAACAGCCCCCCCCCCGACAGTGGCTTCCCTCAGGTGTGCCCCTCGGTACTATTGGGTGTGACTGTGCCTGCCCAGCTCAGCGGTGCTACCCAACTTGACCCACGACTCACACAGAACCTTGAGGGACGCCTTCCCAGAGAAAGCGAGCTGGCCTGAACCCAGAACATGCCTGCAACAAGGCCGACTGTATCCACAATGTCGCCATGGCGGCCTCGGATGAGGGACGGCTGCTTGGTTTGACCGCGGTGCCTGTGATTGACGTGACGCAGAGGGCATTTTGACGGGATATGTTGCGCATTCTATCCTACAAGGAGGCAAACGGTGCTAATGCTAAGTTATGTTAACTCTACACAAATTTAGCCCGAATTTTTCACTCACCAGCAGATTTTGGAGATCGCAGAGAAAGCCCCAGACTGGTGGCAAAACGGTGTTCACTTCGTGCTGGCAAATCAGCACTCGATTGTTATTAGTTCAAAGACGTGAGTGGACAGAGGCACAGATGACCATCAGTTATCTAGCATGCTAAATATCTGGACCTATTGGAGACTCCAAATCCTGTAGTGTGAAAAGTGTTACTACTGGCCATGAGTGCAGGACAAGCTACAGCCAATGAGCTACAGCCAATGAGCTAAAGCCAATGAGCTACAGCCAATGAGAGCTCAAGACACGGGGTAAGGTGAAACCAGAGGAAGGAGTTTAATAGGTGTAAATAGTTCAATTTGTTTATAAACTGTTCTTAGTATTCGGGATATATAAATTTGATAAATTATGTCACTAAAGATCAGGCAAGAATGGGACAACGTCTCACTTTCAAAACTCCAGCAACTGGTTTCCTCACTTCCCAAATGTCTATAGAGTGTTGATAAAGGCGGTGATGCAACACAGTGGTAAACATGCCCTTGTCCCAACTTTTTTGAATTATGTTGCTGGCATCAAATTCAAATTGAGTATATATTTGCCATAAAACAATAAAATATCAGTTTCTACATTTAATATTTTGTCTTTGTTATATTTTCAACTAAATATGGGTTTACGTGATTTGCAAATCATTGCATTCTGTTTTTATTTACCTTTTATACAGCATCCCCACTTTTTTGGAAACCAGGTGTGTAATACTGTTTCCTGAAAGTTCTAAGTATACGAGAGCAGAGGTGTCAATTTCAGGTCCAGAAAGTAAAAATCCAGACCAGGATTTTGTTTCAACCAATCAGTTGAGCATAAAGAGTCACAGTCATAGAGTGCTCAAGTAGTTGGTTGAAACAAAATCATGGTCTGGATTTTTACTTTCTGGACCTGAAATTGACACCTCAGTACGAGGGTTATTTTGCCACATGTATTGAATTTTGATTAAAGTTAATGATTTGTAGCGTGTTGACATTAGAATTGTAATTCCCCAGTGTTATTCACACATGATTTTGTGAAAAAACGCAGTCTGGAGACCGGACACACTCATTGTTGAAATGGCTCCTAGTGAAAGATGGTGTAGTGTGTGATCCTTTGTAATGGACTAATGCTGTGATGTCCTGATGTGCGTTTCACAGGCCAGACTGCAGTATTAAAAATGCTTAATGGATAAGCAGGGGGTGCATACTTCTTACTGGCTTAATCTCTTCTTTTCCCAGGAGACACTGTACAGAATTAAAACAGGCTTCTAGTGGGAGAAACTGGGGGTGTATCCCGCTGGCCGCAGGCAGAGGGGGCCCCTGGGCATTCATCTTTTGTTTTGTGACTTAGCGGGGGTGGAACGACCTATCCATGCCCCCCGACTGGTGTTGGGAACTGGTGCCGTGGCTGGGGCGGGGGGGGGGGGGGGCACCAGTTCCCAACACCCGGCGGGGGTTTGTTGGTTTGTTGGTGGTCCGTGGATGGCGGAATGTGAGGAGGCTTCCTAAAATTAATGTCTTTGTTTATGGGCACTCCAGACAGTTTGGAAAACATTTCAGCAGATTTTATTGCCTTGTAAAAACCGACATTTTCCCAGAAAATTCCAATGTGAGAAGCCAAGCATTTTCCCCTGGACCTCTCTGGCTGATGGACTGGGGAAGACTGTAGTGTGAAGAACCTGTCTGCCTAATCCATTGTTAAAGCTGCCTGGGTTCCCCCAATCTCCGGTAGAATGTTATGTGACTCGTCTTCTCCACCGCAGTGATCACATGGTATGGTGCTGAAGCAGCTGGCGCATTGCGCACTTTCTAGGGAGTCCAGGAAATGATGTCCATTTTACCGTAATGATCTCTTAAACCCTCTGAGTAACACAACTTTCGCATTATAACACCGCCCCTTTGCCATGGCAACTTAGCTGGTACCTGCAGACCTCCTGGGGCTCGGAAAGAGGGGAGCGGCCCACTACCGCCTGTCAAGAATACCCCACCCTTCCCCTTCGGGGAGTCACATAATAGTGCCTGGCCCCGCTGGGTGCCAGCTGCTGGCCTTGAAGATGTGTTGGTTAAAAAGAGAGACACTGCTTCAATGGACAAAGCACCGCACCTTCAGACACTGCTTCACTGGACAAACACTGCACCTTCATATACTGCTTCACTGGACAGAAAACTGCACCTTCATATACTGCTTCACTGGACAAAACACTGCACCTTCATGCACTGCTTCACTGGACAAAATACTGCACCTTCATGCACTGCTTCACTGGACAAAACACTGCACCTTCATGCACTGCTTCACTGGACAAAACACTGCACCTTCCGACACTGCTAAAAAGAAGCTCTATATCTGCTGGGTGTCCTGTCTGTGTGCATCACAGTGTGGATTTGGATCAGCAGCTGGGAGCTCCGGATGGAGGTGCTCCTGACCCCACTCTGCCACTCTCTTCTCCGTGTGCCGTGGGCTCCTTCGCTCCCGATGCGGGCCGGGGCGTCCTTGCTGTTCCCCCCGGCCTCTTCAGGTCACGCGGACACAATTTCACGCCTGGCTGCCTGTCATTTACATTTTAAGGTAGTGAGGCCGGAGTACAAGACTTGCTGGAGTAGCGGGGGGTAAATTCCCCTGTTAACTGTAACATCCAGTGACAGCTCACTGCACCAGTCCTCCATTTAAGGAAGTACAACAGCAGCTAGTGCTGCTCCTGGAGGAGTCCCACCTTCTCGGCCCGGGACAGCCAATCGTCAGCAGATCACCATCGCCAAAACCAAAGGCCTCCCTGACCCTGAAGGAGGTATCCCTCTAGATGACCCACAATGCCCACAGAGCTCCTCTGAGGAGACCCTTTGTCTACACTGAACAAGGACAGCCATGTTGGTCTCATTAGATCACCCTAGGGATGAGGGAAGGGATGAGTCTCACATTTTGCGTATTTATCAATGCTCAATCAATGTAAATGTAAAATTTAATGATCACTGTCACTGTCATGAGGGGAAAACTCATTTTTGGCTGATGTCCTACTTGATGGATCTCCTCTAGTCAGAATATTGTCCCATAACGCTACGGACATCAGCCTCTCGTCCAATCAGGAGCTGGCAGGGACTTTCCGTGGCACCCCGACGGTGGCATGTGGATTGGAAACGATGAAATCCGGTCAGTGAGAGATACCAGAACCAAAAATTAACTAATGAAAATCAGACATTGCTTTTGAATTGTGGTTCAACATAATCATTTAAAAAAATAAACTATTGAAACTGTCCTGGACAAAAATTATGGTACCCTCAACTTAATATTTTGTTGCATGACCTTTTGAGGCAATCACTGCAATCAAGAGATTTCTGTAAATCACTGAGACTTCTGCACCTGTCGACAGGTATTTTGACCCACTCCTCATGAGCAAACTGCTCCAGCTGTCTCCGGTTTGAAATGTGGCTTCTCCAACAATTATGTCCACGTTTGTATATATATATTTACGTGAGGTGATGGAATCTGGGGCCAGATGTTCAGGTGTATGGCAACAGAGTGTCTCTGGCCCCTCCAAACCAAACCTAGGGGAAGGGCACCTGCCTTAGAGGATCCGGCTGCCACGGAATCCACAATAGAGGAGAGAGAGTAAGCAATCTGTGAACAGGGCTGTTCCTGTCGCGATGCCAGTGCACTTAACGTCACTCATAAGCACTTCTCAGTCATAAAAGCTGATCCATGTGGACAGGAAACCCCCCTACACCCCCGCAGAGTGATTGACTGCCTCTCTTTAAGGTTTTAACTGACTGTTATTTCCAGCAGTGATTGTGGTTTAATCATCTCAATGTGGCAGAACCCGCTAATCAGTCCAATGGTTTTCTGTGCTTATTTAGTTCTTAATTGAAATGAAGTGCTTTCACTTGAATACAGTTAATGATGATGTTAAAAAGATTTGTTAACAGTGGTAATGCTTAAATAAGTGATTGTAAATTATGGCCGAGTGTTTAACCAGAGTGAATTCTGATGTTTTATTCAGTATGGCGCAGATTAGAGGTTCTGCTTTTAAAAGACATAAAAACACCCCCAAATGCAGCCCAGGCACCCACACAGATGCAGCTACATGAGGGCGAGAAAAACATACTTTGTACTGACATTTAACAAGCTGAGATTGCACTGCACACTGTTAGCATCCCGCGTAGGATGGTTTATTATTAGTGAAATACCCTTTATCAGGAACCACAGAAACCTACTAACTGCTTTGACAGGAGGCCAACAACAGGCCTAAACAGAAAGTACTGTAGGAAATGGTAACATTAAACTGCACCATAGAAAAGAGGAATACATGCATTGTTAATATTTACTAATAATAATATTACAGAGACAGATGTTGAATGACATCACTCTGCCTCCAACGCGCATGCGATTATCGCTGAACCCGTATAATCTGCTGACAGGTCCAAAGCACACAGCTGGACCCAGATATGGCCTGAATATTTACTGAACAGTCTGGTTTGCTTGCCATCACCAAACTGAGCTCACACATCTCCATATTTTAAGTGTATAATGGAGGTGCGAACAAACTTTCATTTTAACGGTATGGCAGTCACAGTGCTCTGAGAAAACCCTCAGCACCCCGAAAGAAAAGGCCTAGTGGATGGGCGGCCATTCCTCAGTTTGACTTATAAGTTAAAAACACCCTTGATAATTTGTCGTTTACGACAGTGAAATGTCACCCCTTCATATAAGCTTATTCCCTGTCACCTGTACAAAGCGGTCACTCACTGCCCAGTCACACCCCAGACCTCCACCACAGCACTCAACCAGACCCCCCCCCCGCCTAATGTGAAATCGCAGTGCCTGAGAATTAAACAAAACCTTGCACCATATCATACATACCACCGCTTACTAATCCTAACCCCTCCCAGACTTTATTGCCCGCCCCATAAGTAGACAGAAACCCCCATTCACAAAGATACTTCAATAAGGTGAGCTATACCCCCCAGTAAATATAATGCCCCCCGTAGTGTGGTCACGCTGAACCTTGCTCCACTTCCTGTGATGCTGCTGCCTGAAACTCACTTCAGGCTCCATCACTGCTCACGTCGAGTGGAAAGCAGTCGCATCAAATAACATTTAGGAGGTTAAAAATAGCCAGAGAAGGAGAGGAGCCCCCCCTGCCAAGCATGCCGGTATTTTCAGGCCAAATGCCCAGCACATGGGCAGCGCTGGGGGCGTCTGAGAGCACGCTGTCTTCCTCACATGCCTCTGCTCTCACTCACGCGATGCTGATAGGCGGCTGTGCAGCGGTGCCAGCACACGCACGGGGGGGGGTCACCTAGGCGACTGGAACACCGCGGAGGGGGGAGTCGCAGCGTGCAAGTGCAAAGCAGTGAGAGTGGGAGGGAGAGGAGGATGACTGGGGGGGAGAGAAGGAGAAGACTACCATGTGGAAGTGAGAGGAGGAAGACTCAGAGAAAGAGGAGGAAGGCTGAGGAGAGAGGGGAAGGACTGGGGAGAGAGGAGGGAGGCTGAGAGAAAGAAGGGGAAGACTGGGGAGAAAGAGGTGGAAGATTCCCATGCAGGAGAGAAAGGAGGAAGACTGAGAGAGAGAGGAGGAAGACTGAAGAGAGACAGGAGGAAGACTGGGAGGGAAAGGAGGAAGGCTTCTCATACCTTAATTGTGTTTAATTGGAAAGTCTGACAAACAATCTGAAAGCACTGGTGCCAGTGCAACACTACCTATTTTTTAGCCACACCCCTTACATTTTCGGAACCCCTTACATTTGCTACACCCCTTGCTGACCTCACCATACGGGACAGGCCCTTTTCCCTAATAGCTTTGTTAAGGGTGACATCTGCTGTTGCAAAGATACTGACATTTACTGCAGGACATCACTGACAGGGTGCTTACCTGGCAAGTCCGTAGGACATGAAAAAAGCCGCTGACCAGAAAGCCTGGTAGCCACAGACTCAGGCACTCCAGGTCAAGCACTGGGTTGCTGACCAAGAGAGATGCAGTTTGTCAATCAGGAGCCAGACATTGAGTGTGTCTGTTAACCCTGAACCATAGACAGTAATGCTCAGGCTCCAAATAACCCAGTTAAACCCATTTCAGGTGTGCAGGTGTGTTGAGGCAGGTGTGTTCAGGTTCTACATCCATGCAGTGGGTGAGTCCAGTTCACAGTGTTTCCCATGAACGTCTGGAGGTTTACGCGTCTCCCAGAGCCACCAGCTGCAGAAAACCGTCTACAGTGTCGTGCTTGTTCCTCTCTCTGTCTTGGTCAGCTATGACTTGGGGTCCTCCTGGCGAGGGCAGTCCCAGCTGCCCCTACAATGTGCACGACCAAAATGCTGAGGTCTGGGGTATTTTGGTGTAAGAGGATGACCACTTCAGCAGAAGCCGAGAGGAATGGAGGTAATTCAGCTGTATTCAGGAGTCAGCGGATAACGGAAATGTTATGTCAGGAAAATAACAAGGAAAACAGCAAAAAACGATCAGGTAAATAACACATTCAGAAGAGTCATTGCGCAGAAGCAAGAAACCTGTGTACTGATAAGCATGAGAGTAAATGGGATGCCTGTCACCCTTGACAACAGTATCTGCTGGTGAGACATATAATGTAGATTTATAGCAGGAAATTCAGGTGACTGGGCCTCAAACCACTTGTGATTGGCTGAGCTGGCTTTGAATCCCCATCTGGGCTCCAATCCCAGTGTGACATCCAGACAGAACCGAACATCAGTTGGGAACTTAATGTCTGAACACACACAAGCCACCGCTGGTTTCCACAGCAACACTGGTCTCGTAGTCTGTCTTCCTCAATGCCCAGTCAGGCCTCATCAGCAAAAACAGCATGAGAGCTTGTTTAAATTACTATGGAAACGTTTAAATTACGGGGGGAGAGTGGCTCCACAACCCAAGACTGAGGCATTCGGGCCTCCTCGCTGCGCTGTGATTCTGCTTGTTTGGTGATTGACTTTATATTAAAATATTCATTATGACAAGCTTTAGCCTTAAGCAGAAAAACACGTTTTAATCGCGATTAATCACAATCACAATCAATCAACAGCATCGATAGTTTTAACACGTCCCACTTTGCCAAAGTGTCATATAAATGATAAGTGGAGTTTGCATGTTCTCTCCCAGATACTCCAGTTTC
>JAODKN010000050.1:10531090-10548733 GCA_026774425.1 Petrocephalus zakoni
CCCCACATTGTGGCCAGCCAGCCACCCCCCCCGCGCCCAACCAGTCACCCTACACACACTGCGCCTGGCCAGCACTCACAGCCATGATGCTCCTGCCCAGTGGCGCGTCCTCGCTGATTACAGCGGAATATATGTCCTGGCTGAAGGTGGGGCTGTTGTCGTTCACGTCTGTCAGGTTGATGCTGACCGTGGCCAGGTCGGTGAGGGCTGGGGTACCCCCGTCAGATGCTTCTATGGTCAGGTAGTACTCGTGGAAGCTCTCGTAGTCTAGGGGCTCAATGACGAATATATCCCCTGTAGGGAGGACACATTTCATGTAGGTTTAATACCGCAGCATGGAACCTTCTAGTAATGAATCCCGACTCCTCCTCTACAGCGACTGCAAAGCTAGCAACCGATTCCAAGGGTGCGAGAGGAAGCGCACACACCTGTCTGCGGGTCCACGCTGAACATCCCGTGCTCATTGCCGGAGATGACTGCGTAGGTGAGCTCGCCGCTGGCCTCTGAGTCGCGCCGAGCGGCGAAAACGCGCAGCACCTGGGTCCCCACGGCCACATCCTCCGGCACCGTCGCCACGTACTCCCGTCGCTCGAACACAGGAGGATTGTTGTTGATGTCCAGCACAGACACAGACACGTGGCACGCGGCGGAAAGCCGCCTGGGGACGCCCTGGTCGGTGGCACGTGCCGTCAGCGTGTAGGTGGCTTGTGCCGCCCGGTCCAGAGGCCTCTCCAGCCGCAGGAGCCCCGAGTGCTCGTCGATGGAGAAGACGCCTTCCGCAGACTCCTCCAGCGCGTACAGCACTGCGCCGTTCAGGCCTGCAGGTGCAGGGGCGCCGGGAGGAAGGAAACATACAGTCAGCCTCATTACTCAGCAGAGCGGCCTGCCGGCCCAAATGAGACGGAGATGGATCAGAACAATAAGGTCGGGCTGCCCAGCTGACACGCCGGCCCCAAATTACGGCATTTATCTGTGCGCGCTGGCACGTGGCCTGGTGCCGTCCACACCGGCCGCACCAAAGCCCTACACGAGCCTCCTCTCTGCAGAAAGGGAGCCTGCACATGTACCTCCTAATGATTGGAAGGGGGACACCAACCCCCCCACGCACACACCGCAACCGCCATATCCCGTCACACACTTATTTCTCGTCAATACGTGACATACTCTCTCCAGCCAGACCTAGACAATCTTGAAGTGTGGAATCAATTTTCATGCTCTCTCCTTGCTCTGTCCCCCCCGGCCCCCCCCCCCACGTTCACCCACTGGAAATGAGGACCAGAACTTTGCCATTGACCAAACGGTTACAGATGGAGCAGACATACCACCCAAACGTATCTGTGTCTGACTGGCAGTGTCACTGGAGGAGCTTGGGACAACAATGGCCACCAAGAGTGGTTGTGGCTCCGCCCCCTGACATGGAGCAACCCCACCCTGCTGCTCACCCAGGTCGAGGTCTGAGGCCTGCAGCTGGGCCACTGGCGTGCCCAGGGCTGTGTTCTCAAAGACAGTGATGGCTTGAGTCTCTGAGGCGAACTCCGGTGCGTTGTCATTGACGTCCTCCACTGTGATGTGCACACGGCTCTGGCAGTAACGCCCCCCGCCGTCCACGGCCCGCACCTCTAGCCAGTACTCCTCTTCCTCCTCGCGGTCCAGGGACAGGAGCGTCCTCAGCTCACCTGGGCAAAGTGCAGGACATGTTTCAGAATCATGCTTTCACATTCCCCTGCACATCCTGCCCGAGCCAGACTGGGACCAGACACAAATCAATATCAGTGCTAAACCTAATGAGGCTAAATTAGATTTTCAACACCCCTGCCCTCCCCTCCCCCCGGAATAATTCGCAGAGAGGGAGATCGTCTTTCCTGCCAAGCCAAAATACTTCAACCTTGTGACTTTCTTCCCACATGATCAAGAGGGTTCCAGGAACGAGGGAGATGAACGGCTCTTCATAGGAGCAGAGGGCAGCCTGTCCTTAAACATGTTATTAAGCCACAGCTATAGCCTTCCTGCTGCTAAAAGTAGGAAGATACCCCCCAGGATGTAAGACCAGCAGCTGGGACATAGCCGCAGATCTACCATGCAATTCACTCTGCTGCATGTCTCCTGGAGTCGTGGGTCTGGGCCATGGAGGAGACCCTCACAGCACAGCGAGCACTGAGGCTCCTCTCCACATTCCACAGCATCAGATAGCAACCTTGTGGTGTGAGGGACCGCTGTTTTCCCTGCACCTTCCTTGCTTGACGACACTGGGACAGTCAAGCTACCTGAGAGCTTGTACCTGTTTCTCCATCAACGCTGAAGTGTTCCGATGAGCTGCCACTCAGCTGGTAGGAGACCTGCCCGTTGGAGCGGATGTCAGCATCTGTGGCCGACACCTGTAGGATCAGCTTGCCTATTTGGGCATCTTCAGCAACACTCTCCTCGTACAAAGTCTGTGGAGCGAGAGAGAGAACGTCACCTTTCTGCCAGAAGCCTCGCTGCCCTCCCGAGTTAGCACCAGAATGGTACGTCACGCTCCATCTGGCTGCCCTCACATGCCATCGACTTTTCGAGGACGTACCTTTTCACAGACGGGGCTGTTATCATTAGCGTCAAGAACCTTCACCTCCACTACTGCTTTGGCCATGAAGGTGCCATCGGAAGCAGTGATGTTCAGGAGGTAATGGTCCCTGGTTTCCCGGTCCAGGGGCTTCTGAACTGACACCTTCCACTCCCTCTGGGTGTGCTCTATGGCAAACTGCCCCAAGGGGTCTCCACCTGAAGGGCAAGGGCCACTGTTACAGCTCACTGATGCAGCCCAAAATATCGAGAAACCCTAGCAGATGTGTGTGCCACCCTGACGGTCTACTGAATAATCCCTCCCTAAGCTGGTAGCCTGAGCTTTCACTGAAAATCCAGCCTGTTTCTCCTGTACAAAATGCAAATCTCCATCTCTCATCTGCATACTCGGATTCGCCTGCCACTTCGCTCTGTGCTGCCAAAACAAATAATCTTCAGAATTACTTCAAAGATTTATTCAGGGACCCTGATACAGTGACAGAAAAATAACAGGTGCCCCCACCATCCACGTCGTTTCACGAGTGGCTTCTCTCCCCCGCCTCCTGTTGTGCCTTTCCCTGAGTATCTGTGGCTGCTCTTATTCATCATATCTCATGACGTCAAACTTGGCTCAGCTGTTCCAACAAGATAAATTAGCACCAGAGGTTGAGCTTTTCCCCAGTGACTTTACAACTATAGAAATTATGAAATGCGTTTCTTAAATGACCCAAACTCCAGTCACACGCGTAAAGGCAGGTGCCGACTCACCTGTTATGAAGTAGCTCACTTGCTTGTTGATGTCCTCACTATCTGCATCAGTGGTGCTGAGGATGGCGATGACACCACTGGGGGGCGGGTCGTCTTCGCTCACTGTGCCTTTGTACACCTTGGCTGTGAACAGAGGGGGGTTGTCGTTCACGTCTGCCACCGCCACCTCGACTGTGGTCCGGCCCACCAGCTGTGTCTGCTCCCCACGGTCAGTGGCTAACACAGCTACTGTGTAGCGGTTCTGCTTCTCCCGGTCTAGCTCCTTGAGGGTGGTGACCCAGCCCGTCTCACTGTTCACAGCGAAGAGCTCTGCCGTTTCCTCAGACTCCTGGTCTTGGTCCAAGCTGTAAACAACCTGCCCATTAGTCCCGGAGTCCTGATCCGTCGCCTTCACCTGGATAACCTTTGCACCTCCGGGCAGGTTCTCCACCACAATGGCTTTGTAGGGATCAGATTCAAACAAGGGGGCATTGTCATTAACATCTTTCACCTGAATGTTGATATCGACAGCAGAGACTACCTCCGTGCCTTCCTGGTAACTCTGCACTTGCATCATCAGCAGGTACCATTTTGTCTTTTCATGGTCGAGTTTCTTGTCCAGTTTTAGACTGCCGGTGTCCCGGTCAACGACAAAGACCTCATCCTGGTTGCTCTCTGGAGTGTTTCCTTTGACCAGGCTGTACACAACAGCCTCTTTACTGTTGGCCTGGATAATGTCAATCTCTGATCCAATAGGCAGGTCTTCAGCAATGGCATACCTGTAGTGAGATTCAACAAACTTCGCCACTGGTATCTCAGGCGCAAGTATCCGTATGTATACAGGTACAACACTTTCCTTTGGTGGGTTTCCACTATCCTTAGCCCTTACATAGAAGGAGAAGAGGTCATTTTCCAGCCCAATAAGACTTTCCTTTGTGACAATGGCACCACTGAAGGGATGGATCTCAAAGTTTTCCTCAATGTTTTCCATCTTGGTCTCGATCGCATAAACAATGTCAGCGTTGCTACCTTCGTCCATGTCAGATGCGGCAACCCTCAGCACTGTAGTCCCCCTCGAAACATCAGATGCAACATTCGCCTTATATTCTGCGGCCCGGAACTGCGGGGCATTGTCATTGACGTCAGTAACGATGACATTCACGGTGCAAAACCCTACCTTTCCCCCACCATCTTTAGCCATTATGGTTACAGGAGTCACTTTCTCTAGCAAGTTCTCATGGTCGAGCACCTTGAGCGTTCTCACTTCTCCATTGTCACTGACGGAAAATTTGTCCCTAGCAAGGTCATTCACAATGTGGTAAGATACCTGCCCATAGGTACCACTGTCCTGGTCTGTGGCTTTGGTTTCCGCAACCAGCGTACCATTAGGGGAGTTCTCTATGAGTTCCACAACATACTCTGTCTGCGTGAAGGTGGGGCTGTGGAAGTTGGCCCCAATGACCATGACCAGGACCGTGGCGGAGCTTCTAAACACACCATCAGACACAGATACGTTTAGGTGGTATGTCTGCTCCATCTGCGGCTTGCGGTGGTTTGAAATCACAATCGTGCCTGTCTTTTGGTCTATGGCAAAGTTCTGGTCCTCATTTCCAGAAAGGATAGAGAACTCCAGATTCCCTGCATCCAAGCTGTCGGCATCAGATGCCTGCACTTGAGTGACAAAATGGCCACGGGGGGCAAGCTCACTGACTGAGGCGTTGTACAGCTGCTGACTGAAGACCGGCTGGTTGTCATTCAAATCAGTCACGTAGATGGTAACCTTGACATCACTGGAAAGTGCAGGCACTCCTGTGTCCACAGCGCGCACTGTCAGCTCATGCTGTGGAGATGTCTCGTGGTCCAGCAGAAGAGCAGTCCAAATGATACCACTCTCCCGATCGATGCTGAAGTAACTGGTATTCTTTTCCAGATCTTCGACTAGCTGATAAAAAAGGGCTTTGTTGTTTCCGGAATCCAAGTCCGTGGCTGTTATCTGTAGCACAGATGTTCCTACGACAGAAGCCTCTGAAAGGCTAGCATTGTACTGTTTTAGCTGAAAAATAGGGGGGTTATCGTTAACGTCCTCTAAAATAATGTCCACAAAAACCTCAGCGTGTGCCCCAGTCAGAGAGTCTGTTGCCCTCACACTCAGCTTATAGGCAGGGTGAGTCTCAAAATCCAGCGGCTGCCTGACGTATATGACTCCAGTGTTGAAGTCAACGGAAAAATGATTGAGCGGGTCTCCTTGCTCAATGGTGTAGATGACTCGAGGTCCCTCAGAATCACTGGCCTGGACGTGCACTACCGGTGTGTGCAGCTGTACGTTCTCTGGAATCTCAGCACTGTAGAATGCCTTTTCAAACACTGGGACGGCTTTGTCCACGACTCTTATGGGCACCTCTGCCACTGATAAAAGGGCTGGATCGCCACCATCTTTTGCCACTACATAAATGACAAACTCATTGGCTATGGCCTCCTCTTCCAACTGTTTCTTTAAAGAAATTTCACCTAATGGATTTACTTGGAAATACTCATGGTGCTCACGGAGGTGATAGCGGACCTCTGCGTTCTGGCCAACATCCCTGTCCACCGCCGTCACCTGCCGGATAACCTGACCTACCTCTGCCTCCATCTGTACCAATGCGTGGTAGGGCAAGTTGACAAATGTTGGTTCATTGTCATTGGCATCCTCAACTGTCACCTTCACGACGACATGGCCAACACCGTTTGACTTTTCCTGCTTAGCCACCTTCACGACCAAAGTGAAGGAGCTTTGCTCTTCACGGTCAAATGGTATTCCTGTGGTGGAGAGCACCCCAGAGGTGCGGCTGATCGAAAACCTCTTGTCAGGGTTCAGGATGGTGTAAAACAGGGGCTCGTTAAGCTGGTTCCCCATGACAGCAATGACAGCCAGGATCTTCTTCTCCAAGGAATTCTCCAGAACGGAGGCAGTGTATGTTTCCTGAATGAATTTCAGGCCACTTTCCTTGTTTTCCCTCACATTTATTTTTACCGAGGCCGTGCTGGCAAAGCGTCCATCAGATACCCTCACCCGCAGCTCATACCGGCTTCTCAGCTGAGTCACATTCTGCATGGAAATGATACCTGTGTTGGGATCTATCCTAAATTTATCGCCGATGTTGCCCTCCGAGATGGAGAACAGCAGCTTGGAATTTGGCCCGGAGTCAGCATCCGTGGCATTTACTGTAATCACCTGAACACCTTTGTACGTCGGCACGGCGACAGATGCTTCATATACCGCTTGGCTGAATTCTGGGGGACAGTCATTTACATCTATGACTTGGATTGTCACGTTGGCCACTGTCTCGGCAAACAGGCGTGGTGTTCCCATGTCATGCACCTGGACAGTGAAGCGGAACAGACTTCTCTCTTCGTGGTCCAGAGTGGTGATGGTTCGAATGGCACCCGTGCTGGAATCAATGGCGAAGTAGTTGTGGGCAAACGGCTCCACAATTTGATAGACTAACATGGCATTGGCGTCTTGGTCTGCATCTGTGGCACGGATGACGAGTGGAGAATTGTCCATGGTCAAAACCACACTGTTTACTGGTGCCGACTCGCTGACCATGCCTTTAAATTCAGCCTGTGTGAAGACTGGGGCCATGTCGTTCTCATCCTTCAGGTGTATGACAAGAGTGGTGTTACTGGTCTGGCCAGCCATGTTAGTTCCCTGGATGACCAACCTGTACAGTGGCTGTGTCTCGTAGTCCAGCATCTTCTGCGTGACCACAACAGCCGAGTTAGGGTTAATGTCAAAGGCCCCACCCGTGTTGCCGTCTTTGATCTGATAGAAGACGGAGGACTGGCTGAGCGCCGCCACCAAGCTCACGAAGCTCCCCGGCGGCGCCGTCTCACTGATCTCAGCAGACGTCTCCCTCTTGGCGAATCTGGGTGCCGCATTATCAGAGACGGTCACGGCGATGTGGACAGTTGCCGTGGTGCTCAGCGGAGGGACCCCACTGTCAGAGGCCTTCACAGCCAGCTCAAACTGGTTCTTACTGTGGCGATCCAGTTCCTTTGCGACAGTAACGGTGCCGAGGATGGGATCAATAGCAAATAAATTTGCAACATTTCCTGTTGGGGGTGAAAGGAAAAAAACAAAAGATGGATTAGCACATTAGTTCGGCTATCGATTTCTATTCTACAAAGAAATGGGCAGGTTTTGTATTAAAATCTTGCTTTTCAGTCTCATGAGGTGAATTAAATTAAAACTATTAAGTTATTAAAGGCCAAACAAACAGTCCCTATTAAAACAATTCTGGGCATAAACGAGACACACTAGACTGTTGCTTTCAAAATGTGCATGAACACAGTAATTAAGCCATTTTTCACACTGCTGGATCCAGACAACTAGCAGCCATCAGGCTAGCGAGGATGCGGTGCATCCCATCCAGCCGGAGCTCAGCTGAAGTGTACAGCTGCTAGGATCGGCGGCAGCCATTCCAGACATCTCAGGAATGTGGCCTCCATGAGATATGCCCATTGTTTGGGTTTCGAGTGGCGGGGAAACACAGCTTTTCCCAGAAATTCCGAGCCGGCTGCAGCTCTGTTGTCAAAAGTATGCACATGCACACACGCATACACACACACACACACACACACACACATGCATACACACGCACACACACACACACCATGTATACCTATCTTTATGGGGACACTCCATTCATTCCTATGGGCATAACCCTGATCCTAACTATGACACCCTTAACCCCTACCCAGCCCTAACCTTAACCATGAATAACACAACAAAATATGAGACTTTTGGCATTTTTAATTTTTAGTTGGCACAGTCCAAGTATTCATATCTTTATGGGGACTCTTCCTAAGGACATAACCCTAATCCCGACTACAACGCCCTTAACCCCTACCCGACAGTGAGAGAGACACACATGCTCACACACACACACACACACACACACACGATTACTGGAAAAGCAGAAAAGTGCCATGATGCGCACGGATCCTAGCGATGGGCACTGGTACCTGACTCGATGCTGTAGCGGACTTCGGCGTTGTCGCCCTTGTCTTTGTCTCGGGCCGTGACTTGCAGCACGGCGGACCCCACGGCGGCTGTCTCGAATACACGGGCCGAATAGGAGGGGCTGGTGAAGCAGGGGGCATTGTCGTTTGCGTCCTCCACGTTGACGATGACTCTCACCAGGTTCCTCTTCACTGGAATGTCCTGGTCACGGACCTGGAAGGGCAGGAAGTCAATCAGACACCAAACCGCACAGACCATACATTTTTACGCCTCTGTATGACTGTGACCATTTCAGTACCAAATGACTGTAACAAACCCAAAAGTCCCAAAGGTCCCTTGCATGAGCGCATGGATGTGCCAACTGACGTACCATCACGGTGAGTGTGTGCTGCCGGGTGGTCTCGTGGTCCAGCCTCTCGGCGGTGAACAGAGTGCCGCTCCCCGGTTCCAGCCGGAACTTTTTGAGGCTCAGTGGGTCAGTGCTGCTCAACAGAGTGTAGGTCAGCTTGTTCTTCTCATCCCGGTCCGTAGCATCGACCCGCAGAACCTCGGTGCCAGGCGGCGTGTCCTCGGGGACAGTTATCTCATACTTGGGCTGGGAGAACTGGGGTCGGTGGTTGTTGGTGTCAATGATGCGGATCAGAACCTATTAGGGCAAAGAGGGCCGCTAAGCATTCTGGTCTGTGCCTATAGCAGGTAGGATGTGTGCAAGCAGAAACAAACAAAAGTGGAATTGTTTGAATTGAACTGAACCTAGAAAGTGGACTGTGAGTGCGGAAGAGACGAGGTTTGTCTCTTTTCCATCTCTAAATGGGCCGGTCTAGAACCATCAACTATCAACTCACATCACTGTCTTGAAGGACACGTAACCTGTGTGTGACCTTTTCCTGCTCTGAAAGGCCTGTAATCACAACCTACATAAAAATGCTGAACATTTCCTCACAGAGGATTTGGCCTTTGGATTTCAGAAAATGGATTAGGAACTGGAAAGAAAGACATTACCGTATCACATCCCAACAGCAGCACAGCCATACCTGAGGACTTTCCGGAACACAAAAAAAAATCAGAGGCTTTTTTTTCACCAAATCACCAGGAGACACCAGGGGGCACTATTCCACATTTGCTATTCACCGCATTGCCTTTTCTCCAAGCTTAGATAATCCGTGACGAACAGTGTGAGCCCCTTGCCGACTGACGAGCGGCTACTGTAAAAAGCTGCCCACATGGGCCCTACACAATGAGAGGTGGACATCCCATAATGCCCTTAGCACACAAAATGCTGGTCACTACCGTTTTGGAGCCCCGGGGGGGGGGTGGTGGCACAGAAGGACCGCTGTGCTGTCAAAACTGTAGCCTATCGAACGTGACATGACTGGCAAGATTGAAATGGTCCGGAAGGAGAGCTCAGAGTGTCGCGGCGGCAGAGCCTGGGGACAGGGGGGGTAGAGTCTCCTTCGGGAGGCGCTGGACGCCGCGATAAAGCTTGCACACGCGCCGGCCTCAGGGACAGACGGCGAGCCCTCCAGCCGGGCAGAGAGGCGGAACAGAGTCGCCCGCCAAAGCTATTCGGACACATTCCAGCACGTCCCACCTTGCAGAGATCAGAACCGTCTAGGAGGCGAGGCGATGGCCTACTCTCAGCCCCCGTCTCCTACACTACATTCATTCATTAAAATTAAAGGCACTGCTACGCGCATGCCTGTGAAACATGGCCCTGACCTGTAATGCTGACACGTGTAGCTGGAGGTAGGGCTAAGTGGCGCTCGTGATATTGATCTGGGAACAGATAATGAGCAGGCATCTGTCTGGCTCAGGAGCCCGGCCCGGAATGACAAAACCGCTCGACAAGAATTCCTCAGCGTATTCGACTTGGGGTTCCTCTGCTTTGTGTCCAGCAGCACCCCCATTACAACGGGCGGGGGGGCTGGAAGAAAGTCTCCATGGTGAAAAGCGTGTCCGGTGTACAGGGTTCACCAGATGCCATTTTCCGATGGCACGGAATTTGCACGGCGGAGATGCCATCACGGCCAGACAAAACAGCACAGTGAGTGAGTGTGACATGCCGGCCAGTTTTTGCACGGCATGGTGGGAGGAGGAAGGGGAGGAGAGGCTCTCAGGCACGGAAACAGGCAGCAGACACAAGCAAAAGGCGACACTGATGAGTCACTAAAGAAATAACCTGATGAATCACCAAGAAATGCTGAAGCAACACCTGGGGGGGGGGGGCACGCTTCTGTTAGGCTCACTAAAGAAAGTGGGTCTTGTAAGCATCATAAAAGGCCCAGGAGCCCGCAGACAGGTGGTACACCAACAAGCCAGGATACAAGAACGCCACAAAGCAGCAGAGAGCATGTTCTCACCGGCTTTGGCTCGCTGCCTTAATGAGCTGGCTCCTTAGCACTGCACGGCCGTCAGGAGAAATGAAGCTGCCATGGGCGGCACGTTCTGTGCTTTGTGTGACGTCTCTTACCTGCGTGCTGATGGATCTGGTCCCGTCGGTGGCCTCCACGGTGAGGTTGTAACTGGACCTCTGCTCCACGTCCAGCGGCCGGGCCACGATGATGGTCCCGCTGCCCTTCCCCACGTCGAATCGGCTGTCCTGGTTGCCACCTGAGCCGGTGCGCCATGGTGAGGGAGGGACAGGAAAAACAGTGTCAAATCATGTCACTCTCGACTAAAAGTGCAACGACATTGGGGAAACATACAGCAATGGAGCTCATTACATTAAGTCCTTACAGCGGGCCGATGCGTGCTGTTGGGAGGGATATCTATCAGCTTAGTGCTGCTCACACGGCGATTAATCATATTAAACAGCATGGCCGACAGCCCCGGGGGCGAGCTCCGCTGCCAGCCCCGTATCACACAGCTACGGCATCACACGACACACAGATCACCATCACGGCACAGGGAGGAGCCAGCAGATACCTTCTGCTGTACAGTTCAGGTCACAAGCCATCTGAAAGATGGAGAACGTGTCCTTATCTGGTGTGCCTCCTTGGCGAAGGCAACAAAACGAAATGACAAACAGAATATTCCAGACGAGGAGAAAGCGAAAAAGCAGAAGGAACAGGAGAGAAGAGAAAAAGACAGACGTCAGTCGAACGGAGGCAGGTTAGGAGAAGGAGGAACAGGTGTCAGTGGGCATTCCAGGAGAACTTCTTACATGCCAAACACCATGCAGAGGGATTAGCAAAGGCAGAGAATGTTCTGGGTGATTACAGCTAAGATTGTGTGCTAATACATTCGGTGAAATTATCTTATGAGCAAAGCCTTATTAGAAGCACAGCCCTGTCCATTAATAGGAAAAAATGTGCCATCCCAGAAAGAGCGAGTGCTGGATACCTGTGATGTCGAACCACACAGGTGTGTCCATGGGCTCGGTGGTGATGACGCCCACCATGTGCTTCACGGGATCGCTCTCCATGACGGAGAAGGAGAAAGGCGGCTCATCGAAGGCCAGCGGCCTGGCAGATGGCTCCGTCTTTGGGATCCACTCGATGTGCAGCCGGCAGGAAGACGACTTCTGGGGCCGCCCATTGTCCACGGCCTTGATCTGTAGCAACGCGGGAGGAGACGTCAGCCCGTGGCCGAGAATGGGAACACCTTCAACGAGGTCTTCTGCTCCAACAGACTTGGTCGTTAGCAGAGAAACAGCCTTACCGTGAGGATGTCATACTCTCCCGCAGACGAGGACTTTTTGGAAGACACCAGGCCGGTCTTGGGCTCGATGAAGAACTTGGCCTGCTCATCTCCTTCCTCGATGCTGTAGGAGATCTCGGCATTGGGGCCCTCATCCCTGTCTGAGGCCACGACCCTGTAGACTGGCTCCCGTCGGGCCGCTCGCTCTCGCTCGGGCAGCTTGATCTTGTAGATCTTCTCCAAGAAGAGCGGCCGGTTATCATTCTCATCCAGCACCTGCACGATCACCCGGACCGCCGTGGACATGGCAGGTGTCCCATGGTCTGTGACTGTGATCTGTGTGTGTGAGGGGAAGTGGGGCAGAGATAAGAGACTCCTGAAGGCTTTACCCTCCGAGCTGTAGAAGGGGACTGAGAAGCAGACGTGATATGAGTCAGAATAAGCTTCAGATACGACGAGTCACAGCTTGGACACAACACAGCAGAGCTTAACTTAAACACACATACATACATATATTTTAAGCACCAGCTTTACATACTGGTTAGCGATTCCCATTTTTTCAGAAGATGGCTTAAACCAGAACGGCAGCCCCCCCCTCCACTGCCGTCTTGTACATGTAGCTCGGTCAATTAAAAATAAACCCACGTGATTTCTAACAAAATATGATGCACCTCAAACTGTCTCATCACCAGCATCTGTACATTTTTCTGCTTCAATCTTCCTAGCATGTTGGGGATCACAGGACGGGTGCCGCAGAGATGTGTGCAAGAACTAACCTCAAGTGTCATGACGAGTCAAGTGAGCTTCATTGCCAAACCATCTACATACAGGTATACAGTGGCCTGAAATAATGCTCCCCCAGGACCACAGTGTGAGATACAGACAGCGAGTGAGAGGGGAAGGTTTTCGTAGGACTTAGAGAGTGACAGCATAAGCAAGCCAAAAACAGTGTCAGTTTAAACACTCCGCCCAAAGCCTACAAGACTGTCAAACGAAAGGATCTTGCTGAGAGAAGCAGGCGATCTACAAGAACCAACATCACAGGTGATGATCTACCGCTTCGCCGCCTGTTCCTTACTAACGAGACACAAGCAGCTTTCGTCCTGCAAAGCATATGGGCTGAAAACCAAGGTGCCAGCGGGACCATCTGGCAGAGCCTTCAGGAAGCGATATCGACCGGGACTTCACTCCAGGGACACTGACTGCTTGTGCTTTGAAACAGTTCCTGTTTTTGAGTCTATCCGCGGCCAGTGGAATCCATACCTCGCTATGACTCTAAGATCCCTGAGTCATCAGCCTAGACACCCCTTGGAGGATCCTGACCAGAGTGGGGGAAACTGGAGATGAGCACTCAGACACGGCTCCGTTACATGAGGTCCCGTGCTGGCACAGATCACCATCGCAACTCTGCTGATCTGCAGTATTTAAGGCCGGATGTGGAGCTTGTGTCAACGATAGTCTTCTTAAGAAATAAGATGGTTCCGTGAGCCAGTGCTTTGCATCCTAGGACAGTTCAGGGGCAGTGGTGGCCTAATGCTTAGGGAAATGCACTTGTTATTGAATGGGTGTTGCAAGATCACTGAGGTGCCCTGAGCAAGGTATCGCCTCCAAGCACTGCTCCCCGGGCGCTGAATTTGCTGCCCACTGCTGTGTCACAGCCACGTATGGGTCAAATGCAATAGACACATTTCACTGCTGTGCACTGTGTGCTGTGCTGTGTCAACAATGACAATTAATCACCTTCACTTATACCCTGCTATAAGGATCACGAGCAAATGGGAACCTGTGGCTGTTGGGTGTCCAGATGGAGGAGTCTCACCCCCACCCAAGGAATGTCCTGCTGCTCCCAGGAGCTAAGGAGCTCCCCCCAGGGGAGGCATGGTCAACAAAGGAGTCCCGGCTGGACTCTGCCCCTTATTCAGTAGCATTTCCATGGAGACCAGGCCTCACCAGCAAAAACTGGGGCAGAAGTCACCAGCCTACAATTAGCTGCCAGGCGTTACACTTATCCTGAATAGAACGGCAACCATTAACAGTGAGTCATCTTTCGCACATTGCAGACATCTCAAATTCTGATTAATCAGCTGGCCAATGAGATGAAAAGGTCTTCGTCTGTACCGCTATTATAATAGGTTTTGAGTATTAGGCTAAGTGGCAAATGGTGAATGTGAACATGGCCAAAGGCGATCGAGGCCGATGGCTTGAACACCACAAGAGGCCGGTCCATCTGTGGCTCCTGTTCCTGCCACAGGTCGCCCTCTGCTGATTAAAAGTGTTTCTGCGGCCTCATTCGGCCGCCAGTCACGTGGCTGACTTTTACTAGCAAGTCGGGCTGCAGAGAACTGAAAAACACGTGTCTATGTCCTGTCAAGCTGTGGCTGTGGTGGGGGATGGAAGGAGGGAACTGGACTCCCCCAAAACCAAACAATTTTCCCAGACACAGCAGAAGAGCCACGCAAAGGGAAGCAATCAGTCATTACGCGGATTCCGACAGCCACAAGATCACCGTCCACGGAAGCGGCATTATCGATCACGGGTGCAGACGCTGAAATTATGCAAACGAAGACGGTTTTTAAAAAACAGCTTTGCAAGCATAACAAAAACGGGAGCGACTTATTCCAAGTCTACGCCGGCTCTTTAATTACAAGATTAAGTATTGAGAATCTGGCTGACAGGCATTTTCCAGTCACTAGCTCTGATAATGAAGCCGGAAGAGAATCTATATTAAGCCCTCAAACCTCAGCCTCTATATACATCTTGGGGGCATGTGTTCAGGACCCACCTCTAGGCAGTAAATAAACTTGCTCTGGTGCAGCCATCTTTGAAGGAGTCTGCATATCAGGCTCAGTATTTAAAGCTTAGAGGAACCACGTGACTGAGGCTGGAGAGGCAAGCACTGATTTGTTTAGTTACTTGGCCGTCTGACACACACAGTGACTGTTTACCTCCAGAATGTGTTCCTCCTGCTGTTCCCTGTCCAGCTTTCTCGAGGTAGTGGTGACCAGACCTGCCGACATAAGAGACAGACAAACAAGTTAGGGGACCCATGACCCGGAACCGTCTTAATGCTCCTAATGCGCAGAGCGGCTCCCAAATGGGCCTTTTAATGCAGCCGCCCTGGACGTGCCGCTCGTCTATGGCCGCGAGTGGCGTTAAAAAGGAAGCAGACGGGAACACACAAAGTGCTCGCGCTGTAAACAGGGCGAGTTTGCGGCCACTGGCCGAATGCAGCGCAGGCTAAGCCCCCGCAGAAGGCCTTACACCATGGCTGCCTTCTGTGGGCCCTGCTTGTCACATCCGTCCAATTTATATGCAGACATGGGGCCTGTGCTCTCCAGCTGCCGGGCCCCGACACGGTCTCCACAAAGAATCCACCAACAGCCGCCCCCGCACCCTGCTGCTGCCCCTCCCTGCTCGCCCCAGCCCCCGAGCCACTGCGCGGAAACGCTCCGCCTCCCGACGAGCTGTGCAAACAGTGGAGCTGCTCCCCCCCGGCCCCTCACAAAGACCTGCCGGGACCGGCCCGCGGATGGGCTCACACCGGCATGCCAGGTAGGCCCCGGGATGAGAGAACAAAGAGAGAGAGAGACAGAGTGCGGCAGAGGAAGCACACCCCCGCACGCCGCAGCCAATTCTAATTACGATTTCAAAAGGGAGGTGGAGGACGGTCTCTGTTCCCACTCCCACTTTAATGGTAGGCCGGGAGGTTCCAGTGCAAACCGCGCCAGCACGCCGCCGTCTGATTAGCATAAAAAAGGATTTCCGAAACCCAAGCCCATCCGCGGCACACATGCCGGCGACAGGAATAGCAGACCGCAGCTTTCAGAAGCTCAGAAATAGTGCTGGGCTGCTGTCCTGCTGCAGAAGGAGCGGGCTGGCCCGGGCCGTGCTGCTGAAGCCTTTCCGGGGTGGTGCCATCTGAGCCGTGGGCCCTGACCGCCGCGAGGGGCTCGCGCAGAAATCACATCAGCCGTTGGTGCGCGGCCGACGGCACAGAGCAGACCGGGAGCCGGGGATTAGCACTAATGGCAG
Source organism: Petrocephalus zakoni (assembly GCA_026774425.1). NCBI lineage: Eukaryota > Metazoa > Chordata > Actinopteri > Osteoglossiformes > Mormyridae > Petrocephalus > Petrocephalus zakoni. The sequence continues at coordinate 10,547,052 of JAODKN010000050.1, forward strand.
AGCCGAGCAGCGCCTGCATCACATGGCCTTTGAAGGTGGCGCACACAATCAGTCTGCTCTTAGCAAACATAAAACCAAAACAGAAAAACTCTTATAGTTGGACTGCTGAGGGCAGACGGAAAGCACTTTACATTTTTATATGTTTTTTTATCTGTTTCAACATTTTCCTTGACTTCAGTAATGCTGTTTATACAAATTGTTGCAATACTACGGTGGTCCAGCAGGGGTGATTAAAGGACGACACTGATCTAAGCGAAACCCCATCAGCTAGATGATCGGTACACACAACTCTGCACACAAGAGAAACTTTCAGAATTGAGAGGGTTTGTCTCTCGACACACCCCGCCACCTGGAAAGGGGAAGCTGATCCAAGGTGATTTAGAGCTGTGGCATGTTTATAAAAGAGAAAATCAGCTTAGCCCAAGGACTCCATCATTTCCAATTTGTTGGCAGTGCTCCTCCCTCATTTTCCTTACAAAAAAGCAGCCCAGGGCTACAATCATCTCATGCTGACGAACATTTACCCACAACCGGCTGCACTGGTATCCTTACTGCGCGCCCCGCCCTCAGACAGCGAGCAGGGGCAGAGTGTGCAGAGAGCAAGCGGAAAGGCCAGGCAGGCAGAGCACTCCGGGGGAGGGGCTGCCAGCAGCGGCTGCCCGTGTGCTGCGTGTCACTGTGGAGCGGGGCTATGCTCTCCACAGAGAGAGAGAGAGAGAGAAGCCGAGCTTCCAGACAAGGACAAGTCAGTACTTGTTACGGAGGATATCAAGCCGGGCACACATTCCATCAGGGGGCTACTCCATAATCGCACACACACACACACACAGACAGACACACACACACACACACACAGACAGACACACACACATTTGTACTCCTTTCTTAGAGAGAACCGTCCTTTTCTATGGGAAAACCCTAATCCCAGTCTCAATACCCAAACAAAATACAACACTTTGGCATTTTTACTTTTTTGATTGCATTCACAGATTTAAAAAAAATGAAGTCTGAAGTACTGAGGACTGAAAAAATAACCTCACTAGTGATGTTTTTGAGGATTTGCTATACTTGTGAGGTCCTTTGGTCCCCCCAAGCCTGTACACACACACACACACACAAATAGGCACATATACACACAGACACACACGCAGGCACAAGCAGACAGACACACACACATAGACACACAAATACGGACATTCAGACACCCACAGACATATACACACACACACACCCTCACAGACACACACTGACAAACAAAACCATATAGAGAAAAACATAAACAGGAACACTGACACAGAGAAATGCACATAAACAGGAACACTGACACATTCACACAGACACACTGACACAGACACTCTGACACACAGACACTATCACAGACACACAGCCACAGAGACACTCTGACACACAGCCACTCTGACACAAAGACACAGACACTCTGACACAAAGACACAGACACACAGCCACATTGATACACCAACCCATATAATAGACACATGCAGCGCCACACTCACACAGAGAAATGCTCACACACACACACACACACTCTGACCCATACAGATACACACAAACAGATGCAGACACACACACACTCTGACCCATACAGATACACACTCTGACCCATACAGATACACACAAACAGATGCAGACACACACACACTCTGACCCATACAGATACACAC
>JAODKN010000050.1:10551719-10574650 GCA_026774425.1 Petrocephalus zakoni
GGGCCCGGGTCGGTGTTCAGCCCGAAAAGTGCGAGGGGTGGGGGGGGCAGCCAATGGCCAGATCCAGCCAGAGCGGTTAGGATTTTGACTGGAACACCCAGGGGGGTCAACTACCCGTCCCCGTGATGCTCTGCCATGGAATTTTTACATTTTTAATGTACCCATCTGAGCCACCATGGAGACGACTGTGGAGGACAAATGACGGCGGGGGTGGGGGGCGAGGACACAAAGGGGACGGCCGCGGCCTCTCCTTAACGACGGGGAGGAATGCGGAGCCGGCCGGCAGGCCCGTCCGTGTACAGTAACAGCCCATAAACGGGGGGGGGAGGGGGGTTTCACACAGCATATCTATCCTGGAGGGCTGCCCCCATTTTGCTGGAAAAGAAGCAGGACCGGGCTTCCATTTTGTCATCAGACATAATGAATCAGGTTTTTTTTTTGTCCTGATCCTTTTTTTCCCTGCGGTTGCAGGGAAGAGCAAAGTGTGAGCAGAAGCGCGGCGCAGAGCCGCGGCAGTCTCGCACGCTGCTCTCAGGCTTTGACTTGCCTTCTGAAGCCGAGGCCTTCTTATAGCTCACTAGGCACACTGACGCCTGACTTCTCCGGCCAAAGACCTCGCTGACAGCAGCACACAGACCCACTCGGCATTCACCTGCTACTGGTGGTGCACCGACATTTTTAGCCAGTATAGATTTTTGTCTAATCCTACGATACTGATCATTGATACGGATAATCGGCTAGCTTCAGTGCTCCACAAAGTGGAACTGTTGTCGGTGGCGGTATTTCTTTAGATCCCATATGTTGTGTAGTGACCACATCAGATGATGCAGACGGTGGGACATCAGCAACGTCGGGTGAATAAGCGAGTAGTGCTGAATCGATGAAATCCCTCGTGCTGCACTAGAGGAAAAGGCCGACTGCCAGTGCAATCACCGCCATTATTTTACTAGTTGCGTTTTCAGCTCTGATGTTGCCAATTTGAATTTTGGACTGAATTTTCATTGGCCAGCGATATTAGCTACGACTGTCACATCCACCTGATGCCGACATCTTGATTTGTAAGAAATATTGGCCAATACCAATATGTTGCCCGACACATTGTGTATCTCTACCTGTCACCCCATCTGCTACCAGGAGCTGGAGCCCAGGGACACACGGAAAAGTAGCAGCACAAAGCGTACTTTTGGGCCGCGGCGACCGAACACTATCTGGCAGCTTCCTGGCTCTCTGCACTGCACACAAGCACAGGGCCATGGCAGACCAACCGCCCATACAGGAGAGGCAGCACAGGGTGAAGCCTGGCTTTCAGAGCGGGTGCCTCGCTTGCCAGGGCCCAGCCGAGGAGCACAGCGCCTGAATGGATTTCCCGATTCCATGAGAGATCCTTAAAAAGCTTTGCTGAAACTTTCAGGCTGAGTTTTATTTAAGTGAAAGGGGAAGGAGGGGGTCTGGGAGGAAACCCAGAGCCGTCCACGAGACATGGAGCTAATAGCATTCCACAGGCGTACGAGCAGAACGAACACATATTAATCCTGGAAAGAGAAACGGATCGAGGAGCCAGAAAGCAGATTAGGGTTTATCCCGGCTACCGAGGGCCTGCAAAGCTGACAGGTAGGTACACATCATATCTCCAGCACAGACACGGGGGTCCGACGGCCGCAGAACGTGCCTGGGCATCCCCGTGGGCCGGAGGAGGTTCGGAGACCTTGGCCAGGGCCCCCTTCGCAGGTTAATTTACAGCACGCTCACAGGAGCGGGGAAGAAGCTATTAAGGTCGGCTCTGCCGGCCGGCGAGCCGCTTCCCGGCCTCTGGAGGAGTGCTCTGTTCAACAGGCTAAGCATTCAGCTGACTTCTTAGGTCTTCTGCTCCAGGCTGACATGAACTTTCTCATCAACCCCCCACTCCCCCCTCCCCAGCACCGATCGCCGAAATGCTTCAAATTCCACAGCGGAGGGAGAGCACAACGGGAAAGGGTGAAAATAACTGCTGGAAGTCAGCACTCCCACTGTAATGTCTGCGATTTTCTGCAGCGGGACCCAGAGCCAGAGACTGGAGAGTCTCTCCCTCAGGTACACAGCTCTGATTTTGAAAGTATAAGGGCCCCACTCTATCTTCATTACCCTTACAGACAAGCTAGAGAATGAGCCACACATGGGTGTGTTGTTCAGATACAGCACCACCTTCGTCCCAAGGCGTGATAAAGTCCTTTCCTCATCAGGAATCTAATCAGGCTGTAAATTGCTTGCATCCTGTCACACCCCAGGTGTGGCAATAGCTCTGGAAAAGCAGCCACTATCAGCACGGCGGCATAAATCCCAGAAAAGAGCTTCCAAATAACTGCATGGTAATTTAGCAAACAGGATGGAGCTCACAAAAGCCCTTATCAGCTGTGTCACGGGTCAGAAAGCGGGGGGCTTTATAAGCGACTGAGTCTGCTTTCGCCCATCAGTTTGCTGCATGGTTGCCACCAACAAACTCAGCCGTCTACACAAAACATTACATCATGTCCAAAGTGCAGCTTTAATAACTTATGGAGTCCGCATTGCCCCATCAGACCCATGCCAGTCAGCAGCTTACCATGACGGAGTTAGAGTAACCAGCGGCGTTATTAACAATATAGATCCACAATCAAACAGAACCCTTCAAAATGCTTGAAGAAATTCCATAATATTTTGGTTGGGGAATCAAAAAAAACCAATGACTCTATTCAGCATACGAATGCAGGCTGATGGGAGCCTTGCTGGTTTTAACCCATTATTTCCAGTCCAGGAATCCTATTGGGATGAGCCCAGACCCCAGGCTTTGTCACCATACTGGATGTTATTTCAGATCCTCCACAGCACGGCCATGCACGGTTATACACGACAGGCAACATTTCAGCAACATTATCCAAGGTCAGACACAGTCCGGTATCCCATCAAGCCCCCGGACCCCCAGACCCTCGGCCATGTCACACCTGAGCCCCCAGGCATTCCGGGCGAAAATGGCAGCCCACTAACTAAACCTCTCAAGAAGACCAAGAGGAACCCCTAACCCTAACCCTTACGATCTAAAAGCAGCAACACAAACATGAAAACCCAAATATCCTCCTTGCACCAAACATTGATCCTTGCCAAACAGTGGGTCGTTATAGTTGCAGGCAATCAACACACTGTGCCATCTGCCTTGGGTCAACAGAGCTCTGGGGTCAGTGGTCTGCTCAAAAAAGACAGACACTGTGGCACCACTGACCACCAACCTCCAGAAGGTCACTGAGCTGGAAAGCAATCTGACTTCTGGAAATGCTACAGTAGAGCTTTGCTTTGCCATATTTCAAAGGCTAGTTGACGTGGATTTAGGTAGCAGACTGCTGAGGACCCAAATGATACATTTATTTACAGTGAATGCTGATAAGACGTCCAGCTGAATCTCAGTACAGATCTCAGGTTTAGATCTTGTGCCCTACAAAGATGGATGGCAGAATTGAACACGCACACAAAAGAAATTAAATTTCCAATACTAAAGAATGTCGGCGGTGCATCTGTGCTCCTCTGTGACACTCTAGCTCAGGGCTCCTCAAATCTGGACCTCGATTCCAAATCCAGGCCTTGTTTTAGTTCTTCCAGGTAGTTTGTTTAATAATTACTGATTCTGATTGGCTGGAGGCTTCACACCTGGCTGAGAGGTAAAGGAAAGCTGGGAAATCAGCAGGGCTCGGCCCTTGAGGACCGTGATTTGAATAGCTCTACTCTAGCTGTTTGGGAGTTCATTTCTGGGATCACCTCTGACCCCAAAGCAAAACATAAGAAATCTGTCGGGAGTTCCCGGCAAACACAAAAGCACCTGCTACATCTAACGTTTAGAAATGACTAAACTTCAGCTGACCTTACTCTTCAAGGGAAATACCTTCTGATAAATTGCTAAATTGATAAAAAGCTTGAACACCAACCAACCATCCAACTAAATTGCAGATACCCTCACGCTGACCAAAATGTGTTGGCAACAATGTTTTGACCGTTCGGCCCACCAGACTGTTAACCTGAAAAAGCATACCTAACACTAGGGCCCGATTTAGCAGGCGAGCAGACAGCAGCCTGAGGAGTTTAAAAATTACTTGGTGACTGAGCAAGCAAACAGTTTTATCTGAGGAAAGTACTTTTTCCATCTCGCACCCCACAATCAGAAAGAACTCCAGCTCTCTCCACATTCCTGACCTGGGTCACCCAGGCAACCCCACTGAAGCAAACACTACTTAGAGCAGTGTGTTCTTTAGAGTTTGCCGAAGAAGTCACACTTCTGCTCCAGCTTGGGTATATAAAAGAAAAGTGTGATCGGGGAGGCTGGTATTTTAAGCCCATCAATCTCCTGGAAAGGCTGTGAGGTCGTCTGGGATCTCGGCACAGCCAAACACGGGTGACACAAACCGCCGGGTGCATACTTCAGCTATCTGACATCGTCGCGAATCGGCCGGCCGTGCTGAAAACAGGAAGGGCACTCCTGAGGGCACGCCGGGCTTTAGAAGAGGAACACGGAATGCTGGGACTTGCTTGTTGTGCATCAAGCTGTTTCTCTTACACCCTACAAAGGCCCCTTTCAAGGCTTGGTCTGTGAGACGATGCATGGCAGAGGGCAGCGCATAAATTACGCTCCGAGCGTGTATACGAAGCTGGAGCCCGGAGAATGCCATTCTCGACGCTTTCCCGAAGAGCCGCCAGCCAGCTCAAACGTGTGCATGCATGCATGGATTACTCTGCAGTTAATGTTTCCTAAACAGAACAAAAAGCCCTACAGTAGCTCCATCATAGAGGTTGGGCTCCAAGAGCGGCAGACCCGCGAGGGGTTAAGCTGCCAGGCATTTCAGCATTCGAAGCAAAAAAGCGCGACGATCAGTCAGCCGCCAGGAAAATAAATATCACAATGTAATAACATCCTCAGAACGACTTTCAATTAGGCTCATTTTAGTTTAATGCACAATAACGAAGGAACCAACCTTAATTAAAGATGAGGGATGGAACATAAAATTCCAGTCGATACCAAGACACACACGGTGGGGGGTGGGGGATCTGCCCATAAATGAAAGCAATTGCTGGTGGAGGGAGGGAGGGAGGGAGGGAGGGAGGAGGTAGAGATCAAAAGACGAAGAATCTTAATTGAACACAGAAGAGATTGCACTGTACCCTGACCCTAGAAGGCAGAAGCCAGCCCCCTCTGGGCAAATACAGACCTAATTAATTACCTCATTCTCTTTCCACCATACAATAAAATCAAATTCTCCTGCGTTCCCCTACACAGCCGCTGCTAACAGCCGGCTTCCTCACTCGGCCCTTGCTGTATGAATCGGGACAGCGACATGCCTTCACATCCTGGGCACGCAGAACCCCCATTAACTCAATTACCCCAAACACATCGTCCGGCACACAGTGAGGCCAAAATTAGTCTGGCCCGCGCGCACTACCTCACCAGCTCTCCATATGTCCCACTATTTTCAGCGCCTCTGAGGCCTGCTGACAAAGACGGCTTCTCCTGCTCGTGTGACTCACAGACGGTAGGAGCCCGACAGCAAGCTCTCAAACAGCCTTGGAGAAGGCGACCGTCGCCAGAAAGTCGAGTTTATCATTAACGCCATTAGCGTTCATTCTTACAGACGCATGCAGGAGATCTCCGACTTTACACAAAGACTTTCCAGCGAAGGAAAAAAGGAAAAACTGGTTTGACACATGGCAGGGAAAAAATACCAACGCAGGCACAGCCTCGGCCCGCAAATGGAAGGCAGCCTTCAAAGCGTGCAGCTAATCTCCGCCTCACATTCCTCGCTGCCACCCCTACTTTTATGAGCTCTCAAAGTCTGCAGAGAGAGAAAATAAAGTTTATAAATAAAAAGGACACACATGACACAAGAAAGGCAAGGAGGGGAAGGGCCAGGCACGGTGAAGCCAAGAAACGCCCACAGCTCCGCGCAGTGCCCTGTCATCCAGGGGGAGAAATAAATCCGAAACCCTTAGTGTTTAAGGGCTGCGAAGTGAGGAGGTGGCGGCGTGGCTCCCGGAATCTGTACTGATCCCTTCTCTCTTTCCTCCCCAGGCTGAGAGAGCTCACCTACAGCTCTGATTATTTGGGAGGGCGGCGGGGGGGGACAGTCCTGCAGCCACATGTGGTAACCTCATACCGAAACCCCCTCCCTCTTCCCAGGGGAGCTACTGCCTTGGGCATATTTTTTTTGCAACCAACTCTGGCTGTGTCCGTAACAATGGGCGCTCCATATGATGAATCACCCGGGGGAGGGGGGTGGGGGGGGTGGGTGGATGTAGGTGTTCAGGCTGATACCCCCGCACCAGTTTGAAACACCATCAAACTGGAATCCCTGCACCCCCGACTGCCTCCAGCCGAGCAGAACCACGGGACGTTAAACACACAGCCTACGTCACGAGAGGACCTTGAGCTCACCAGAATCATGGAAACAATTACAGAACATCTATCGAACTTGGCGTCGGCGTCAGACTACGATACGGCTGCAACAGCGGGTGAGATTAAAAATCTCTCCGGCTTCGAGTTTTAAATCCACTTAAGACCTAAACTAACATTGTGGACTGGGTCCCAGTTGTGCCCATTTGTGTTGTTCTGTGTCTAAACAAAAAAGAAAGAAAGGAAGGGGGAAAAGTTAATGAGCATGCAGGACCCTAATAAGGCAGTAAAGAGGAATGGCTACAGGCCGGATCTGCACAATGGACAACAGATGGTTGGAGAGTTGAGTGCTTTGAGGTAGTTCGTCCTGTCTCAGCACGTTCACCACCCCCACGGCCCCCCCACCAGGTTAGAACTGCCGCTACTTATTTTCTCCTCTTAACGACGGTGTGCATCTTCCAAGACTATACACAAGCCAGAGCTGCACAGACACAAAAAAAAATTCACCTCAAGGCTTTATTGTGAAAATCTGGGCTTCACTATGAACAGGGTCTATATGCAGCAGCTGTTATGTGGTTCCGTGATTTCACAGTTTTACTGACTGGTCTGTAAAAATCAGTCAAAAAACTGCACACAGAAGGAGCGGGCTGACACTGGCCAGGCACCACAGACGCCATGGAAACACCATGGAAAGCTGGAATTAAGGAGGTCACTCTTTCAAGGAAACTCAAAACAGCTTTAACAGCCCCGATTCTTCATATTCTCAACCCCCTCTCACTATCCAGGAGAAATAAGAAGAATCTACACAAACTGCCATTGCAAAATGACTCACATCAGCACCAAAACAACGGAGATCAGTCTTGAAAAATGGAACCACAAAAGTAGTTTACTTAAATGTAGTTTAAATGACTTATTTAATATTCAAAACAACCATAAAAAAATCCCTTCACCCCACATTCCAATGAACTCCCAAAGCAACCTGTCTGGAATAAGTTCGTCTCTGAGACAGCTGGCCCGTCTGCCAGAGCTATCAACTGTCTAGTCCTCCAGGAAAGCAGGAGGCAGGGGGAAAAAAAATCAGGAAGTCTCTCGCCTCTGACAGTTCCACCAATACAAAGAGGTCCAGTCTACCCATGGTCGTTAAGCAGTGGTCTAATATTTCTGGCTTCCAACCTTTTTTGGCTGCGGTCATAGCAACAAAATCACATTTCCATGTGTGGACATGGACGCACACACATGCAAACAGTCTAGATAGATATCACTGGATATCATTTGGATTCAACTGAAAGGAAAACTTACCAGTTTCTTCATCGATGGTGAACACCCCAAGTCCCGTTCCATCACGGATGGAGTACCTTACTTCCCCATCTCTGCCCTTGTCTTCATCGTGAGCTGTCACTTTCATAACTGATGTGCCAATGGGTGCGTCCTCCTTGATGGATCCCTTGTCGACAAAGGCGGGGAACAAGGGGCGGTAGAGGTTCTCGTTCACATCCACAATGTCCACTTCAATGTGACACGTGGAGGATAAAGAAATAGGTCTGCCTTTGTCCTTAGCCCGTGCCGTAAGGTTGTAGACCTGCTTCTTCTCATAATCCAAGTTTTTCACAATACGCACAGCTCCACTGAGCTTGTCTACCTCAAAGTTTCCATCCCCGTTGTCAATCAGACTATAACGGACCTGACTGGAAGGGCCAACATCAGGGTCATAGGCCTCCAGCCAAAGCACCACTGTGCCAACTGGGAGGTCTTCCCGAACTTTCACCCTGTAGTTTGGAGGGATGAATTTCGGCGGGTTGTCATTGATGTCCTCCAGGACCACCTTCAGTGTCACCGTTGTTATCAGCTGGGGTTCGTCACTGGCCTGATCCTGCGCGGCTATTTTCAAAATGTACACAGGATGGGTCTCACGGTCCAGTGGGCTCTTCACCTTCACCACACCAGTCTGTTCATTGATGGCAAAGTGCCCAGTGTCAGCTACCAGCGAGTACCTGACCTCCCCATTGGCACCCAGATCTTTATCGGTCGCTTCTACTTGAATAATATCAGTACCAGGTTCCGTGTTTTCGCTAATTTCAACAGCGTAGCTGTCCTGCAGAAACACTGGGCTGTTGTCATTTGCGTCCAGGATGTTGACGTCCAGGAGACGGGAAGATGACTTCTGAGGGATTCCCAGATCGTATACTGTTACATTAAGTGTGTAGTGATCTGACGTCTCCCTGTCCAGCGGAGCATACACCTGAAGCCAGCCAGTCTCCATGTCAATAATAAATCGGCTCTCTGCATTCCCACCAGAAATCACGTAAACCAGTTGTCCATTGAAACCACTATCTGCATCAGAGGCATTCATCAGGACAAGCCGGGCGCCTACAGGAAGATCTTCTCTGATCTTGATAACACTGGGAAAGGAGTCCAAAAAATGTGGCGCAAAGCGGTTAATGGTGTGTATGTCTATAAAGTTATCTTCAGGCTCCACCTGACTGTGGATCTTGTTGCCCTGCAGCAGCTTCTCGGCCAGCATGGCCGCGACCCCAGTGTCAACACATTTCAGCTGGACAGGTTTGCGGGCTGTAATGACGCTGATGTTCATGGTCACGGGTGGAGTAATGTTTTCACCATCCGTGGCAGTGATCTGTAAGCTATGAAAAGATACTTTCGTACCCTCTCCTTCATGTAAGGACTGCTTTAAGGAGAGCACACCAGAATTTGGATTCAAGTCGAAAAGGCCAAGGCTGTTGCCCGCCTTTATTTCGTATCGTACTAACTGTAGCTCATCCGCATCAATGGCGGACACCGTAGTTATCTGTTCACCAACTGCATGATCTCTTGCAATCGTAACTTCACAGTCAATGCTTTCAAACAGAGGTTTGTTGTCATTCAGATTGTTCAGCATGATTGTTACAGGGACCTCCACCTCCCGACGAAAAGGGGAGCCCCAATCCGAAGCCCTAACTCTCAAGCTGTAAATTCTTGGCATCAGTTCGTAGTCTAGATCTTCAGAAGTGCTAATGACACCAGTGAAGTAGTCTATGGAAAAGGGCTGATGGTTGGCATTGGCGATGCTGTAGGTCACATAACCGTTTTCACCACTATCGAGGTCCTTAGCACTAACTGTTAGCACACTAGATCCAACTGGCATGTGCTCATCAACACTGGCTTCGTAAGAGGACTGGAGGAACTCCGGGGGGTTGTTATTCGTGTCAGTTACGTCAATGATGATCTTAGTGGAGGCCTTGCCATCACTGGTGACAACTTCCAGTTCAAACCTGGGGGCATAGTCTGCCCGAATAGCGCCAGTTGTTGTAATCAGGCCAGTGTTAGGATTTATAGCGAACAGGTTTTTCTCCATCTTGTACTTGAACGCATACTTCAACTGGGGATAACTAGGCACAGCTTTGACCATCACCACAGGAGTCTGAACTGGGGCAAACTCACTGAGGCTGACCCTATAAGTATCCTTTTCGAATTTAGGCGGTCCTACTTTAAAGTGTGGAGATGTCACGTGGATGACTTTAGCAGCAGAGAACTGGGGGGGGTTTCCTTTATCCTTGGCCTGCAAAGTGAGATTGTATCCATAGGGCTGGCTGTCCCAGTCCACATCTTTCACTGCTTTTATCTTATACTCCTTGCTCCCGGGGCTGGTCCTCATGGCCTTAAATTGTTGCAGGGGGTCACCTGCCACAACAGACAGCGAGGCAATTTCCCCATTTGGTCCCTGGTCATCATCCTCCACCGTCACTATGGCATATGTGGGGTCCCCATCGCCATCTGAGGGGATCAGTGGGACGGCCGTGATAACCGGGGCATGCTCGTTGGCCGGCTCCACCCGGACAGTCAACCTGGCCGTGCTGCTAAAACCGCTGCTCCCATAAAGCTTCATACCACGGTCTACTGCCAGCACCTCCAGCTCATAGAGCCGGGACTCTGACTGGTCCAGGCGGCCTGTCAGTGTCACCACACCGCTGGTGGGATGGACTGCAAACATGTCTGTCCACTCCCTGAAGCTATAGTAATACTCGCCATTGGTGCCCACATCAGCGTCCGTGGCTGTGACTCGTGCCACACTGGTCCTTATAGGTGTGTTCTCGGGGAGAGAGATGCTGTAGGAGGTGGGAGAGAACAGGGGCCGGAGATCGTTGGTGTCGAGCACCTGGACTTGAACTTTTGTGCGAGCCTCAGCGTTGGTAGTACGTTCAAACGCCTTGACCGTGAGCACATAGTGGTCTTTAACTTCCCTGTTAAGAATGGCCGTGCTGCCACCTTTTGTTCTAATGCGCAAGAAACTGAAGTCACCCACCACGTGCTCCTCGGCCTTGAAGAGGCTTTCCGTATCACCAGACACTATTTTGTACCGTACCTCCCAAGCAGGGTCTAGGATGTAGACACCCATTTTGACTGGACTTTCCAGGTAGGTCTTAGCAGCGGAATTCTCGAATATGGAAGCATGGTAGGCCGAGTGCGTGAACCGCAGGGCTGGCGTCGGGTCCAAGCCCTGGCTCCCTATACAGCCAGAGAGGAGAGCCACCAGGATCAGAACCAGCGACATTAGGAGCGTCCCCATGATGCCGCAATGCTCTTTGCTGTGACACCTGCAACGAAACAGGAGAGAGAAGACAGATGTTTTAGGAGCTGGAAGATACAGCCGTCAGCGCGGTAGGCACTGACGAAACTGAAGCTGCTGAAAGCACAAAACTATGCAGTTTTTCGTTTCTCTTTAATTAAATCCAAATAGCGACTCACACACCATTCTACTACACAGGCCTTCTCAATGGGGGAGGGAGTGGGGGCCGCCCACTGAAGTCTGTTTACACGAGGCGACAAGGCACTTCCATCAAGTCAACGCTGGGGACAGTTGTTCAAACAGGAGTCAGGTTTCACTGATGGGGGATGGGCAGGGGGGTAATTTCTTACATTACCCTGAGATTCGCTGAACACTTTCTTTTGAGAATGGGACAAGCAACGGCCAGGCTGAAGCGAGGGAGCAGTCTCAGGGGACACCGTCCAGAAGCATGAGGGAGCTCCACTTTATTTAACTCGCCTTCAATTTGCATCTCGCCGCGAGACAAATAGTGGTATGCAAATAGTTCAGGGAAAAAATGCAACAAAAAAAAAAAACTCTGTATCCTTCCCACCCCGCATAAGTTCTGCCCCCATGTTATTCCGGTACTTCGTTCTTCCAAAGAATAAAACTGAAGCTTGAGGCGTTTAACACCTGAATGGTAACAAAGCTTAGAATCACTTCATGACCTGCTGTAGGTCAAGGAAAGCTACTTCAAAGTAAAGATGTGCAGATTTATAAATCCCTTTGTTACACTTAAATTGCATATCTCCCAGATTCTTTGATCTGCGATGCAATATGCAAATTCCAAAGTATGAGTGTAAAGGCTGGATGGACCTAAGGTAGCTGTATATCTCCCCATCTCAGAATCCAAACCATCAGAGCGGAGCGGCACGTTTGGACACTGAGCACGCGACATGTTTTCATGTCAGTCGTTCAACCGGAACCTTCTTCTTGCAAATGCGGCAGACGGAGCTCAGTACCTGGAGTGCTGGAGCAAAGACCTCCTGTAACGGGGCATGTGGTCTGGCCGGTCTTTTCAAACTATGCCTGCTGCAAGCCGTAACCCGAGAGTAAACGTTCCTCATTTAAAGCAAAAACACATTTTACGGTCAAGATGCATACATTCAAATCGAGTGCATTCAAATTCTGATGTCATATTGAAAATATGCTGCAGAATCTGACACTTGTGAGATGCTGTGATAAGTCCCAGAAACATAATTACTGTTATTGTGTCCCTGCGGCAAAGCCAGAGCCGGAGCAGACCTGGGACCAGAAAGGGGTGTGGCCTTAATGTTAACCGTGTAGTGTGCCGTGCGTAAGTGTGTGCCCTGGGGCCCCGGAAAAAACAGCAGGAGGGACCTCAGCAAGGTCTGCTTTTCCAGGGATAAAGAAACGGCCTTTGGATGGGGAGGAAACGTCGTAGAATGCGATGGTGAAGACTTACAAAGTACCACGGAGACAGGAAAGAAATGCAAGCATTTTAAAAACTAGTCTGGCATCACTTTACAGATGTAGTGAAAGAGAAGCACTCAGACTGTCTGCGTAAATCTATGTTTAAGACTGAACGCCCCCCCCCCTCCCCCCCGTAGGGACTAATTTCCATTCAGTTCACGCAGAGCCTGCTGCTTTGAGAGGGCAAAATTATACACACTTTGAAACAGCCAGAATCCAAAAAAGGAATATCTGGATGAAATGGGTGCGTGTGGGGATAGTTTTATGGTAAAGCATGCCTTCCCCCGCGCTTTTGAGAAAACTCCCGAGCCCGTAACTTTGGAGTCAAAGGGGGCTCCAGCCGGAGCCCCACGAAGCAAACCTCTTCTGAAGACCAGTAATGCTAAAGCCTGGGCAGCCTCGCCGAGTCGTGTCTGCGCGCCCCCCAAGCTTTACGCACCCTCTCCGGCTCTAATTTCCGCCTTTAATGAGCATTTCGCGGAGCTCGGGGCTCTCCCAGCGTGGCGCGGCCGGAGCGCGTATCCCTCCTGCGCCCGCTCAAGTCCGGCCGTATCTCTCCGCGCGAAGGGCTACCGGCCCGGATCTATTTACGGCTGGCATGAAGATAAAAGGACCTTCGCTTCTGTATTACTTTGCACATTCGAAAAAAGCTATGCATTTTAATACCGGTAGATTTAATGCGGTACGCCTTATAGTCATTTAATAAACCCTATCCGGCGAAGGAATGCAATATCCTTCTAATGTGAGAGTAACATTTTTTAGATACTCAATTTTTAAACTGAATATGGAATATATCGTGCCTGAATTGTAGGGCTTTATATTACATTAATTCCACACTCTATATTTTTATAATTTTGCTATTCTCATATAATCATGCCATGTATATTCGGTACAAATGAAATACGGTAAATGAACCGCCTTCGCTTTTACCTAAACTGGTTTACACTCAACAGAACTTTTTTTTCACAACCTCATTGTTCTGGGTACCGGCTCATATCAACGGACGACTCGCACGGGGTCGCAATGAAAAATGCAGGCGGGTTTATTACCGAAAAGTACTTTCCAAACCCATGACCAGGTGCCGCACTTTCCTCACGAATAAAAGGAGCGAGCGGCAGCAAGGCGCACAGCCTCGTGCTGGAGGGGGTCCGCTCGGACTGGCGGTGGGGGGCTCCCTTAAGAACCCGTACAGCCGCGTTATCTGACCCAAATGAAACGCCAAGACCCATTACCCCCGTCATATGCGATTTATTCGTGCCGTCTCCCTTTTTCGTTAGTAATAAGTATATTTCACCAGTGGCATCAAAAGCACCGCCGACTTCAGGGTAAACTTTGTTTCCAGCTCACTTTGAAAGGACCCGCATCCGTTACTGACCGGAGCCCCGGCCGTTTGCGCGTCTGCAACATAATAACCAAAAAAAGACACATTCATCTTAAGTGCACCAAAACGGCACAGCGACGCGTACGGCACCGTATCCCGCACCATTCCGGCACAGATGGCGCTCTCTCGCTGGATTTTTATGCTATTCCACTTTTCTTCTCAACAGCACTATCCTTACTTTTGAATTAAATTAAGGTCAGATGCAATTCTTAACAGCCATTGACGCTCCTTGTCCACGTACACGAACCCCCACACGTCCCGATCTAGGGTTTCGACGCGGCCCGAGGCTGCCTGGAAACTCGGCGCGATGAGATAAATATCGCACCGACGTGATTTTATATCTGGAAAATGTTGGCACCCGTTACAGGAATGAGCAGAAGCGCACCGGCGTTATTGTTAGGACGCGATCGCGTAGCGGCGGCACATGGTATCGGTTCTCCGGGAGCGATGCCTCCTTCGTCCCGACACTTCACACTTACCAGATCCGCCTGGACGTAGGATGCCGCCGAGTCCAAAAAAAGCAGTTCAGATAAATCCCCAGAAATGTTGGCGAATTTCGCACGGGGGCATTTCCCCCCAACCCCCCAGACACACTAGGATAGATTAAAAGTCAGTGGCATTCACGACTGCGTCCGGCGGCTCCTCATCAGTCACATTTCACATTTCTTCCGATCTGCACCCACGGCACATGTCGCTGCCCCCCGCGGGGTCTGGTGCGCCTGAATCCGGCCGCTGCGCCGCGCCAGGTCCTGGCCGATCCGCCGTACAACAGCGCTACTGTTCCTTCGCCGGGACGCCTGGGCTCGGGGGCCGTGACGTAGCCGAGCTCCAACTCTCTCTCTCTCTCTCTCTCTCTCTCCCCTCTTTTCTCTCCACGTCCAGCCCTCGCCGAGCGACGCCTCCTGCTTTTCCAGGCGTGTATGTATCACGACTGGCAAACTAGCCCGTCCTGCACTCGCAGGGATACGCAGGATTTAGTTCCCCCTCCGTTGTTTCCACGTCCGATGTGAAACATAGAAACGTCCATCTGTCACAAACACACATATTATTACTCAGATCTGTATCCGCTTATACTGCAAGCACTGTCTAAAGTGCACGGTAACGCATGGTAACCCGTCGGCATGTGGGACTATTGCAGACGGACAGGATTTTGAATGTAAAATGTGTGTCGCGTTAGTGATTTTCTGATGCCTGGCTCCCTCTGGGTCGGGGTGAGCCGACGGTCGCCCCCTCGTTCGCTGTTCAGGCATTCCGTCGCTCACCTGACCGCCGTGTTCTGGATTTACGGCTTACGAGGGGATGTGCCGCGCCCCCCGAAGCGGGTAATTTAGTGAAACCTATCCGCATTACAGTAAAGACTATTAAGACAATTCTGGGTGAGCTGTAGGGCCGGGCTGATTCTGCCAGGAGCGCCCTGAGGCACAGTGCAGCCTCCTCCCGGCTACTGTCCGTTCTCCTCTGCATATCTATCCAAATGAGGAGGTGACACTCAGCCATTTCAGTAATGTGGGGGATATCCACCGTCGGCTCCGGGTCTCCTGTTAGAGCAATGCTGCTCAGTACTGCTGCCGCTGTCTCCAGATATATGACCTCCCATCTCACCTACTGAGATTTTTGTCCAAGAGAATAAATCAATATAAACATTATAAAACGAACCAAAAAATGAAACAGAGGGAGCATTGGAAATGAAAAAAACAAAACAGAAATATATTTACACCCCTCGCAGCACAATGGAGTCATCCGTTTGCTCCACACGTGTCCAGCGAACAGGCTAAAATTACCCTGACCCAAAAAGGCAGCTCTTGTACTAAGTGCCAGCCTTACCCGTGTGATCCTCAGGACAGTGATGCTCCCTGGCGATTTGGCCAGGAGCAATGCCTGTCCCACTGTTTCCACATGACCCTCCTGCACACATGGCAGCGGTGGAGGCGGGGGGGCTGTATGCACCCACCACGCTCACCCTGTTCCTACCATCAGAGTGACAGGATTCACTCACGGAGTGTTTCAGTCAGTAGTTCATGAGTCAGTACATCTGCAAGGCAAAATCAACATGACACACAGGCCGGGATGAGAGGCAGTTGAATGCGATAAAATGGCCGCAGCGTGAAAATGTGCACAGCTTGTGAAGGCTTATTTCACTAAGACTCTCCTTCTGAGCACTATTATACTACACATTATACACATGTACCACCTGTTACTTTATTGTTAAATGTATATTTATTTCCTTAGTGCACTTTTTACACTTATTTGAACTACATTTAATTGTCTATGGCCTGCTATATGTATCGTGCTGCACTTTGGCTATCTTGCTGCTGTATGCACCAATATTTTCTCCAAAATCAGTCAAGTTCATCTAATCTTTTAGCATCTTATTTTGTTTGCGAGGGGTTTAACTTGACTTATTTTATCCACGTAGTCTACACGTTTTTTTTTTATAATTTTTAACAAGTTTCAGGGTAAAAGTCAATGCAGGCTCTGGACCTCAGACTGAGCTGTGCACTTTCGTTTCGGAGGTTAGTTGCTTGAGCAGAGGCTGACTAGGGTACGAGCGAATCGGAAGCAGTCGCTGGATCCGGGGCGGGACGCGGGATTCTAGGCATCCCGGGATGCCGGATGTGGGAGAAAAGGCAGGTGGGTGCTGACTACAGGATGGGAGGATGGATGGGGCGTGCGTCCAAATGCATCTACAAGCAGCCCATTGTTGTCAGGTTTGCCAGAAGGCTATGGTTTTGGTTCAGGAAGACTTACACCTCTAAATACTGTATTAAATTACTGCTATTACTGCCAGACGGAAATAAATATAATCCTTAATACTCTAAGGCTAAACTGTAAATTTAATTTTTCACAGTCATAAAATGTGAACAGTTGGGACTTTAAAAACACTCATAAATAAAATATTTTGTCCTTTTTTTTCCAGAAGTTCACTCTGTGTTCTGCCTGGGGATGTTTTCTGGTATTGGTCTTCAACCACGCAAACAAATGTTAGTTTAAAAATAACAGCGACACAATTCCACTGGCTTTTTTGGCACCTGCGCAACTGAGGACATCCCTTGCAAGGCTCCAGGAAAGCGATCCTTATTATAGCCGATTCAGACATCCTTACATATGTCTTCTGTACCCATGCATGCAGTCCAGGGTCTGGCTGAACCCGGGGCATTTCCTCAAGGGATACTTCTCCAAGCTAAATATCTCAGCAAACCACTGCCGCACACAGCACGGCCCGCGGGGTCCGCCTAACGGCCCTCTGCTCCGGAACGTATCGGACATGGCCAGCAACAATCTCCCCTCCCCTGCCTTTACAACAGGCAGCTCATATTCACCCCATTAGCACAATAAACAGGCTGGCATGACCTTGGCACTACAGGTGACAAAAGGCAATTTTCAACGCCCACGCATGGTGAACAGCCATAGGGTGTCCTAGAGGAAAACAGAGTTATCTACAGGGGTACAGCAGTGGGGGGGGGGGGGGTGTACATCAAGCCACGCGTTCATTAGAAATGAACACAACAAAGGGTTCTGAAGGCAGGTCCAAGCTTAGCATGTGTGGCAAAAAACAAGGCTGGGGACAGATTAGGATAAAATCGTCGTTATATAATTCGCGGCTGACAGAATTGTTTCCCGTACGCTTGTGCCCGCGTGTTTCATAAGGCCCTGCGGTCTCTGCGAACATACCCCAGACAGACGGGCAGGATAACGGCAGCTGGAACAAAGAGGCCAGAAAGCAAACCAATCATTGCATTTGAGTTAATGCTCACTCACTTTTATCCTGTGCTTGTTGTTTTTTTTATTCCTGAGCTCCTACGAAAGAGACGCACACAGAGCATGCGAGCGTTTGATCACCGCTGAAAGGCTGGTTCAAAGGTACTCCTCTTCTCGACAGCCATTGGGCGAGGGGGCACTCTGAGAACAGCGATTGGCCGAAGGGGTGCTCTGAGGACAGCGATTGGCTAAAGGGATGCTTTGAGGACAGCGATTGACCAAAGGGGTGCTCTGAGGATAGCAATTGGGGCGAACGGGCTCCACAAGGCCGTGATTGCCGTGATTGTAATTCTTTAGATCAGAACAAACTGATGAAAGGAGAAAAATGCTTTCCTGTACCGCTAGACCTAGATTTCCGGGTCACACGTGGTACACGGACCGGACCTCTCTGTAGCCCGCACCATGGAGTGCAGTCAAGCACAGACACTCGTGCACTGGCACTTATCTGGTATGTAAGATCCTGCTTGTGGGAAATAATAGGATCTGAGTAAGGCGAATCGTCCTGATCTTTCTATCATCACCACACAGTGGTCTATTTAAATAAAGGATTATGCGGGAAAAAAAGACAGACAATCCTTTCAAATCAGTAACACTGAACTCTGCTGGAAATGTGTGCTCGTGAGCTTGGATTGTGCCTGTGGATGAACCATGTAGCGACATGAGGCTGGACTTTTAATTTATGCAGATTTGAGGGGGACGCAGCACCAGACCTAAGTGGACGGGATACACTGTCTGGTTTCCTGGAGGATCCGAGGAACAGACGCGGGTCTTGCTGATGTGTAAGTGTCTGTAAGTAACATCAAAAAAGATCCACAATGCAACATTTAGGAGTGGGGGGGATTTGCATGGCTGGGATATCAGAGCCTTGTAGTGGAGCAGTGTGTTTGCTGGGGTGGGGGCCATCATGGATCGGGCTAACCATCTGTCCGCTGGCACCTCAGAGTGGTGCGACAATTATCCGGTCCGGATTTGTTTATCAGGCCAAACAACACCAAGGACTCATCCTCAGTTTGATGCTGAGCTTGGGGGGGGGGCACCCTGCAATTCCACATCCGGCGTTCCGTCCGGAGATGCCCGGCACGCCCT
Organism: Petrocephalus zakoni; assembly: GCA_026774425.1. Classification (NCBI taxonomy): domain Eukaryota; kingdom Metazoa; phylum Chordata; class Actinopteri; order Osteoglossiformes; family Mormyridae; genus Petrocephalus; species Petrocephalus zakoni. The sequence goes on from JAODKN010000050.1 coordinate 10,570,341, forward strand.
CCAGTTATGGTCCTGCCTCGTAAGCAGACTTGTTTCCGATCCTGGGTCTTCAGCACACTATGTTTGTCTTTGTGAAGAGATCCTTTTCATTTTCAGTACTGCCCGAGACTTTGAAGGAGTTTGGAAAAGACTCCCGAGATGACTGTTGTCGTGTTCAAAGGCGCTTTTGAGGGTGGTGCTGTTGTGGAGTCAAGGGCCCATCACGGTGGATAAAATTTGATTTTATTATTTATTGAAAACAAGTGTCACTATGTGGTCTGCTCTGAATTAATGGCACTCATAGCTATGTATCAAAGGCTGTAATTGGCACTGACAGAAGACTGAAAAACATTTGAACTGTAAGGTCTTATAAAAATGCATGACTTTGTTCGAGAGCAGCTCTGTTTTTCTGGGTGAGTAATGAAGCATGGGTCTGTTCCTGTGTATCTATGGTGATGGATGTGTCTCATTCCACAGAACATTGATAAGCGCAGTACTTTCTCCCAGGATTGGCTGTGGATGTGCTTCCTGTGTCACAATTCCTGAGGTTAGAAGGTCAAAGGTTACCAGTTCAATGGACGCCCTTAGGGACATGAACTCCTACTCTGAGCTCTTAATCTCAAACATGTTTCTGACTTCCTGCCGGTAGAGAAGGTTCCAGAGCCCTAGAATGCACACAGTAATCGCAGTAGAAGTGTGTGTGTGTGTCTTTTCCCTGTTTGAAGATCAAACAATCTTGTAAGGAGGAGCAGAGGTGGATGATTCATAACGTCTTCAGAGCTCTGACAGTCTGTACTGCTGAAACACTGTCGGGATAATAAGTCACTTCCTCGAATCTGTGCCAACACTTAAAACTTTGCCCGCTGGCTGTCAGAAACCTCACCTCTATGGCGGCCTTGTCTCCAGCTCCAGGTGACGTGCTCTACCTGGATCCGGCATGTCCAGAGGAGGAGCCATGGGAAGCGTCCTCTGCGCCGTGCCGGAGCATGCCCAGTAACCACACGACTCTGCAGAAGGTCCCAGCTCCACGTCAGGGGAAAGGATCTGAGGGGAGGCAGTGCAAGTCTGCTATTTTTGTACATATCCTGTGGAATTAAGGAGTAAAGACTGTGATTGCAAAGTGCCGGCCGTGCCAGGCCTAGTTAACTCCCAGATACTGCCAAATCAGGACTGTAGATCAGCCCCAGTCTTTGTGCGAGTTTCCGAAATGCGTTTGCTTCTGATGGAAGTATGGTGCTGTAGCCTTATATGATCTGATTTGATGTGAGTAAACTGGACAGAACGACAGGGCCTAGTTTGAAAGTGACTCTGAGGGCCAACTGGGCTCCCAGCCCTGGCGATCTTGGGCCCCATGCCACACACTTAACAAGCCTTGCGGTGCCGATGGGCCTGGCATCAGCAATAGACGAGGCTGGCTCCCGGCACGTGCCTTTTTCCAGAGAAAACATCCGGCTACCCCACAGCTGAGGTTGGCCGAGGTTGGCCGGTCGGTCTCCCGAGGGCCCCCCCCCTATTTATAGGGGCCTCACCCATCCTCTCCTTCCTGCGATTTCCCGGCGTCGAGGTCTTAAATCACGACAGTGCACTGCATTGAGCGGCTGCCACCGAGCACGGTAACGTGCCAACGGCGCGTCCAATGAGAGTTGGCAGAGGCTTTCAGACTTTTCCTCTGTGCCTTTTATTTGAGGGAGAAAAACAGCAGATCCACACAAGTCATTACACATTTCCCAGATTAAGGCAGACGCGCGCTTCCAGTCTCATTTCAGGTTATTCTTCGGAGCGAGAATAACGTTGATGAATTCAGATGAACCATATGGTCTAAAAAGGCATTTATTTTTTGTTTATTTGTTTTTAGAAATCGAGTGTCATTCATTTGCACTACAGGAGGACTCTTGGGGATACGCTTGTTTCAGATGCTGGTAATTTGGCACTTTCACGTTCGGCGAGGCAACTCGAGTGTGATTTGTGCAAAATGACAAACGTGCTTGTTATGAGGTGTTTAAAATTCTTGTCCTGCATCAAGCATCCAGGGAAACAGCCTTTATGTTCACCTTTTTTTATATAAAGAGGAGGAGCAGGAGCCTCACCTTCTGGGAGGTGTGCAGTAAAAAGGACAGCTTTCCCAACACATTTGGGCAGGCTCAGGTGCCACTGTCTTGGCTTTGGGTATTTCTAAATCACTGCTGCTCCATCTCTGACACTGCTCCTCCTCAGATACTGCTCCTCCTTCTCCAACACTGTTCCTCCTCTGACACTTCTTCTCTTCCTTTAACACTTCTCCTCCTCCTCCCACACTGCTCCTCCTCTGACACTTCTCCTCCTTCCACACTGCTCCTCCTCTGAAACTTTCCCTCTTTCTCCTCCTCCTCCTCCCACACTACTCCTCCTCTGACACTTCTCCTCCTCCTTTAACATTCCTCCTCCCCCTTCTCCGACAGTGCTCTTTCTCCTCTGAAACCACCTTGAGCTCTGACTCCCTCCACGGGTGCCTTGAGATCTAGTCCCATACAGCATCAATTTCTGTGCCAATTAATGATCAAGTCGCATCTGACACACACTACCCCCCCACAGCCCTCCCCCCAGTTTCCCGACACTGCCGGCGTTTGTTCTTGCCCGTACCGCAGCGGTGCTCTTGTTCCGCTGAGGAGATCCTGGCGGCAGGCAGTGAGAGCGCCTCTCTGGCGTGGGGCATGGTGTTTCGCTGCAGAGGCTGATATATGCTCCGTGGGGCTCTGCCGGCTCTGCTCATTCAAACTGCCTCAGACCTTCAGGTATGATGCACTCTGTTTCCTGAGCATCTCTGCTGGCCTCGTCTGACTGAAGGTGCCACAGAGAGGGATGGGCTCCTGTCCACCCTTGAGTAATTGTCTAATTATGCCTCTTGCACTTCACTCCCTCTGTCTCTTCTCTTCTTAATCCTCGCTCCCTCTCTCTCTTATCCTTTCTCCTTACCTCCCTATCTCTCTCTTGCTTTCTGCTTCACTCCTTTTCCTCCTTTCTCCTCACTCCCTGTCTCTGGTCTTCTTCTCCTCACTCTTTCCGTCTGCCCCGTCTCTCTGCCTCACACCCACTCTCCTTTTGATAGCTCCCGTGTGCTGGGCAGCTGGAGTGGCCCAGGCTCCGTGACCCCAGTAAAACTCCAGCTTCCTAGCGCTTGTGGTTCTAGTCAAATGAGAAGCATTCATTCTGATTGCATGTAGCATGTCAGGGAGAGCTGCGTCTCAAAGCACAAATATCCCATCTGCCTGCTTCTGAAGAAGGATGGTGTGGGGTCAAAAGTATCAGGGTTTAATACCCCCCTCCACGCTCTGCCTCCTGTCGCCCGAACCACCATCTTTCCTCCAAGAAGGTCACTTGTGGCTTTTGCTCTACTGACATTAGGGCTTTTTCCCCGCGTTAGCATCATTTAAGCGCCTCTCTCTCCTGAAGGTGGCTCCCATGGGGGGCGTCAGCGTGCCGTCGCGGCCGGTGAAGGGACTCGGCATCGCGTACCACCACATCCGGCGCATTCCCACGTCACTGGGTCCCCACGGGAGTCGGATGCGGGCCGCGGCGGCGACGACGTTGCAAAGAGCCACAGACACGCGCCATCCGGAGCGGCTTCCTCATTGCTCCTATCGAGATTCCCTGACAGCAGGCTCTCCGCGGACCCTCAGCCCACCCCTTTTATTGTCCCCCTGTAATAATTGGCAGAGATAAAGCAGTATGTTTCTGTTTGTGTCATTTTCCTCTGCATAGAGTGAGAGGTACAACCTCTGAATGCCTGGCTGGGGATGGGCGCAGGAGAGGGCAGGGGCCACACCAGAACCTCACCCAGTCCACAAAGGCAGCACCAGGCCATTTGGCACCTTCCATTCATTTGGGGGGGGGGCAGCCACATAGCTGAAGGCACACCTGTGATTTCCTATGGGCCTCCTGAGTGACAGGTATCCCTGCCAACCGGGGAGCGTAGCTTCTGTGGGCGGATAGAAGGGGACTCCTGAGAACAGAGGTATGGTGATTTTTTGTACGAATTGCAGCTTTTGGGGCCATCCAAGGAACAGCACGCTTGGCGGCGCATTAAAAGATGCGAGGCTTCTCCGCAGCATCCATACCCATCCCGGAAGCCAGGAAAGGTCTGTGCTTAAGAATTTAATTAACATATTATATCTTCAAAATCCAAATCCTCCTCACTTCCAAAGGACAGGAGGATCTATTTCTTATTATCTTCCATCAATGGGGGGGGGGGGGGGGGGGACAAGAAAGTATTTGTGTGGAACCTTAAATTAACCCGGGGCACGAAGTACCAAGAAAGGCGCGTGGGGTGGAAAGGCCCCCACCCCGCGGCGAGG
>JAODKN010000050.1:10596624-10610958 GCA_026774425.1 Petrocephalus zakoni
CAGTCATGTACCTGCCTGCACCATCTTCCCGGTGTTGGTTGTGCCCAGTCATGTACCTGCCTGCACCATCTTCCCGGTGTTGGTTGTGCCCAGTCATGTACCTGCCTGCACCATCTTCCCGGCTACTATAAAAGCTTCTCCAGGTCACCTGTCGCTCGGCTCCCTACCTGCCGATCACCGAGCGGCCAGCGCATAAGAGCTCTGTCCATCCAAGCCAATGCATACGTGCCACTGCCGTCTAGTAAAGGTGGTCCCCGGACACTGCCACATTCTAGAACGAAATGGCACCCCTAAATGAATTTTTGTAATTGTACTGCATTTCTCAGACACAAATGAAGCTTCTTGGACAGAAATGTATACCAGCTGACAATAAAAAATAAGGTCACATTTTACTCACAAGGGACTGGCACCCAGCCCAGGTAAGCGTATTTGTTCTATATCTCCATCCCAGGAAAAGGACTGCCTGGTTGGAGGCTGCTTTCTGTAGGAAACCGTAGGTGAGGTATTTCTGGCATCTCCTTGCCTTTAAGGAACCTGCTTCAGTGCCAATATGCATCAAATGCACTGCAACCCTAAGCCCCATGGTAGAGTTTTTAAAATGATTTCTTCTATTTTTTATTTTCCATTGTAACGTTCTTACTCGTCATGGAAGAGTATAGATGAGCCACTATATAGGCTGCCACTTGGGTCGTCGGCCGGGCCGCTGCCTGGGCTGCCTGGGCGCCATGTGGACCGCCGCCAGGGCCATTATATAGGCTGCCGTTTGGGCCGCTGCCTGGGCCGTTATATAGGCTGCCGTTTGGGCCGCTGCCTGGGCCGTTATATAGGCTGCCGTTTGGGTCGCCGTCTGGGCCGCTATATAGGTTGCCGTGTGGGCCGTCGTCTGGGCCGCTATATAGGCTGTCGTTTGGGCCGCCGCCTGGGCCGTTATATAGGCTGCCGTTTCGGGCCGCCGCCTGGGCTGTTATATAGCCTGCCGTTTGGGCCATCGGCTGGGCTGCTGCCTGGGACACTATGTGGGCCGTCACCTGGGTCGCTGTGTGCTGCCCCTGACAAAAGTCTCTAATTATCTGATAAACCGACGCCGGTCTCTCGCCGTACCCGCAAATGCGATTCTCTTTAAAGTGGGTGACTGTGCCCTGAGTTGTTCCCGCTGTCATTTCGAGAGAAAATAGATGTGCACACATAGCGAAGCATGACTAAACTGAGGAGATGGCACCGCAAGAGGAGCAGCTTGCTCTGATAGGCCGGCCGCGGCCTCTGTCCGCATCCCATTTCACGGCAGAGGTAATCCCTCTGCAGCAGGCACATTGTGCTCTCTAATAATGACAGGCAGAAAGCCTCGGAGTGTTTCTAAATAATTCCCACCGCTGCGGCCCTCTCCTATCGCTCTAATTCTACAGGCCTTTACCTGTGCGGACAGCCAATTGGAATTTTCCGCTCTCCGGGCGGCTGGCCGGGAACAGAGCTGCTAACCCGGGAAATAAAAACGCTCGGAACCCAATTTGCCGCTTGTCCTTTTCTCCCCCAGCTGTGACCCCCCCGAGTCTCAGTAAAACAGCGTCCCCGTAGTTTAATCCCTGTACCTGAGCTGGTGCCGTGTTTCCAGTAAATGTGCACTAACTGTCATTTCTGCGTCCTTGTCGTCAGCACGGCTGCTTTTACCCACCGAACTTTGCTGACCTGGCTGGGAGCAGTTATTGTCGCTCTGTGTTGCCCCCCCCCGCTGTGTCTCCCCCCTCCAACGCTCCGCTGCTGGGCGGCACGGCCACCCTGACGGAAGACTGCGGAAGTTAACGTGACCTTTCTGCCCAGATCCTAGTATGGTGGGGGGGGGGGGGCTCTCTCAGGTCTTCAGCATCTTCAAAGACTTCAGCAGGGGGACAAAAATCAGCATGTGAGTGCTGGGGGGGGGTGGCAATTTGGGGTGTACCCAAGCGCTCTTACGCAGCGTATGACACAGTGCAAATGGATTCACGCCTGAGAAAACGTCGCCTGTGGTTCCGGCCTCATCACCATGGAGTTGAATAAAAAGCATGTTATAAAAAAATGTATTTATAAATGACACTTTAATTATTCAGGAGCTGTAATTGACTTGTGAGAGTTTGCGGTTTCTCTACAAAAGAAACTGTAAATAATTGATACTGTCCTGTGATATGAATTATACAAAATGCCTGGTACTGTAGTGATCTGTTTTTGTAATTATTACTTTTCATTATGTATATTTCAGTATTTATCAGCAGGCACTCCCCCAGCCATCAGGATGAAACGTTCACTCTTGATGGCTACTGACCTGAAGCTTGGCGCCGTGTCCTTGGCGCATTCCTAACTCCCGGTCTGTTTAGTCAGGAGGATGGGTACCGCGGTGACGTACAGCCCTTGATGTGAGGCAGATTGGGGACACACCGAAAAGCTCCAGCGACACGATTCGGGGCTTTTTCACGCCTCGCCTCGGCACTCCATGCCTGTCATCCCAGAGGATGGCAGGATGGCGCTGGGGTCAGCGTGAAACGGCGGATGAAAGGAGGGTAACACAAAGAGACACCTAAATGGCATTTGGTAGATGAAAGTGAAACAGACGTGGAGCGTTTCTGAATAAGGGCTTCGGTCCGCTGCAGATGACTGGGCTTCAATTCAGTTTTGCAGCCGTAGAAATACGAATGAGCCCAGAGCAGCTAGCGCTCTCACAGGAACCACAGCAGCACGCGGATCAGCAGGATGGCGCCATCCAGACATGCACTCCACGCAGATTCCAGGTCCAGGAGCCCTGAACGGCTTTTCTCCTCCCATTGGTGAAATGGGCCTGTCCTGAACACGGGTGCGTCCCTGACATTCCTGCTCCAACTCACCCGGAACCTTGATGTTTTATTCACTGCCTGCAGGGACCCGTAGAAGCGAAGAGGACATGTCCCTCGCAAAAAAAAAATGGCAATGAGAACCAGCCCTGGGATGATTTACAGCCCGGCCACAGAGTGAGTACCGGCCCATGATGGCTCCATCTAGGAGGATTGGGGGGGTGGGAGGTGTTCTTGAGCCGGGAGATTGACGACAGGGAGGGATGCGCCCGCTCGAGTAGGTGTGGAGTTGCGTCGCATTGTGTCCGGGGGGCCCCCATTATTGGCCATGACAGATGTCAGATGTCTGGCCGCAACTCGGTTGCCTGCCTCCCAGCACATCCACCTCTCACTGTCTGCACCTCTGTTACAGGCCACACAGAGCCCAGTGTCCTAACACATGAGCGAGGATCCAAATGCAGACCTCAGTGTGGACCTCAGTGAGGACCTCACTACGGACCTAAATGCAGACCTCAGTGTGGACCTCAGTGAGGACCTCACTGCAGACCTAAATGAAGACCTTAGTGTGGACCTCAGTGGGGACCTCACTGCGGACCTAAATGCAGACCTTAGTGTGGAATTCAGTGACGACCTCACTGCGGACCTAAATGCAGACCTTAGTGTGGACCTCAGTGAGGACCTCACTGCGGACCTAAATGCAGACCTTAGTGTAGACCTTAGTGAGGACCTCACTGCGGACCTAAATGCAGACCTTAGTGTGGAATTCAGTGAGGACCTCACTGCGGACCTAAATGCGAACTTCAGTGAGGACCTAAACACAGAGCTTAATGTGGAACTAAATGCAGACCTTAGTGTGGAATTTAGTGAGGACCTCACAGCGGACCTAAATGCAGACCTTAGTGTAGACCTCAGTGAGGACCTCAATGTGGACCTAAATGCAGAGCTTGGTTTGGACCTGGCTGTGGATCAGACTCCTGACTCGACACATGGCTGACACAAACCGTGTCAAGAGTGCAGGAAAGTCACTACTATCACACTGTTCCTGTTCCGTAGGGTAGGGCGTGATACAATCTGGCAGCAGTCAGAATGGGAGGGGTGAGATTTATTTTGGCCCGATCCTCAGGGAACCTGACTCCTAGGTGGACTGCAAGCATACGTGTTGTAGACATCATTGATCCTGCCCACACTGAAGTACCCAGAGCTGCTCAGAGAAATACACGGTTGCCGTGTTTTTCGGACTCGAGGCACTCGGTACTCATCACCTGTGAATAGAAACCAGATCCTGGGACTGGTGGTCTGCTAACACTGGCCAGGTGAAGATGAAAAGATGAGCATGTAGGGTCGTGAAGCAAAGAGGAAGAAAAAAGTTGGTGCAGGGCAGCAGCTCTCCTGGGCCTAGGCCAGGTGTTTGTCATGCCGTCTCCACAAATTAGCTCTGCACTGGGGGATTTGAACTGTGAAAGACGCACCTTCAGGCTGGGGGGGTGATGGTCATCAAGCAGGAGGAAATACACAAAAAAACAGAATGCGTAGGAACATGCTTGGGAGCACCATGGGGACCGAAGGGGATTAGGGGCGATCGACTGCAACCAGTCTGTCCAGGATAATTTCATCTGCTGCTGGTCACCCGCACAACTGCCTCACTTATGCATGTCACATGCCGTCTCTGGAAATGTAGGAGGGGGTCCTTGAATGATGCATGTCACACAACGTCTCTGGAAATGCAGGAGGGGTCTTCGAATGATGCACGTCATGCGACTTCTCTGGAAATGCAGGAGGGGGTCCTCGAATGATGCATATCATGCAGTGTTTCTGGAAATGCAGGAGGGGGTCCTCGAATGATGCATATCATGCAGTGTTTCTGGAAATGCAGGAGGGTCCTCGAATGAAGCATGTCATGTGGCGCCTCCTCAGACTCTGCTGGCTGCAGCCCCTGCCTCCCATGGGCACGCTCAGGGCACGGAAGAGCCCCTGGATCCCCCAGGCCCCATTTTGCATGCTGTGTTCTCTGCTGATTAACTGCATTTCTCCTGTAAACCTTCTGGTTCATCATCTGGTACTCCTGCATTCCTGGAACCTCTATGCCATCTCTCCTCTTTATAGGGGGCCCTGGGTGTTTACCAGAGCCGTCCCCCACTACGTTCCTCAGGCCTGCCCTCACTGAGACCAGTTTCCCCTGTGCACCAACACCTGGGCAGGAAGGGGGTGGGCTTTCTGCGTTTATACACATAAAAAGGGAGGAAATTAGGAGAGCCATGTACAATGAGGCCATAGATTATAGATAAAAAGGCTGTTAACAGAAGCACTGAAATAAGAAACCAACCAATTTGGTTAGGGTTGGGTCATCCGTGTGTGAAGACTTTGATTATAATGGGACTGTTTATAATTTTTATTTATTGGTTTAGCCTCATAAGGAAATGCAGATTGTGTGTGGTGTAGTGTCACTGTCCCATGTTATTTGTGCTTTTAATTGTCATAATGTGATTTTTTTACCCAGAATGCCAGCTGTCTGGGGTGAGTTATGCTCCTCCAAGACCCAGCCATAAATCAACACCAACCCCCCCCCCCCCCCAACCCCAACCAGCTAGTCGACCTCCACCACAGTGGCTGACGACTCTCCTAATTCTTTTTCTTGTTGTTATTCATAGGGGTGGGTCACTGGGAACTGGCGGGCACATATGTATATTAAACAACGTGACCGCATTAAAAAACCTGAAACCTAGAAATAAAATATCTAATACACCGCTGACCGGCCCACAGCGCTGTGTGCAGGTCCTGTGAGTTACCAGTGCAGATCCTGCGAAATGTCGGTAGACATGTGAGGCACAGGGGCCCCTGGAGCCAGAGCACACAGGTGCGAGAGCACGTTCCTCAGGAGAGATATGGCCGATTCTCACCGCCAGCGTCGAGCCTCTGCCACGGCTGCCTCTGTCCTCAGGACGCATGTCATCAGCGTGGATACTGCTTTATCAGCCCATTAAGCTGAGAACGTCCCAAACCTATTCCTGTGCCTTAACTGCTCTGCCACCTGCTGTGCGCTTATGACACTGCTTTGCTTTGCACTGCCCCTCAGTGAATGGGGAATTAGTGTGACAGAGGCCATCTGGCTGAAGCTGGGAAGTGTTAGCTGAAGCTGTCAGAGTTTAGGTCCGTTTACGGAACGTGGGCAGAAGGGAAGATGGCGCCCCCGTCAACCGGGCAGGGGTGATGGACAGTGACTGCGGGATGCCTTCGGGGGACGCCTCTTCGCCCGCATCCTTTATTTTCTGCCCCTCCGCGTCACGCGGCGATTGTGCTAATTGTCAGATGGCATAATTGATGCCTGATGAGTGGCGACAGTCTCACAAAAGAAAATGATTCATGCTCCTCCGCTGGCTGGTAACAGGCATTTAATTTGGGTCTTTAATCACTGGAAGGCAGCCCGTTCTCTCCGGTACTTACAAGACGCTGTCAATCCCCCATGTCTCTATTTCGGGGTCGCCCAGGGGTCCTGGGGAGGTAGGCTGACGCAAGCTTGTCATAGAAACCCCCAAACACACCCCCCTCCCGGGCATCCTGTAACAGCACGGACAGGTGACTTTGAGAAGTTTAGGGCCAGGGTTTGGTATGGTGTGTAAGAGGTGAATTCACCCAAATCTGGCCTTATTTCCCGGTACCTCCCACTTGGTCTGTCTACATCACGCATCAGCACATACGAGTGTGTTCCTAAGTGTGCATGTGTGCACAGGGGCATGCAGGCATCCCAGCATGCCGTGGGGGTGGCCACCCAGCCACGCCACCCATGGCAGTGATGGCGCTCGGCGTGTCTGCAGTGGTCAGTCATGGCCGTGTCCTGCCGCCGGTGTTGCCCTCCTCCATCCTCACCTCGCAGCACCAGGACTTCTGGCACCATCCCAGAACAGCACTCCCTCCGGTGTCCTGGAAGAATGGCGCCGCGCACTGAGTGATTCCCAGGGCCGAATGGCAGATGGTGAGCCTCGGGGGGGCGGGCAGCGGATCCTCAGATCTGCAGGCAAGGCCAGTGAGGCGGGGATGAATTATGCATTTGCTCACCTGTGGCCCCCCAACACCCCAGGGATGCGGGCCCAGTGGTTCTGCTGTAAGCTCACCACCCTTTAATTATGCTCTTGTTTACCTCGGGGCGGGTAACGGGGGGCAATCCGGAACCCCGGCAGCCCCACCGCTGTGCTGATATTGCCCCCCCCCCCCCCCATTCACGCAGCTGTGAAATACCACATTGGGGAAAACAAAAATGGCATTTTATTCAGACAAAACCCCCTTAACAGAGACAGCAGAGCGGAAGCCAGTGGGAACACGTTTTGGGGGGGGGGTGTCTGGGCTGAGCTACACTGGCTCTGACATTTGGAAAAGCAGGTGTGAAGGGGGCACGTCTTCGCCTGGGGTGCTCGGGGAGAGCACAGTCATTTAGTGTGAGCTCTAGGGGTCTGGGCCAGGAAAATGAAGCTGGCTGATGGGACAAAGCCCTTTCTACCAGCCAGAGGCATGCGGACACTGCCGGCTACAGTGTAGAACGGCAGGACGGGGGCGAGCTGAACCCCACCAACGTGGGACTGCCTGTGAGCAGCGAGGTGACCACGAAACCAGAACGGAGGCAAGAAGCTCTGTGCTGCACACCGACGCCTGTGTACATAGACACCGGACAAAGCCCCGAGCAGGGCAGGAAATGACCTCGTGATGAGTGAACCCAGCCAGCAGGCTAGGCTTTCATCGGCTTGTTAATTAGATGCGTTTATTTACAGAACGGAACTGGTCTCCGAATATGGCCGCTTGCCTGGAAGTGGGTGGCACGGCCCCTTTGGCCGCAGAATGTTTCGGCAGGTCGGCGCGGTAACGTCCTTGCCCATCGGCTTGTCTCCCTCTCCCCTCTTGCTCCAGTTGCTGACGGCGCCGCCACTTCCAGCTCCCCTTTGACGGTTTAATCCCTCCTCTAAACTTTGTTTTACTCATTTAAATTTTCACTTAAAAGCACATTAAAAATTGTAATAGTCAAAGAAATAACATGCAAATTTTGTCCTGCTGCAAAAGCTTAATAAATACGGTTCGTTTGCAGGTGTATAATTAATGAAGTGCTTTGGGGTTAAGTGCCTCACTGACGGGTACAAGCTAACCCCCAGGGATAAGATCTGGCAAACATTTCATAAAGGTACTTTCTTAAGCAAACATAAACACTCTCAGGAAGTTATTTAGCACGGCAAAGTGATCTTTCCTTCCAGTTACCTGCTAGAGGTGACTTGCTAATTAATTTTTTAAGCCAAAGACTCTAATGAGAATCACTTGACTAATGAATCTCAGAAACTTAAAGTAGTTAAAGCTGCCTTTTTCAGAGCTGTTGCTTCAAGGTGCCACTGCAGCCCGCTGATCAGCAACATCCCGGCTTTTCCCGCTGATCAGGAGCATCCCAGCTTCTCCCGCTGATCAGGAGCATCCCGGCTTTTCCTGCTGATCCGGTGCATGGCGGCTTTTCCCGCTGATCAGGAGCATCACGACTTTTCCCGCTGATCAGGAGCATCACGACTTTTCCCGCTGATCAGGAGCATCATGACTTTTCCCGCTGATCAGGAGCATCACGACTTTTCCCGCTGATTAGGAGCATCACGACTTTTCCCGCTGATCAGCATCCCGCTTCCTGCCTATTCCTGCTAACATAGCACTGACTCGCCTCCCACATGCATGGATTCTTGCGGCCCATGTTGAAAATGAGTCAGCATCTGGAGAGGTCCTATGGTGAGGAAAACAGGTGGGTTTCGGAAAGCTCTGGATGGTTGTTAGAGAGACTTCAGCGAGGACGCAGCTGTGGCACCCTGGCCAGCCTGAAGGGCACCCACTGGCACAGGCAGAGAGGCGGCAGCAGGCCGCGGCGGACAGGACGGGTGCCGCACCGAGCGCCACTGGACCGGGAGCCAGGACCACATTTGGGGATCACACAGTCAGATGAGAGGTGCCTGACAGACAGAGCATGGGGTGGGGGGGCTGCCTAAATGCCCCCCGTTAGAGTAAAATAACATTAGGTGACAAGCTAAATGGCCCCTGAGTGAGAGGCCAGTGTGACATCATTCACACCTGGATACAGCATGCTCCCTGTCAACGCTGCCACGATGACAACCGCGGCAAGTTCCTGTGGCGTGAGATCAGGGGCCAGAGCGGCTTTTGTCACCCTCAGCGTACCGCCAAAGCCCGCTGCCATCCGCAGGATGACCTGCGGCTTGGGATCCTGCGGGTGAACATTCAGGCGACAAGGCTCCTTCTCAGCTAAAACACTCGGCTCATCCTCTCAGACTCACATGGCGGCTCCAGGAATTTGTGTTTTGGGTTTTATGATAACAAATTTACTCACTTTCAGATTTGGTGCCCTGGTCAATCGAATTCACTTTATTATGGAGATGAAAGACGCTCTGGTGTCTGTGGGAGACATTTTCCCGGGGCGTTTTTTGCATACTGGTCTACTTCTGAGCTGCTTGCCGTACCGGAGGTGACCAGCCAGGAGAAACGAAGGGAAGGGCACAAAAAACACACAGGCGTGTGATGCACGGTCCAGCTGCCGGGCCTGGGTTCGATGTGGCTGAGCCTGCTGGTACTTTGGGGAGAAGCTTCCAGCACCCGCTGCTGCTTTGCTCACACTGCTGCAGAGAGTCACCCATTAGTACAGCTAGGCGTTTCAAAAAGCAGCATATTTAACTGGTAAAGCTCTCTGCTCCAGACGCTCCAGACCACCAGTGAATCTGTTGCCAAAAGTGTGTCTATTTTCATCTTCGTCTTTCATCTCAGTGCCCTAATCTCAAATAGGCTCACCTGACACCTCCCCGAACACATATGTACAATAAACACAAGTGATTGTTTGGCAGAAGGCAGGCGGCCTAATACTTCCTGACAGGTCGATTTATATTGCACCTGGTGAAAGCCCGCCCCCACCACTCCCTGATTAGTTGGTGTCCCGTGCAAAGCCCACAACTGGCTGGCCTTTTCTGGATCCGGTCCTCACCAATGGTATGACTTGGACTTCTGGACTCACTCCATAAGTCAATTTCATCAAAACATCAAAAATGCTGAAATAAGTTCTAGATCAATTTTGCATGCTGAGGTTAACAGGTCGGAGAAGCCAAGTAGCGGTTAATCACATATACATTTAGATTACACCTCCAGTGATTACTCTCAATTCCTAGACAGTAAAACACTCCATAACCCTGGGCAACACTCCATAACCTTGGGCAATTCTGGAGCTAAGGCAGCGTGGTCACCCTACAGAGACTCTTCCGTGTGGGCGGGATGGGTGCAGGAAGGCATCTCCATGGTTACTTCAGGCAGCCTATGGCAGATGGGATCAGAAGTCGCAAGGCCCCCCAAGTCGTTGCCGTCCCTTTAAGAAGCGGAACCTTGAGTGCCTGCAATAAATATGCAATGGACTCCCCGAGACTCCTTGAGACTTCCCGAGACTCCCTGAGTCCACAGCTGCTTTAATTTTTAATCTCCAAAGACGCGCCTATCAAGTCCTCATTGTAATAAAGTTAATTTGCATTAGAAACTGCCTCTCAGAAAGTGGATAATAGTGATGATTAATCCTGCCAGCAGGATGGAGATTCAGAAGCTGAGGGGAGAGATTCCCCATGCTAAACACGAGAAAACGGCCTCTTAGAGACGGTGAGAGCAAGCTTTCCAGGTACTCTTTATTAAGTAGGCGTTCATCGATCATATTTGGGAAGATCCTAAGCACTGGGACAGAACGGTATTCATTGCAAGAGCCGCCCGATTCCCGGTCAATCTCACCTGTTTATTCATATTCATGTGTGCGGGCAGGGTTACCGCCATGTTCCAGCGTGAGTACTTTGCAGTTTCACATTCACTATGCAAGCACACGGCCTCCTGCATTTAGTCTGCACTAATGTTGCTATATTAATATGTAAAAGGCATATGTGGGAGACGGCGAGGACGTTTATGATCCACACCGAGGTGGAATATTTTAATACAGGGTCCCCCCCCTTCTCTGGGCTGCCTGCCTCCACAAGCAACAATGTTCTATCGCTGTGGCACCTGCAGTTCCACCTGGCTGGGGGCCCCAGTCCTCAGGGGCCCTCAAAACCCTGCCGCCCCCCAACCCCACCACGCCAGGTGTGCTACCACAAACGAGCCAGAGAACGAGCAAACGATGACAAAATTATCTTCCTGCGTACAAAAAGGGCATGCAAGTATTTCCTTAAACTAGACTAAATTAGACTGCTACAGTTATGCCATGATTAAAATTCCCCAGTATGATTAAATTCAATATAGAAAATAACTGAGATTTGACCTCCTAGCTGTAAGAAATTAGCAAATTCATGAGCAAAAAAAAAATCCATGATTTGACTGTCAGAAAACTGCTCATTCCTATGTGGGTTTGGTCCGCATGACTTGAAAAGTAATATATCTGTATTAATACTGGGCCTTTTATCAACTGTGATATGAATTATGTTCCAGCTTGCAGTGTGGGCGGCGTGTGACTGCAGAAACTCCTGGGAATTACCCAGTGCAGGTCCAATATCTGAGCTCCAGGAGCTGGAAGCGGAGCCTGGAACTCGGAGCCCTGGGCTGGTGCAGGAGCTCAAAGCTGGTGCCTGAAGTCTGGAGCCCAGAACCCTAAGGTGGAGCCCGGAACCTGAAACCTGGAGCCCAGAACCCGGAGCTGAAGCCTGAAACTTAGAACCAGAGCCTGAAGATGAAACCTGGCACCCAGAGCACTGAGCCAGAGCCCAGAACCCAGAACCGGAGTCTGAACCCCTCACAACATGACTACTAGCATCAGCTGTCTCCAGGCATATTTCGTGTCTCTGCGGGTTAACCACTCGCTGGTTACCTGCTCCTACCCCCATGTTAGTCTTCTGAGTTTGGATGAGCCCTCACTACCTCCAGACCAATTTCAACTGCAGAAAGACCTCCACCAAGTCTGCCTGCTGCTAAGGTAAACAGCAACCTGTTCATGCTTTCAAAATATTTATTTGGGTCGGTTTGCTCGGATTCCCTGGAAAGAGAAAGTGCCCCCCCCCCTCTTGGACAGCCCAGGCTTGGGGGGGCGTAGGCATCCCATTGTCGCGGTCATCAAAATCTCATCCAGGTTTAATCCCAGTGTCACTGCTAACTGCCCTCTGTGCTTCTGTCACACGCAATAAAAGGAGAAAAACTCATCTGCTCGTCCCTGGGTACATATTGGATTGGTGGTACAGGCTATTTATATCTGAAACAAACACTGCAGCCTCACACCTCTAGGGCTGTGGGCTCACTGCCCACCACCAGCGCGCTCTGTCAGTTTCCGTCGTGTCTCGTACCCGGCTTCGGTGGACCACTTCCAAGTTCAACGTGACCCTGGAGTGAATCAGCAGTCATGCAAACAGGAGGGGTACAATGTAGGAAACGTAAATGTGATTGGATAATAGTTGAGGTAAGTTTCTTGTGAAATGAATCGTAAAAAGCATGAGCCGGATTGGCTGGGATTTGCGGGTTATTATTTAACACCCCGACATGTTTGCCTCCTTGTTGGCGCAGTGGGGAATAAATAAAAAACAGTACAGCGGCAATCGGAGTGTGTTTCGGTTTTTTCGCGATAAACGCGTCAAGCTGTGTGTGATTAATGGCATCTTAATCAAAGCGCTCTTCATTAATTACGACTGACGCGGCAACAGTCTTTAATAACCCCACGTGGCACAGCCTGGCTCCCCACTCCTGTCCTGGTGAATCAGAGCAGACGGTGTACCGGTTACGCAGCTGCCTTACAAATATTGGTCAGGGTCTCCTCACCTGAGGCTGTGTTAAATACCCACAATGCACCACTGTTTAACTCTCCTATAAACACACACTGGAATATGACAGCATCACCATTTCACCATGACGACAAATGCTTGATGAGAGTAGTGCCAGTGTTCTGATACCCTGTAGGGGTAGACACAGACCTGGGGTGCGTTTCCCAAAAGCACCCATGAGCAACTTACATAGTTTGATCCATTCAGTTGCATGGTTAAAACTATGTAATTTGCTAACGTAGGTAGCAACTATGCTTTTGAGAAACGCACACCTGAGCATGCAGATGGGCCGAGAGTCTTCTGCCTGGGCTTATGAGTTCTCACCATCATGAGTAACGTATGGTGCTGTAAATGGGAAGCCTTGTTCCCAGGCAGAACCTACAGGCATCTCCACTGCATCCAAGTCCCTGGGAAAGGTCACTGCTCCCACCAGCCACCAGACCTAGGATTATCTGAGCAAGGCTCCTCTGATGCTTCTGCTGCATAGGGTGTGTAAATACCTGTGGTACTAAAGTAGCCAGACGAACTTGGAAGCTAAATTATCCAAACGGACCAGGGTACTGTTACAAAATGTGCTGGGTGCGGAGCGGGGAAGCAGGATCGGGGTCCAAGGAGTTGGGAACATACAGGGTTTATTAAGCACGATAACAGAACAAAGAAGGGAGCAGCATGACAATACGTACGACGTCAATGACCGGACTGGGGAAACATATTCAAACGCGGACTAACATACACAGGATTACCAACATGGAATGAGAAACAGCTGGCAAACACAGGGATTCCACACGAGGTTAACAAGGGGGCGTGGCACACAGGAGGGTCAGACGGGCTGGGTGTGACAGGTAATAAATTAGCCAAAAGGACCTGGAAGCTAAACTAGCCAAATGGATCTGGGAAGTAAATTAGGCAACCGGACCAGGTTGCTAAATAAGCCAAATGGAACCAGGCACTAAATTAGCCTAATGAAACTAAGAGCTAAATTTGCCAAACTGACTGGGGTGCTAGATCAGCTGAACAGATTGGGGTGCTAAATTAGTCAAATGAAATTTGAGAAATGGACCAGGCTCTTAAACTAGCCAAACACACCCGGGAGTTGAATTAACAAAATGGATTCAGAAACAAAACTAGGTAAATGGACTCGGAAGCTAAATTTGCCAATGGACCAGGGTGCTGAATTTGACAAACCAACCAGGGCAGTAAATTAGCCAAACGGACCAGGGTTCTAAATTAGCCAAACGGAACTGGGGCCCAAGCTCCACAGGTGTGCTATCTTTGACATTCTTAATGTGTGGAATCACACGTTACTTGTATTAAAACAAGGCCCTTACACACCTGTGCTAATAAATTATCTTAAATAATGAATGTAAAGGCTGCCAGTCCTTAATTTATAAAATTAACTCCATGTTTCTGATGTTGACACGGTGAACTTGGTGGGCACTTACATCAAGAGACATTGTAAGTGGTAAGGAGAGGAGCACAGGCCACAGAAGGGAGCAGGGCCACGGAGAATAGCACAGGCCACGGAGAGGAGCAGAGAGCATAGTGAGTAGCACAGGCCACAGTGAGTAGCACAGGCCACGGAGAGGAGCAGAGGCCACAGAGAGTAGCACAGGCCATGGAGAGGAGCAGAGGCCACAGAGAGTAGCACAGGCCACGGAGAGGAGCAGAGGCCACAGAGAGTAGCACAGGCCACGGAGAGGAGCAGAGGCCACAGAGAGTAGCACAGGCCATGGAGAGGAGCAGAGGCCACAGAG
>JAODKN010000050.1:10624319-10646902 GCA_026774425.1 Petrocephalus zakoni
CCCCCCCCCCCCCCCCCCCCCCCCCCCCCCCCCCACCCGCCCGGCGGCCAAATAAAAGGAAGAAAAACATCAGCCATCGATTTCAGCTGAATCACTGTCACGGGACTGTCCCCACAGAGCCTGCAAGTAGGGGTGCAGATTACAGGGCACACACTATGAAGCTGGACTGCAAGATAAAAAACTACAGGGGTACAAAATTCAGGGTACAGACTATGGGGGTACAAACTATGGATACAGACTGTAGGGGTGCAGACTACAAGATATAGAGTGAGAAATACAGACTGCAGGATACAAACTGTGGGGATTACTGGGCAAAACTGATTTCTCAGAGAGTAAGTGCTGTGTTTGATATACTGACTAAAGGGAATAGCATTAAGGAGACAGCTGCAATGAGTGTTTGTGTTTCATTTCACAAATACCGTCTCTGGTAGTCCAGCTTATTGGTCACATGGAGTAAAGACATGATTTCCTACTGGCCTAAGGCAGCGTTTAGCCTACAACACTGAAAAACAGGGTATGTTTAAAAAGCAGTCCACCCTAATGTAGGCATTGAAATGCAGCCGATCTCCTGTTTCGGCTGTTTAGCACCCTTTAATAATATCGCCCGAGGCCTCGCTTTCAGTACGGCTGGCTGGGAGGGGATATGCGTCACCTGTGCAGGTATGTTTCACGGTCGACTTCCTACAGCACAAACGATCACCAAGCACTGGCTCTGGTCAGAGAATCTGCTCTTCCGCTGCTAACATGTCCCCTGAACTACAGCGGATCCCCAGGTTCAGAGCCTGAAGGGCTTCTTTCCTCTGAATGAATGAATACAAGCGTTGTTTCTTCCATTTTTTAGATGGTTGTTAGCTGTTCTTTGCATCCCGGGTCCAGTTAGCTCGGGGTACAGCAGTTACCCACAACTGGCCCTACCACCCCGACCCCCGCCTACCACCAGCCAGTGGCGGAACTAGGCTTTTATACTTGGGGTGGCCAGAGGGTGGCCAAGGCTGTTTCAGCGATTCACTATGACAGTGAATGTGTTTCTTGAGCAGTCCATTGCAATCGGAGTCTGTAAATGTTGAAATATTTCAATCATAAGTCAATCATCTGGGGTGGCACCTGGGGTGTTCAGTCAGATTTCAGGGGGTCCAGTGCTAAAACATACACTTGCTATCTGCCTCTGGACCCAGAAAAATGTCGACAGGCATCATTTGCCAGCGTTTCGATCCTTTGATGTATCTGTGTCGCCGAGTAATCAGAGCTGTACTTGCATTAACAGGTGGGCTTCGCACAGAATGCAGCCTTTGGAGATGCCCAAGCCCAGCGGCAGGCAGAGAAACGTGCGTTTCTGGCATGCGGCGCGACTCCGGCACGCTGTAACATCACGTTAATTAAGCCCATTCAAGTCTACCAACAACGCCACAAATGGAACTCTGAGAATGATCCCCACTTCACATGACATCACCTGAGGGTACGTGGAAAAAAAAGCACAACAAAGTCATGCTGACAGGTGTGGGGGGAAAATGCTACCCCCCCGCCCCCCCGGCCCATACACACACAGTGGGATGCAAAGCGACCAGATCCATCAGAAAAATGGCAGTCCAGGTGTGCTTCATATACTGTGAAAAAATCATGAAGGCATGCGTCGTTTTATAGCCTGAAATTATTAGCCTCCCTTTTACGAGCTGCCGTTGACCTGTTTGCTGTTTTTAACGCAGCTGGCTATTACCCATCAGCCCTGATTCAGGCTTGGCAGCGAACATGATTTGCATTTCTTTTCAATAAATAGTTTTGTAAGCATGTGTTCGAGTAAATTAAACCGCAGCAGAGAGGAGGCAGTCCCTGCGTCTGCGTGCTCGGAATAGCGGCCTTCGCTCCTGGCGTGGGAAGCTACCACGTGTTTTTGTTGGTTTGTTTACTAAGCTCTGTTCAGAATAATTTCCAGCCTGGACTCTGAGCACCTTTTTCATTCGAGTTGACAGGTTACCTAAGCCTTACTTGAGTCTTTCCTCAAAACGTCTCCTGAAAATTGCCTCTGCAACCCTCTTCTCTGACTCGCCATTAGGCTGCACTCTCTGCTAGGCCCGGTCAGGTCTCCATACTAAGCCGCTCTCTGACCAACCCTTCCAGCTGCTGTTTAATACAAATCAGTCTGCATTAAAGAGTTTTGTGGCCAATACCTTAGTATCCAAGACGCCGCATTTGTCTGGGGTCAGGGGAGTGTATCACTGGGTAGCAAGCAGGTGGAGAAGCAGACTCAGCATGGAAGAGCCCCCACAGCAGGTGGGGGAGAGATGGGGTTTACAGGACAGCCGTGTTGTTTATCACAGCACAATGGCTCCGGGGGTTGGCTGAGATTAGCTGCAATCACAGTAATCATGATGTTGTAGGCACAAAATTGCACACTGGCAGTGAAGTGGGCCTCTCTCTCTATCCATGCTCTGCGGGACGTGTCTTGGGGCCAAGTGCCCAGACACAGACTCTATTTACTTTTTATTTTTTTCTGTTGCCTCTCCAAGGACAACAGTGCGAAAGTGTATCCACACTGCCCCCTTCCTGCCAGGAGGACCATTAGCTCTCGAATCACGGTCCGGGAAAAGCTAATTCACAGACACAGGGAGAATCAGACTCTTAACTGTTACCAAGATAATTAGCTGCAATGCTGGGCATTAAAGTAAGTAAGACATTTTCCATATTACGATGTTTCTTCCTCAGGCCAAAATGTCTGACATTCTCTGTCCCTTTAACATTTTATACCAACCATTAAATGTAAAACTTTCCAGGCTTTGAAAGGACGAGAAACAAAAGACAAAAGAGCCTGCGAGTGGGAGGATGGACACTCTAGGGTGCTGTCATTCCTGGCAGAGTCGCTGGTCTGCACGGGAAGGACGGGCCACTTTCAGCAGCCGTCTATGCGGGGGGGGTCAGATTAACGCTGACGGTGGCTCGAGGAGCTCATGAGTGACATCACACGGCCCCAGTGACATCACACATTCTGGCAGTCACATGGCTCTGTTTTCTGTGCTTAACAAAAGCCACTCACATGCTGAACGCTATTCTGTGCCTTCATCTTGTCACCTGCCGGTATATACCTATGCCGTCTTTTAAACAGATACAGGCTAGCTGCTCCTTGTCTGGGCACTCGGCCATTTCTCACTGCTACGCCCTCTACTGCCCAGGGGGTGCTACTGAATACTGCAGTGCTGGACCTTGGGCTGCTGGATGGAGTTTCCAGGCGAGCTGTGCAGGATCCTGGAGCCCAGCAGCCTGAGCTGTAAATAGCACTGACCTCAGGCACTGCCTGCTGTCTTTGAGTGAGCCCTGCGAGTGGCCAAGGGCTCCGTCTGTCAGGAGGATGTGAAGCGGCACAGTGTGTGTGTGTGTGTGTGTGGCAGGCACAGTACATGTGTGTGTGACTGTATACACCTATCAGTGCGTACATGTGAGTGCATATGTGTACGTGCATATGTATGTGTGAATGCATGTGCGTGAGTGCTTATGATTGTGAGTGGGGGCATAGGAGAATGTATGTGTGACTGTGTACATGTGAAAGCATATGTGTGAGTATGTATGTGTGAATGCATGTGTGTATATCTTAGTGTGTGCTTACATGTGAGTGTGAGTGTATACATGCGAGTGTGTATGTGTGAATGAGTACGCGTGAGTGCGTACATGGGAATGTGTACATGTGAGAATGTGTGAGTGTGTACATGTGAGTGTGTACTGGTGACTGTGTACGTGTGAGCGTGTAATGGTGACTGTGTACGTGTGAGCGTGTACTGGTGACTGTGTACGTGTGAGCGTGTACTGGTGACTGTGTGAGCGTGTACTGGTGACTGTGTACGTGTGAGCGTGTACTGGTGACTGTGTACGTGTGAGCGTGCCCTTTCTCCGGCACACGCCTCAGCCCCCAGCTCTCTCACCGCTCTCTTGCTTCGCCGTGGGGCTCCAATTGAAGCGCGACCTTTCGGGCCAATTTCAATTAGAGGTTGGAATCTGGAGTTTTAAAGGAACCAGAAAAATAATGAAATGGGCTGCTGTAAGAAATAATGAAATAAGGTGATGTAATGCATTTTTAATTTGCCGTCTTTTGTGTTCATAACTTTGCGACGGGGAAATGAAGATTTATACGTGGCTGGCGCTGTACTTCATTAGAGCAGGAACCACACTGGTGCAGGGGGTCTGAGGGGGCACCTCTGAATAATGCATAAACACATACGGACACAGGCGAGGGAACACACAAATTAAACGCACCCAATGCTAATGGTGCGATAAGGCTAGGCAGCCATCCGCGGAGCATGGGCCACGCTCGCGAGGACGGGCCCCGGCGACACGCCCCAGCAGGGCCGGCGGGATTGTGGTGAGGGCCACTGCACAAACCGGGGGCATTTGGCATGCTGTCCTGGGTCAGACGGCAGCTGAGAGCCGTTTCCAGACAAGGTAGCGTTTCCTTATAAGTTGAGGAAACGGAAAATGTTTTTTTACACTGATTCTCTTTCGACGATAACTGCAACATTAACCGGCTGAATAAGACCAGCACACAAACACAGGCGTGGATGGGAGTGCTCTGGGGCATTAAGGCAGGGTTATACTTTATATTTAAGTTTGACAAGTCGGGGGGGGGGGAGATTTGGGGTTTGGGTTTGTGTGCAGATTATCCCCAAATCTATAATCAATACTTTACATCGTCTGACAAAGGGTCACATTGATGGTGCATTTCATCATTTCATTGGAAGCTACATAGAGGGAGAATGCTCCCTGATGATGGTAGACATCGTCCAAGCAGCTACTGACCTCAACTCCCTCTCTCTAAGCAACACACAAGTAATTCCAGTCCCCTCGACAAAATCCCATCCTAAATGGCGCTGAATCCCTGAATCCAAGTAATTGCTACTTTCAGACAGTTTTAGGAGAGCAGAACATCATGGTCTCCTTTGGAGATGGGGGGGGGGTTGTCCAGATAGACCACTGGAACATGTTTGGTCTTCTTGGGGTGGGGGGTCAGCACACTACTGTTCCCTGTTGGTGGTCGATTTAGTTTTACTCTATGGCCAATAAAGATGCACACTCTCCAAGCCGATTTCAGTGTTTCAGGGCAGAGCACTGGGTGGAGCAAACCGATTGGTTAAATATGTATGAGCCACACAAAGCAGCACAGTAAAACTTATGAAACACTTGTGCTTTAATCCAGCTGTATGCAGCCATAACTGATGGGACCCTCACAGGCCCGGACAGCCAATTGTCGGCTGTAGGTAATATTATTCCTGCAAACATCAAACAAATGATGTGTCTGTAAGCAGAAATGCCATTTCCTGGCCCTAAGCCGCCGGCTTTATGGCTACCAGATTAGATAATGGGACAGCATGAAAAATGATAATAACAGAGAAACATGGATACACAGTTAGGGAACATCCGGCCTCTTCTGAAATGTCCCCATCCTGCTGCTGATGTGTCAGCAAAGTGCAATGCCCATCCTTTGATTGCAGAGCCGCAATCAGCATGTTTCGCATGCTGCCCCTACTCGTCTCTCTCAGGGCACTGGGGTTGGCGACCAGCAAACCGGACTGGCTTGATTCAAACCAGCAGGTACAACCGAGGGTGGAGGGAATCAGGAAGGTTGGGCCACTGGCCCCCGGGG
Source organism: Petrocephalus zakoni (assembly GCA_026774425.1). Lineage (NCBI taxonomy): Eukaryota > Metazoa > Chordata > Actinopteri > Osteoglossiformes > Mormyridae > Petrocephalus > Petrocephalus zakoni. The sequence continues at coordinate 10,629,943 of JAODKN010000050.1, forward strand.
TGGAAGTGACAGGCAAGGGCACAAGTCAGCCTCATCGTTCAGCTGTTCACAGCCATGAGACCCCCAGGGGAGAGGGCGCAGACAGGCTAATCGGAGCTGCTCTCCCTCTGCTAAACAGATGTCACATCTCTGCTGCAGCGGCCCTGAATGCTGCCGCATTCTGTCAGGTGTGCATTTATTTATTAACTGCACCTGCATACAACTGGTAGAGTTCTGGATACACGCTGTGTGTGCAGGAATACACGCTCTCGGAGAGACAGACACTGGCTCACCACAGAAGGAATCATGTTAACAGCCTTTACCCCCAACTCGCTCAAGCTGTAGTTCTCAGCAGTGAATCTTAGGAGAATATCACGCTGTCACTGACCGGTACCATGGTCTGCCATACCCCAGCAGCAGAGACCGGATCTGGCCGGATTGGGGTCCTGCCGCATTCCGCAGCTTATCCAGGCTGTGTTCCAGCTTTCAAAACACAATACATTTCCTGTTTGGATGCGTAACATTCTGGGCCCGTTTCTGATCGATTACCCAGCACATGGGCTGTGCCGTGGCACTCTACGCTCAGCCCGGGCTCTGTGTGCAAGTTTATGTTTTTCAGCAGCCAAATTATATGGCACAGGAGATGTTTAAATGGTACTATATATGAGAAAGTTCTAAAATACTGCATAAACGACTTCCTCATAGACTTCTCTGTCACCTTTAATTTAAGATTTATAATTTAATTATAGCATCGTCATAAAACCATTATGTTTTCCCATAAAAATGAAAGTGTTCGTTTTAAATTATTTGAAGGTAGCATCTATCATGCTGAGTTAAAACCATAAAGGAGTAATGATGAGGGAGGGTCTCCAACAACCCCCCTGGCCTTCCCAAGTTGGCGGGCGCGCCGTGCTTCGTGGCAACAGGCTGGAGTTGGCCTCCTACTAGGGCATGGCCTCTGGGAAGAAGCTGGGAAGGTGGTGCACAACAATGGACTTGAATAAATCGGGTTTTAATCGCTCTCCGTTCCTTCTATGGCTTCTGTGGCCACAGGTTTCCCACATTCAATCTAACGGCAAACTCCTTAGGCAAGAAATGGCATGTGTCTCAGTTGCCATGGCAACCACCTGAAAGAGGCTGGCACTCCTGTGACCGACGTGCTGGCCGAAATGATGGGAGGAGGAAAAAATATTGACAACAAGACAATAACAGGGAAGGAACAGAACAACCCAGAGCACAGATATGGACAGATAAGTGTGGTACAGTTTAAGCTTTGCCCTGTGGTAGACTGGGATCCTACCCAGGTGCACTCCTGTTTGGTGCCCTGTGCTGCCTGGAATGGTTCCAGGCCCGCTGTGACCCAGACCAGGATAAGCAGACAAGAATGGATGGAGGGGAAGGCAAAAAGAGGGAGTATTAACAGTTTTACGTGTAAAGTTTTATTGGGTTCTAATGGTTGTGAAAAGAAGAAAGCCCTCCTCTGTCAGGATGAGCGTTAAATCAGAGGGCTGATAATTCAGTCGAACTGTTCAGCATCGGGGTTTCCAGAGGGGGGCTGAACCTTCCGCGGTTCAGGGAGAAAATTATCAGTGTGTCTCTCACGTGTCTCCCCAGCGCCCTCAGGCTGACGGCAGTGATCAAAGTCTGCAAGGCAGTAATAAGAAAAACAGGCTCCGGCTCAATGGCTTTTTAATCCCACTCAGCACATGGCATCGATTAGGATCCACACAACCAAAACACGCCATGTGACAGTCTTTGTTTCCGTCAAAACGTGCGATCTGCCGGGTGGGACACCCGTTCCATCCTCGGACTTCCTGTCGCCCCCCATCTGTCAGTCACATCCATCAACGTGATTAGTAGCTGGACGGAGTTAAAATAAAAGAGCTTCTCCTTCTTGATCTGCCAAGCTCAGTTCTTGCACCATGAGCCACACAGAAGATGCCACATGACCATATCTCCAGCAATCCCCAAGTTGCAGTCGCTAAGGAGTTGCCGGGGCTGACAGTCTGTCCACGTACAGGGCATGTTGATGTAGGCTGTTTGTAATTCTCTCCGAATACGTGAGTAAAATCAGATGTTAAGGTGCCGGAAATCCGGTTTCCAACACATTCTGACCACAAGGATGAAGAGAAAGACAAGCCATCATCCTGGGCTTGCTGCTGGTGGCAATTGCCGCCCTCAGTGACGGGCGTGTGAGGAATGTGAAAACAGGGAAGAGAAATGATGGCTTCCTAATGACCTGGCTGTAGCCCTCCCCAGGGTACAGGACACAGACCACAATCCCCTTCACTGCTCCAACTATATTTAGCTGTAGTGAGGAGCTGTGACTCAGTCTGAGGAAGGAGCCCCCATATGAAACTTGTTGGTGAAGCGAAGATTCTCTCTCGTGCTCCCTGGGAAAGCCACAAACCTTTGCGATCGAGTGTCCCTACCTGCCTCCCACCACCCCCAAGGGCACAAGGCAGCAGCTGCCATCAAACTTCAGAGGTAATTTCGTCCCCTCTCTTTGGATGCTGCTGGCGTGGACGAGTCCCAGGCCCAGCTCAGACCATCTGCTAGGGCTCACTCAAAGCCAGAATCCATGTTAAACATGCCCCCCCGCAAATCACATCTCTGGCTCTGCCACGATCCCTTTGCTGCTCTGTTTTCCCACTTTTTCCGAAGAGGCTTGTTGTCGTGACGGATGCTGCCATGACACGTGGCAGAAGTGCCAAGTGCAGGGTGCCAGGCCGGCTCTCCATCAGCGTAACCTGCCAGAGCTCCTCAGTTAGAAAGCCATCTAAAACACCTGGATGACACCCGATCTGATTTATTGTTTGTTTATCATTCCCAGATGACGAGTGACAGGGGGGGGGATCGTGAGCGCTGCTTTCATAATTAACGAATAAAAACGCTGCTGCTCCTGCCACGTACCCTGCTTCCCAAGTGCGTTCTCGTTCCCCGTCCTTGTCACGCGAAGGCAAACAGCTGTTGACGTGTGTCCTCGTGATCCACCTACAGCATGTTCAACACCAGCCCCACAAGGAGTCGCCCGCTCACCGGTGTCGTCTCTCGGCCTCCTCCCAACGGGGCGACGGCAAGCAGTCGTTGTTTATAGCTCATCGAATTAAGACTCATATGAGGGGGTAGGTCCTGTACAATACATGTGGCGTTGTTCGGTCGCTCTGGCTGTTTTTTGAAAATGCAAATCAAGGCTGAGTGCTGCCGTTTCCAGCCTGACGATGGGCTAAAGTGGCCACTTGGGCGATGGGCGCTGTCAGTCGCAACCCCAGCGAATGAAGAGCGACAACAAATAATTAAAATGCCCGCAATGACACAAGCAGGCAATGAAACATAAGTGTGCCGGGGCCAGGCTGCTTGGGGAGGCAGGGGCTGCGCGAGCCACCGTGATCCAATCACTGTTGCCGAGGCCACACCAGAGCGTAGCAGCTAGAGAGCTTTCCGGGAAATAGTCGCACGGAGATTCAGTTACCGAAAGAAAAATTTAAAAAAGGGAAATGTTTACTGTGGGTTATGCCTTGGTCATACAGCCCCCCGCAGATGTCACAGAGGGATACGTGGGGAAGGGATCGAGCCATGAAGCCGGGGGTGGGGGGGGGGTTTAGCGCCTTAGAAAAAAGGCTTTGAACTGCAGAGGAGGAAGGGTCCGGTCATGCTACATCCACCTGAGAGAGTGGGCAGCATGAGAATTCTGAGCTGTGGCACATTAATTTTTGCACTGGCCTCACAGTGGGGATGCAGGTACAGGCTGGTGTGTCCCACAGATGGCTGATGTGCCACAGAGGCACATGCACAGAAATGTACTCTGTACTATATATGTGTGTGCCTCACCTACTGCCTCACCTACTGGCCATGTGTTCGTGTCTATCTCTGGGACATGAAGCAGTCAATGAGGTGCTGTCCTTGAACACAGTGCTGGAATCTCAATGAGTCCACTTCCCTCAGGACCCCCTACTGTATGACTCTCCATGACCCTGGAAACACAACACCCTGCGTGCATCTGTGTTCTATCTGTCGCTCACTGGCCACCCCCAGTGAATCTACACAATTAACAAATAACAGTCATGCCATTGTAGACATTTTGAAAGCTCAAGTTACATGTACATGTGGTTCCATCATCCCATATGTAAGCAGCACTTAGGAGACTCACCTCCATCTCCTGCTTGGATACTGTGTAATTCCATTTGCACTTGAAGGGCAGGGTGCTCCTGGGCTGATTTGTGCTGGTTTTCAGCAAAGTCTAAAAGCACAAAACTACATTTTATTTCCATAGGAGCAGTTATAGCTGGGAGGGTGATATTTCTTCATATTCTTTGAGTGTGGGGTGGGGGGGCAGTAGTAATACTCTGGAAATGAGCACCGATGCTGGGGTGTGAGGAGCAGAACTGGATTACTGGTCATTACCTTGGGATTGATAATAAACCTCTTCTCAGCCAAGGCCAGTCATACCAGATACAAAAACAGGGAAAGAATCTATAAGCTCAGAAAGCAACTTGGGGGGGGGGGGCTGGCAGGGAGCAGCTGGAAACAACCTATCCAGACCAATCTCCCTTTGGGTGGTCTCACAGTGCTGTTCTCAAGGGCTTGCAAACAGCCTTCTCTCTGTGGCTACACAACACAGTTATCCCTCGTTCTTATTCTACCTACTATGATCACGTTAGCAGCAAGCACACACACTCATGCCTCACACACACACACACACACTTTGCCCTATTAATGAAATATGCTACACAACTCAGGTCTGTTAAAGCCCCATGTCCCAAGCTTCCTATTCTTTGCCTTGCAGGGGCACTGTCTTTTAGACAGTGCATTCCAGGGGGGCATATTTTTGGGTGACTTGTGGGTTCCTAGCTCACGGCAGCGTTGAGTTGGTTTTCCCCACAAATGGAATCAAAATGCCATATAACTGAATGTGTGATTCTGCAGGGTCGCCCCAAGCAGCAGTTTGCCTTTGTGTGCTTCTGTGTGTGTCCTGTGTGGGCCACTTCATAATCATGCAGCAACACACAGCCGTGAGCCATTAATAAGCCCAGTACTTCCTGCGCTGGTATTGTCGTCGTTGGGATCCACCTCTGGATGCAGGCAGTCTTCTGTAAAATAGGCTGTCCGGCAGAGCCGCTTTTCCCATGGGCCTCGTGTTTCCGCTTGAGAGGGGCCGGGCCCACCCCCGTGAAATGGCCTCCTCACAGATATGTGGGTTAAACTGAAAATGGGAGAAAATGAAGTGATGCCACAGATTTGCGCTCCTGCTACCGTCGCCGCCTCTCCTGCCGCTGTGCGTTTCTGCGTCATTTCTTGTGGTTGTCTTATGTCTCCGGAATAATCCTTTTCTTTTCCTCAATTTCATGGGAATAAATCCCACTTTAGCGTCCCTTCCCTGAGGGAAATGCCTGTTGTCCGACACGAAGGAGCGCTGCTTGCATGATCTGTAACTGACCAGTTTGCTTTCATCCCTCCTTTTCTTGGCACGGATGTAAATACGGAGCCCCCCCTCCCCGGTGCCATAGCTAAACGACAGGAACATATGGCAAGCTGGTGTTGCTTTCTCATTAAAACGAAATAACACCCAATTAATTTGACCCCCATGCAAACAAACAGAAAATTATAATGCTTTAATAAGCTGGTAGGTGTTGATTGGTGCGAGAGGGAAATGATGAACACTGCAAATGTTTCTGTGAGCATGACGTGTGACATGTTAACCTGCATTTTCCGATTCGCCGTGGATGATTATAAGGGGCATGGCGAGGCCTGTCAGTCAACTCTGGCAAAACACGAGCCAGTGCTTTACTAATTATTACTACGGAATCACCTTGCAGGTACGGGAACTCATTTTCGGTCTGTGAGTTCCAGAAGTCCACATGTTTAACAAATTGCAATTTCTGCAGGAGACCCTTCTATCTCAAATGACATCCATGTTATACGTTCCACAACCAATGTATCTTCTTACAATTTGTCAGTCAGTTACATACACATACAATAAATATATAAACCTCTTCAAAAACAAAGAAAGTGGAATTTTATTTTATCTATAAATTCACCCGCAGAAACCTACATTGCAGTGAAGATGATATTTCTAAAAAACAATGAAATGAGATAAAGACGAATTTGTTTGGCTCAGCTGATACCGGAATCACAAATTCGTCTGAGCTGATACCAGCATCACAAGTTTGGCTCAATTGGTATCAAGATCACACGTTTGGCTCAGCTGGTACCAGGATCAGAAATTCGTCTGAGCTGGTACCGGGATCACGAGTTTGGCTCAGCTGGTACCGGCATCACAAGTTTGGCTGAGCTGGTACCGGGATCACAAATTTGTCTGAGCTGGTACCGGCATCACAAGTTTAGATCAGCTGGCACCAGTATCACAAGTTTGGCTCAGCTGGTACCGAGATCACAAGTTTGGCTCAGCTGGTACCGGCATCACAAGTTTGGCTCAGCTGGTACCGAGATCACAAGTTTGGCTCAGCTGGTACCAGGATCACAAGTTTGACTCAGCTGGTACCGGAATCACGAGTTTGGCTGAGCTGGTACCGGGATCACGAGTTTGGCTGAGCTGGTACCAGCATCAGAAATTTAGATCAGCTGGAACCGGCATCACAAGTTTGGCTCAGCTGGTACAAAGATCACAAGTTTGGTTCAGCTGGTACCGGGATCACAAATTCGTCTGAGCTGGTACCGGCATCACAAGTTTAGATCAGCTGGCACCGGCATCACAAGTTTGGCTCAGCTGGTACCGGGATCACAAGTTTGGCTCAGCTGGTACCGGGATCACAAGTTTGGCTCAGCTGGTACCAAGATCACAAGTTCGGCTGAGCTGGTACTAGGATCACAAGTTTGGCTGAGCTGGTACCGCTATCACAAGTTTGGCTCAGCTGGTACCGGGATCACGAGTTCGGTTGAGCTGGTACCGGGATCACGAGTTTGGCTGAGCTGGTACAGGCATCACAAGTTTATTTCAGCTGGTACCGGCACCACGAGTTTGGCTCAGCTGGTACCGGCATCACACATTTAGCCTGTAAAAGGTAATTAGAAATGAGGTGATAAAAGCTGATTAATTCATCTCCTTCTTTATAATAGTGCCATTTGAGACCATTGGAGAGCAGCTCCATTAATAACTTCTCCTGGGGGGGCTAACTTCATACAGCTTATGATGACCCTATAAACAGCCATTTAACAAAAACTTCAGCACATTTAACTGGCCATCTAATTTAAAATCGCATCCATCACCCTTTTAATGTTAGATGAACACGCCTTCACAATGTAGTGCCTCTTGGTATGAATTTGGTATGCTTCATTTGCATAGCTAACCCTAAGTAGCCAACTCTATGCAGCTAACCCTACATAGCTAAACCCACACAGCTAACCATACTGTATGTAGCCAATCCTGAATAGCTAACCCTACATGGTAAACCCTACATAGTTATACCTGCACAGCTAACCCAGCATTGTTAACCCTGCGTAGCCAACCTCGCATAGCTAACACAATGTAAGTAACCCTGTGTAGTTAACCTTACCTAGCAAACTCTACATAGCTCATTCTACTTATCTAACCCAGAGTTCCTGTACTTAAATGAACGGCACTTAATCCTCCAATAAGGCTTTCAGAGTGTTCAGAACATTAGTGCCTGTCTAGGCTCTTCAGCATTCCAGCAAAACAGAAACTGAAGAACCAAGCTAATTTTTACCTCCCGTGCCTGACTCAGTGTGGGAAAATCCATCACAAGATCACAAGGTTATAATCTGCTGTTATCCGACACAGGTGAACAGGTTCTGAGAGTATGCAGCTCTGTCATCCTGGCAAATTCACAAATACCCAGCGTGTTAAAGGCTAATTTTCCAAAAGCTTCCCTTTATTTCAATGTGCCGGAGAGAACCTGGCCTAATCCAAAGGAGTTTATATCAGTGTTTGCTTCTCGTGCGGCTTCTCTGGGTGCATTCTGAGTAGGGGTATTTCAAGTCTTCTTGTGGTTTCAGAAGAAGTGAAACCCCACGACTGAAGGACTTTGATGATGCAACGATTCCACCATGCTCATGAGTTTGGGAGCAGAGAACGTGAACCACACAGAGTGCTGCCCGTCAGGAGAGCCTGATGTCACACACAGTCTGGACCACAGGCGAACTCCCTGCCCCGCTGACACAGACAGCAACCCACCTCCATCGCTTCCTCCTCCTTCCCATTACACCCCCAAGGAGCGGTCATCAATCAGGACCTGCCGTACCTAAAGGCAGCGTTAATCAGTGAAAGGTCAGGTGCCTCCAGCAGCTGCAAATGCCGGCACGTGTCTGAGCGCTCAGCAAAATGTCAGGATGGCTCCTAAACACCAAATAGCGACGGCTGGGGGCACAAACACCAGCAACTGTGTTCGCAGGCTCTGTCCTGTTTGCCAGCAGATGCTGGGAGTCGGAAGCAGATGGAAGCTGGCTGTTTGCTGAGGGATGGCGGTGAAGGGACTGGGGAGCTCAGTGCTATCGTCCAGTGCAGGTCGTGTCGACTTGCAATGTGCTCAGGTTTTCGGTATCATATTTTCACAGCCTTGTGTACTGCTGCAGGCATTGCTGAACAATAATATATCAAATAATATACTAACAATAATATTTAGTTATAATTAACATCCTCATTACCACTACTGCTACATACAATAGAAGGCAAGAATGCTGATTTAAACTCATAAGACACCCAGTAACACTGCAGAATGCTGTAAGACACCCGGCGACACTGCAGTACACTGTAACACACCCAGTTACACTGCAGTACACTGTAAGACACCCAGTGACACTGCAGTGCGCTGTAAGACACCCAGTGACACTGTAGTACACTAATTCTATATGCAGGTTCCATGGAAAAAGCTCTGAAAGCCTGATACCCTGTAGCAACATGCGGTGGCCCAGGCTCTCACTCCTGCATCCTGGGATTGCTCATTACAGCTACATAGAGAGGAGACTCTGCTCTTTTTTTTCTTTACAAAAAAAAAACCTCCATACTTCTGAAGTAGCCATTGACCTGACAGCTTGCGTAATATCCGTCATGTTATTCCAGTGACCTCAGTGTGCCTGCCTGTGCTGAGCTGGAGGACCCTCTCAGACCACACCTCTTATTCTGCCCACCAGAACCACGCCCCTGTCCGCCAGCAGGTTGCTAGTGAGCTTTACCACATTTGTCATAGGACAAATAAACAGCCCATATTTCCGATGCCACAATTTGTGCTTCTCAAAGGTGGTGCAGCTAATATAGGAATAGCATTGCATTATATGTGTCTTTGTGACATGACAATGCATCTTTTACAGTGTACTCTGACTTGTGTTCCTTTATGATATCACCAAACATACAGAGAAGGACACATTTTTACCACACTGCAGTCTGTGTTCCTTTGTGACATCACAGTGAGCATCTTATTCCTCCGCAATGAGTGTTTGTCTGAGGCATCACAATTCATGGTGCACTGCAATTTACATTCTTTTATGATGTCACACGTATGCTTCTCATATCTGCACCTTTTCCCCTTCTGCCCTCTGCCTTTTCCAGGTGCTGCAGGCGAGGAGTTCTCCACAGAAACACCTTTGCCTGCAAACAGTGTGCAGCAACCGGGGCATCCTGCAGGATTTCTGGCCAAGTAGAAGGAAGAGGTACCTGAGACAGGCTTGGGAAGAGACTTTCCGTGCTCCACGGCGACCCTCAGCCATTATTCTCAGCCTTCAGCTCCCTCCAGCATCCTGTCAAAGCTGCCATTTCAGGCCAGAATGAGATAAACGGCTCTCTTTAAAGATGCAGCATTTCCTGCAATTCACTCTGGATGCTGGGCAAATGCAAAAATGTGATTTAAATTGTCCTTTTCCCAATGGCTATAAATAATAAACAGTCTGACACTGTGGGAGGTTTGAGAGTAATTATGTAGATTAATGAGAAAATCTCATTTCAAAAGAGTTTATGAGCTTATCGGGTGAGAGTTTAGCACAGAATGTAAAGCACATGATTGGTTAACTGATACATTTTAAAACAGCGTTTCATGTGCAGAAATATCATTTTTAAAATATAAACTCTTCATATTAGCATTTTTAAGAGCCTCGCCTGCAACTACAGAAACAGACATTTATCTTGACATTTAATCATAATAGGAGGAGTTTTACTCAGATTATAATAATCTTAATTCCCCAACAAAAGAACTCACAGGTTTATCATTTCACCTATTTGTACTGTTAGATCATTAATGTTGGTGCTGGTGCCATCACTGATTCATGACCTTCATCTGGGTTCAGCCCGTGGTCCCACCTTAGCCAATGAACATTTGCACCTTCATCTGGGTTCAGCCCGTGGTCCCACCTTAGCCAATGAACATTCACACCTTCATCTGGGTTTAGCCCATGGTACCACCTTAGCCAATGAACCTTCTCCCCTTCATCTGGGTTCAGCCCATGGTACCACTTTAGTCAATGAACCTTCTCCCCTTCATCTGGGTTAAGCCCATGGTACCACTTTAGTCAATGAACCTTCTCCCCTTCATCTGGGTTAAGCCCCTGGTACCACCTTAGCCAATGAACCTTCTCCCCTTCATCTGGGTTAAGCCTGTGGTACCACCTTAGCCAATGAACATTCTCCCCAAAAATCTGGGTTCAGCCCATGGTTCCACCTTAGCCAATGAACCTTCTCCCCTTCATCTAGATTCAGCCCATGGTCCCACCTTAGCCAATGAACCTTCTCCCCTTCATCTAGATTCAGCCCGTGGTACCACCTTAGGTAATAAACCTCAGTCCGGGCCACAGGAACAGATCCCTTGAAATCAGATTCTACTGTGAGCTGCTTGCTGTGGTTCACTATCCGGCTGGCTTGTGTTTAGAGGGTGACCAAGCTTTCTGCCCCCCCCCCCCCCAAAGGTCGGTACTGCACCTGCCCAGAAGGTCAAGCTGCAGAAAACAACAGAGATCAATTCAGCATTCCCATTACCGCAAGGACCCATTATCAGGCACCACTGTTAGCACTGGACACCCTGTGCCACGCGACGGTCCAGATGTGCTCATGCGAACATGTTCAGGGCTTGGCCACCCGCATCGCACCACCTTCTCAGAAACATCTACCCGTTTGTCCCTGAAGAGCGATTTCCAGCCGACGGCGAAGTTGGCACCAGCAGATGTCAATGGAGGGTGGGGGCTAAATCTGATACCCGCAGAGCAATTTCATAGCCTTAGGTGTAACTTAATAAAGTTTTGAATGTTAAAAACAACAAGTGTAAAATGGGATGTGTAAAATGTGGGACGCCTGAAGCTGGCCTGACTGAAGCGCGAGACGGACAGCAAAGTGAGGCCACGCGATCTGGCGCAAGAAGCCAGAGGCTTCAATAGCCGGAGCACCACTGTTTTTTACTGCTGCAGAGCAGGCAGACAGCAGCAGAATTAATTTGCTATTGAAGTGAACAGCGATCACCGTTCCTCCATCCATTTAGTGTCGCTTAGTGGCACGCCGCGTGCCCGATGAGCCTGTACCAGATCCTACAGATCGAGGCATACCATACCATGTAACACAATGATGCTCTCTCTCTTCTCGCTTTCAGTGAAAATTAATAGCAGGTTTCCATAGTTACACACCTGTGAGGATGCATTCGTCTCCTCCACAGCCGCGTCGTCGCAATTAACCTGCTTGGGAGTAGAGCCCAACCTTAGCCCACAGCGTGGAGCTGGCGACTCGGACCCAGACTCAGCTGTCATGCTCACTGCACAGGGCTGGTTCATGTGTGGGGAGTAATGAAGCAGACCTGTAACTGGTTAATGGTTTAAGCCCCTGGAGAAACCCCCTCTGTACCTGTTGAATAGAGTACTTAACCTTAACAGCTCTAGTTAAAAGCCCTGGGTAATAGCAGAAGTAGCTGTGAGTTTCTGTGGTTTAAAGCACTGCTCATGCAGTAAAAGCCCTGAAGTGAGACGGGGTGGGGCGTGCTCTCTCACCACGGTGGGAGCAGATGAAGACAGATAGCGACCATCTCCCAGAGAGGCGGGGGCCCAGCTTTGTGGACCAGGCCCTCCCCCGGACAGCTTACTATGATTCCATCCAGCTGAAGCCCATCCATCTTACATCAATCCAGCGCCGTGCTGGAGAGCTGGTCTGACAATATTAGTGCTGGGTTTTTGGCGCCAACCAGGGCAGCACCATAAATCAATACGTTTCCTCAATATGTCTGCCAGGCCTCTGATAGTGGGAAGTAAGTGAGTTTCAGTGCTGCTTTGTGGTGCTTCCTTATGTAACAGGGGGTGGGGGGAGGGCACACACACCATCCCAGGGCAAATAAGAACTGATGGGAGAACTTTCTGGAAAGGGCCCTATGAACATGCTCTGAAGCCCACCTCTGCGTCTATCTGTCATCAGGTGCTCACTGATTCTGAAGAGCAGCAAGCAAAGGCACCTCATCCACATCCAGAGGCCCCCTTACCTACTGATCAAGTGCTTCAGAGAAGCCGTCCGTGACATTTGCCTGCTAATCCGGCTCAAAAAGAAAATCACAAAGAATAATGACAGGAATCATTTTAAATGAAAATCATTCCTGTAAACAGTCATTTTTAGTCTTTTAGCCACACAATCAAAATCGTTGAAATGAAGTGGTTCTCAAAAAACATTTTTCTGAATACAGACACAAATAAACAGACCAAGTAGCTCCAGTGAAATCTTTTTTTTTTCTTTTTTTTAAGAGAGGGGTGGATTATGGGTAATGACACACCACAGGGGCAGCAAGATGCCCGGGCGATGAGTTTAAACAGGCACTTACTCTTTTCATGATGCCGTAGGGGGGTCAGATCGCAAAAGCGCTTTAGACTGGTTCTTACCTCGCTGGCATGCCGGTAACAATTCGGTACAGGATCCATCATGCTTCTGAGAGGAAACGCAGCCAAATCTGGCCCGAATTCCCGTCAGCTCCACAGGTGGGTAGATACTCAGATAACCTGTGAGGCGGGACATCAGCAGCATACTAATGAATCCGTCTGCTGTTAGAGTTCATTTCAAAAAGAATCCCTATAGGATTAACCCAGCAATCCCCCGCAAGCTCTTTGTAATACAGAAATTGGCAGTTAAGCAGAGACTGGGATCTTGACGTGTTTCAGGACATCTTGTCAAGACAAATAAAAGGACAGAGCCGGCAAACGGGTCGATGCCCCCACAGAGGTGGTGCTCTGCTTACTTTGTAGGTAACGTCTCTGGGGATACTGCGATACATCCCCCAGCGAGACACATCCTGTTCTCCAGGGAGGGATCATTCTAACGGAAGACATCTCTCCTTTACCTGATGTAAATGCAGCTCTGTTTCATGGTGCTTTCATTTGCTTTCAGACATTAGAAAGATCACCTTTCAGAGCTGCTCCTTCAAACATAAATAACATAAATAAATCTGTCCTTCAGAGCAGGAAATGAAACAAAAAGACTTTCAGAATCTTGTTCAGGCATAGCCTTGACCTTGACTGTTCTTCTCCCAGGAGAAAGATAAAATAGTCACAGCACTGGGTACTGGTTGTGAGGTTTTGAATTCCAGCCAACAGATACTCATCTATATCCATCTACACCCAATTATCTCTTTACAGCTGTCTACATATATTTACACCCAAATATACCTCTCTACACCCGTCTACACACACCTACACTCAATTACACATCCCTACACCTATCTACATACACCTACACCCAATTACACCTCTCCATACTTGTCTACATACATTTACACCCAATTACACCTCTCTACACCAATCTTCATGCATCTACACCCAATTACACCTCTCCATACCTGTCTACATATCTCTACACCCAGTTATACCTCTCCATACTCGTCTACATACATTTACACCCAAATACATCTCTCTACACCCATCTACACACACCTACACTCAATTACACATCCCTACATGTATCTACATACATCTACACCCAATTATACCCATATACAAACACCTACACCCAATAACACCTCTCTACACATCTACATACACCTACACCCAATTACACCTCTCTACACATCTACATACACCTGCACCCAATTACACCCCTCCATACTTGTCTACATACATCTACACCCAGTTACACCTCTCCATACTCAACTACAAATGTCTACACCCTATTACATCTCTCTACACCCATCTTCATACATCTACACCCAATTACACCTCTCCATACTTGTCTACATACATCTACACCCAGTTACACCTCTCCATACTCAACTACAAATGTCTACACCCAATTACATCTCTCTACACCCATCTTCATACATCTACACCCAGTTCCACCTCTCCATACTCGTCTACAGACATCTATGCCCAATTACACCTCTCCATACTTGTCTACATACATCTACACCCAGTTACACCTCTCCATACTCGACTACAAATGTCTACACCCTATTACATCTCTCTACACCCATCTTCATACATCTACACCCAGTTCCACCTCTCCATACTCGTCTACATACATCTATGCCCAATTACACCTCTCCATACTTGTCTACATACGTCTACACCCAGTTACACCTCTCCATACTCGTCTACATACATCTACACTTAGCTACATATCTCTATACCTGTCTACATAGACCTAATTTCAATTACACCTCTCTACCCCCGTCTACATACATCTAAATCTGTCTACATACATTGCTCTGCTGCTTGTCACCAAACCGCTTTTCCTTTTTGATTGTGCACCTGTCATTCAGTGTCTTCTTACACAAGTCAGTGCAAAGAATGTCCTAGACAGCTCCCTCTAGCACTTGACCCATGATTCTCACATCATCCCTGCCTTGCATAAACACCAGTACCTTTACTGTGTTTCTCGTAAGCCAAACTGTATTTCTACACCAACACTTTGCAAGTGAACAGAACCTGTGTGATGGGCATTTCAGCGCTAAAAAAAAGACCACTTCTTTTCATGGTCATCGCTGGAATGCCTATGTCGTCCACTGGCCTCAGACGAGTATTGGCCTCGCAGATTCATACCGGAGGTAATATTTGTGAATGATTATGAAGAGTCTGTGAGGTGTGATGCATGCTGTGGCAAATGTCATTCTGGGGCAGCAGCAAATGACATCCTGGTAAACAAACATCTTCCATAACATTCCCAAGCAGCTGGTACTGGAGCTTAACGTGCCCGGGAGACATTCTCCACTCAAGCCGCCCGCTGCTGGCAAGGGCGCCCCATCAATGCAGCACAAAAGAGGCCCTGGGATGCAATATACTGAGGCATGAAAAGAAAAATGGGTGGGTAGGTATCGAAAAATGTAAAATAACCTGCTGCAGTGCAAATCAGATAAAAAACACATTTATATGCCTATATGCTCCTTTATTCACACAGCTAACGCCCTTGTTTGCTGCAGTTCAACCTGCAGTTCCACTTCTAAAAAAGTTTTATAAATGGGAGTTATAAATCTGTTGGCAGATCCCGATGGTATTTCAGGTAGAGACGGGACAGGGCTGTTGGCCCACCCTACAGCCCGAAAGTGATGGAAGGGCCCAGAGTAAAAGGGGAGTAGCGCCGAGGACTCGGGCCAAGCAGGCAGGCGCTGGGCGTGTGGCGGATGAGGGCCCACGGGCCAAGAGCAGAAGGTGGGAGAGGTAACGTGGGCGGGGTGCCCACAGGCAGTCTCACGTCACAAGCGTGCACGTGCATGTGTGTGTGCATGTGCTACTCGGCTCCCTCACGAGCGAGTGCATTTGCTCGTCTGTGAACGTGTCCATGTGTCATCGGCGGCTGCTTCCGCACGTTCCTGGCCTCTTAGTGCCGGCACTCACTGCGGGTGATGCTTTTGTACAAATAGACAAGTTATGGAAAATTTCAGATTTCACACCAGCCCAGCTTTTATGGCTGTATGACACTTGTGTAAAGTATCAGCACACGTGACTGGACAGGTGAGGAGATCAGCGGTGCTCCTGCAACTTTCCACTCTTACATTTTATATTTGAAAGAGGACAGTTGGCCTCCTGTCCCGGGGTGTGCAAACGGGCCTTACAGACACACCCAGGGACGTGATGAATGATACAGGCCTACAATAGGACGAGCCCCAAGCTTATCGCCCCTTCAGCTTTCCGTATTCTGCCATGCGATCTGTCTGCGGTGCGACACGTACGCGACCCCCCCGGGCACGGTGATCCATCCATCCTTCTCATTTTTCCCCATCCGTGTCTAATTACGATTTGGACATGTTTCGTAGGTCGCTCTTTCAAGCTCTCGCGCTGCCGTTCTCGGGCCAAAGACGGCCGTGTCTCCCACACGGCCGAGTGCCTTAAAGCAAAACCGCTATTGTTCTCCTAAAATGAGAAAACCTGGACGACGTGATGGAGCCAGAAGCATAACAGGACATTCCAGAGCAGCCTTCTGAGCGAGGGCCAGCGCTGGGACAGAGGCCACATCACAGAGTGGGGACTCGGCCCAGCCCTCACACGACCCCTAAGCCGTTCGTCAGACAGATCAGATCCATCCGCCAGTATGCCTCATGCATTACGTGCTCCCAGAAGGGAAGCTCATTCTTCACCTGACCTGGAACACTGCCATCTCCCATCTGCTTTCCACACTCGAAGCACTCGCTAACCCGCAATAAATGGAAAAAAATGAGCGGCGTGTAAATCTGGTGCTGTCTGTGGATGAGAGAGCCTTAGAGCAGGCATTACTGTGCCCACGGAGGTGTACAAGGGGCTCACGACTTCGTCTCCATGGAGGCGGAACGCGGCTGGTGACGAGTCAGCAGTGGGGAGCCATTACGCTATGAAATAAAGCAGGTATCTCCGAGGAATAAAGGATGACGCTCTCGGGGGTAGTGCTCAGAGATAGTGGATTGGATCCGCTGCTGTTCCGCTCTCTGTGTCCCCTGTAATCAGAAGTGTGACGACACATTGGAAGGTGCCAGTCCTGTCGCACACACACGGCACGGTGGCTTTGGGGCTGCTTATAAACCCAGTGCTCCCATTTCCTGCGCTATACACCCAGTGCTCCCATTTCCTGCGCTATACACCCAGTGCTCCCATTTCC
>JAODKN010000050.1:10661770-10685364 GCA_026774425.1 Petrocephalus zakoni
TCTCTGTGAGCGGCCGGAGGCCATAAAACACAAGCTGCTCACCTGTAATTGACATGCGTCAATTTGGAAAAATGGCACCCAAATCTACCAGTTATGGAGGGAGACAGGCTTCTTTTACTGAGCACCAATCGGCTGCGTTCAGCATAGGAGTGCTCAGTTCAGTTCGCCATTGGACTGAAGGGCGGCATCCTCGCGCAGTGCACAGTGTTGCTGTGGAGCTGGCTTTCGTGTGCGCAGTGGCGAAATGGGACGGCTTTCTTCGGCGCCTCACAGGCACTGTGCGCAATTGATCATGAAATTGAGGCAAGGAACGTTTCCAGGGTGACAAATAAAAAAAAGCCTGGATCTCCTGCCTATGCAAGAAGCGATAGCTGTTATTGTGCTGAGAAAGGCAGTAGGGTGGGAAGTGCTCTAAAATGCTTTTAAAATGTCGTCTGTCTCACAATATGTTCCATTGTTCAGTCAAGCTCATTGCAGCATTTAAATAATCCAGGTGGCAGGGAGAGGCACAGCCCGGCTTCTCGGCCGGCCTATCGGGGTGCCGCAGGCCCGTCTGTCTCCTCGCCGAACAGGCTGTAATTTATGGGGTCCGCTGCCGGCGACCAAATAGCCCCATGAATCAAAAAGGACACTTTCGCGTCGACTTCAGACGCGCATGAAGAGATAAACTCAGAATTAATAATTCCATCAGAGAGACAAGGAGGCAGAGAGAACACAGAGGGAGGGCGGCTTTTTTCTCTAGCTTTGCTTAGGTGAAGGCAAAGTCATGGTGAGGACATGAGAAGAGGGAACGGCAGGGTGTCCCTCACCCTCCAAAGGCAGGAGCCTCCACCTGGATAGAGATTAAAGATCTACTTATTTATGGTGAACAACTGGGGTCATTCAGGGGGGGTGGCTGGCGGGGCAGGCATATCAGCACTGACACAGAAGTGCCCGTTCTGCTACTAACCGGACAGTTTGTTAAAATTCTTCTTAGAGAATCAACACATATGATGCGCCACAGGCAGGTTTAGTGAGACCAAAAAGCCACAAAAGCCATTTGGCTGCCCGTAAGGAGCGTGACATAGTGTGATTATCTGCGGACAGCGGGAGCTGGTTCCAGCCAGCACCCCTCTCCTTCAGTGCCCCACCTCACCTGAAAAGACTCTGTAGTTTAACGCTGACTTATAAAAGTTTGCGAGGACTCTGGCGTGATCCCTCTCCAGACCTAATTTGACAGCTCCTCCTCTCTAAGTGGGCAGTGTAAATAATTTAACACAACATAATGAGGCATCCTTGTCACAGTATGAACTGGCCTGTGATGGTCCCCAGTGTATCCTGTGCCATTAGCACAGTAAGTGCTGACACCAGTGAGTGTACTCCACACACACAAAGGCAAACCAGAAGCATGGAGGCTACCATCCAGAACCAAGCTATCGTCTCCACCGGTGAGAGGACCTCCCCTGGTTACCAGCCTGCTCCCACATGGCTGTCGCCTTTGTCTGATGTCATTGAGGTGCTTCAGATGACTTTGGGTATCACAGAAGCTCGCCTGGCCCGTGGTGATTTCCCTCTCTGGCTGGAGAGGGGCGAGCAGCTGAGGGTCGCTGATAGCCCCGCGGTAAATGGCACTCCGCTGCCGCTCAGCCCGTGCCGCCGCAAGCTGGAAGGTTCCCACATGCTGTCTGCACCCATCCCTCTCAGCGGCTCACTTTGCACGTCACCTTTCCTCTTTCTGCTGTTTTTCCTCCGTTACCTCGCCTTTTTCTCGCCTTGAGTCCTTTTTTTCTCCAAAAACTGGTGTCTATTTTTAGAGATTTTTTTTTTATAAAAGCTGCCCTCTTCCCATTTGCATGGCAATGCACTTTGGCAATATTTCCCTCTGTACCTCAATAATTCATGAATATTAATTGACGCAGATCAGTTCGTTAAAATTTAATGTGCTGCCTTTAATGAGATACTCTTGATGAGTCCTCATTCAGGATGTTTTTACTTGATTTTTTTTGTAAACAGATTTTAAGCTAATTGGTTTTTATTATACAAACAAGGACAACTGGACAGAGTTAAAGAGAACAGAGCTTTATTAGCAAGTCACAAGCGAAAGGCAACATGATGATCCCCTCACAGCCGGGCGGCCAGATCCTCTTCAACAAGGAGCTTCCAAGTGCAACTGCTATCACCGAACTAAGCAGAGTGGGCAGACTCTGATAAGATGGCGAGCAAAATCAGAAACCACAAACGTCCATCAAGCAAACAAATGCAAATCACAGAACCAAAATAACCTAGATAACCAGACCAAGAGAACAACCCACTGAGGCTTGGTAGGAAAAACTAAACCTGAAATGTATTTATTGCAAGTCAATTGACAAGAGTGTGTGGCAATCCATTACTGCGTTGTTTATGTGTGATGATGCATGAAACAGGAAAAAGGGGAAGAATGGCAGAAGACAATGGAGGAACCATCAAACCAGACATAAGAAAATAATCACTTTATAGCTTTTCAGTAGGTGTGTCCTCTGCCTTTAGAGTCACTCTGTACCTTTACTGAAATGCCCTGCCTTTACAGTCACTCTGTACCTTTACTGAAATGCCCTGCCTTTACAGTCACTCTGTTCCTTTACCTCAATCCTCTGCCTTTACAGTCACTCTGTACCTTTACTGAAATGCCCTGCCTTTACAGTCACTCTGTACCTTTACCTCAATCCTCTGCCTTTACAGTCACTCTGTACCTTTACTGCAGTCCTCTGCCTTTACAGTCACTCTGTACCTTTACCACAGTCCTCTGGCTTTTACAATGATTCTGTACCTTTACTGCAATGCTCTGCCTTTACAGTCACTCTATACCTTTACCACAATGCCCTGCCTTTACAGTCACACTGTACCTTTACTGCAATCCTCTGCCGTTACAGTACTCCTTTGACATTACCGCAGTTTTGTGTAATTTTTGGGATGTCTTGGAACTCAATAAGCCCAGCCCACTCAGCACTTCCTGGATCATACTGATAGCTATAGCCCTAGGAACTAATGGGCCACATCCTGTATTAAGCCACTAACTAATCAGTTACATGCAGGGGCATTAAATCATCTTGTGGTGCCGCGCAGTTCTACTGTACCATGTATAAATTATTCATGAGTTGTTTCAAGCGTGGATTAATCTTCTCATGCCTGATCATCTCCCAGTTTAAATGCCATCAGTGTGATGCCCACATCGGCAATTAAATGGAGCCTTTCGGCCTCTTCACCACGGTTCGGCCTGGCTCAGGGAAGAGCATCCAGTACGGTGTCACCCTTGATGAAGAAGGCCGTAACGAGCACCATGGGGGGGTTTGGTCAGCCACTTTTGTTGATGCTGGCTCTGGCAGGAAGCTGGACCTACCAGAAACCCTTTTGGTTCTGGAGCCTTGATGTAGAGACTCATACACCGCCACCCTCAACCATGTTTCCACTTTAGTGGGATGAGCCCAGCATAGCCGGTGTGGTTCCTGCATGTTGCTTCGCCTGCGGCTGCAGTACTGCCCCCTCCGATCCACAGCCGAGGTGCCCGGCGGTGTGCAGCACCGAGATAAGAGCAGGTATCTTCACTTATCAGCCATGTGACGGGCCTCCTCGTGATGCATTACCCATTGTGATGTTTTTTATGTGGCTTGTTTATTACCCCTATAAATACGCTGCCATGTAACCGCATCCTGCTCTGCGCAGCTTGACAAATGGTGTCCCGCTAGCTGGCAAGTTCACAAACTCCCTGCAACTTGATTCCCCCCCACCCCACTCATGATCATTTACGGCCTTTTCATGCAGCAGACACTCTTCTTTCTACCTAATGGGGTCAGCCTCTCGGGGTGTGTCTGGACCCCCAGAGACACACGGCGGGTTTCCTTCCTCTATACTTCCCTCTACACTCACAGGTATACTTACAAACCCAACATCACCGCATTACATGAAATGCCACAGAATATTAAAGTTCACTGGGATTTGTGCATATATTTATGACAACTTAATCATAAAGTATGCCTTTGAGTTTTACGTATTTTATGAGGTATATTAGCGTGTTTTTATGCTCCAGAGATTCAATTCCTTTTTTGTGCTTTTCATAGAAGGAGAGGCCCCGAGGTCTGCAAATGTAACTGCAGGAATGGGAGAGATGCACACCGGGCCGGCATGATTACAGGGGGGGGGTGGTTAACTGGAGCAAAGCTAGACAGGAGAAATGACAAAGAGACCGCAAGGGTTCAACACAAAGGGCAGGAGGGTAAAACCCAAAGCAGCACAAACTACACTAAGCACCGGGAATGGCTGCAGGAACAAGAGCAGCCAACGCCTACACAAACAGGTAAGCAACACAATGACTGACTGAGGAATGGAGCAAGGGCAGCTACTTAAATACAGATGACAAGGGCATGTTAAGGGGCAGGTGGGGGCAGTTACTTATTTCGCACAAAGGAATATGAGCTATAGGAACAGGTGAGGATAATTAACACTAAGGACTGAAACACTACGTGAAACAAGAGATTGTAAAAAAACAGACGCAGCCAAGGATAACCAGAAATAAACAAAACAAAAACAAAGACCTATACTGAAATACAAGGGCATAATAACCAGGGGAATAAAACGAAACTCCAAATATTTAAACCCATGATAATAGAGACTCAAAGTCCTAAGCCGGATGCTTAGCCCATTCAGTCACTCGGTGGCCCATGGAACAGGGGCACACACTAGGGAACAGAACAACTTTGAGAAACACTGAGATAATGGGATGGCCAGCGACACCTGCTTGCCAAATGGGGACATAATCTCTCATCTTGCCACTCAACCGGGGGAGGGTGACAGGGGGCCTGGAGCCCATCCCAGGCAGCACAGGACACGAGGCAGGGGACACCCTGAACAGGGTGCCAATCTACCACACACTTAAACAGCTACACTTCGGCTAGCTTAGAAATGCCAGTCAGACTAACAGAATGACTCTGGAATGTGGGAAGAAACCAGCATGACATAGGGAGAACATACAAATTGCACACACAGAGCGGAGGTGGGACACAAAAGCCCAGCCCTGGAGGCGTGAGGCAACGGAGCTCCCCACTGAGCCGCCATGCTGCCCACAGCTTGCTCAACCAATGGAACTAAGTAAACACACCCCCTCCCACAGTGGAATTAAATAAACACTATCACTAAATACGTTATTAAAGGGATAATTAAAAGGCATTTTACGCCTGCTTTGAAGTATCTACTGTTATGTCTAACCCTACTACTCATATCATACTGCCATTACTGCTCATGGTTTTATATTTATATTTATAATAAATTCGTGATGCAAAGCACTGTTACGCCACAGCCAAACTCTCACCAGCAACCCCCTCACCATAATACTAACTGAACCATCTGCCTTCCTGATTACTTACAGGTGTATATGATTAACCAGTAGGGAAACCCATGCAACTGTCCACACATGCAAAGTCTCCCCCGTCGTTGAGTTATAATCTGAGCATTTGTTCCGATTCCTGATTCTCTCATTAACAACCCTTCGACTTTTTCCTTCGATTCCCCATTTAATGATTCGGGATTGCCCTCATCGCCTCCTTTGCTCCCGATCTATCTTTGCCCGACTCTCAGCTGCCTTGAGATTTGTGGTTTGGCTTTTAGGAAAAAGAAAGAAAAACAGCACAACTGGATTCCTACTTGTGAGTTTCTTGTCTCCATGACCAGCACAGTGTAACAGATGTGTGAGCCTGGCTCACAGAAGCCGGCGGCTTCTCCAGGTTGTTAAGTAAATAATACACAGTAAAGCGCTGTGGCTTCATGTCACAGAACAAGTGGGCAGAGCCCCTGGGGCCTGGCAGTCTACAGACACGCAGCAAGCTCATTAGCCAGGGCCTGCTTTACACACGGCACAGTCCGTCAGAGCGACGACAGCACCGCGGTGCTCGGAGTCAGGGCGACTGGCTGTGAGCTGTCAGCACTCACTTACAGATGCTGGGGCAGATTTTAACAGTCCTGCCGCCTGACCACAAGGCCCTGCCATCCCACTGTTATGGAAAGACCTGCGAGCCAGCGGCTCCAGTGCACAAGGAGCCCAGCCATGACCATGTGACCGAGTCCCTGTGGGGGCTGATTCTGAGCACGGTCTTTGAGCACGCCGTCTCCCATAAATTGCAGATGTTTATGCTGGCCCGTATCTGTCAGGCCACTGCCTCTTGGTTCTTTTACCTCCCCCCATAAATGTGCATTTTAACTGTCAGCAGATATTAATAAGGAAACGCAGGTGGCTCATTGTCAGACGGGCCGCCAGGACAGCTCACACTCTCGCACGCCCTCACCGGCGGATTTTTACAACTGCCATGAAAAGATGAACGTAAACATGAATCACACTTTGTTTCCCAAACCACTTCCGAATTCAGCGGTTATTGCTGTCATGACTTTGCCCAAACACATAAAATTACAGTGTATTTAATGCTGTCCTTGTTGAAATGAAAGCTCAGGAAACGGGACACAGGTAACACGTCGATATTTTTCAGCACCTGCCCTGGGGTTGGGTTCCAAATGTGAAGCAGCATAAATCAGCAAAGTGCCCGGAACGTGTTTACACCTGCAGACGCATTTCACCCGCAACCTGAGCTCTCGTCCCTGCATCTGCCTAATTAATTATCCCCATGATGTTTCCGCTAAATTTGTCAGGATAAAAATATCCAGAGAATGACACGGTGGCCTTCATTTTACAGTTTATCTGAACTGCCTGGTGGCGGGTTAGTATGTGCTCCCAATACGAATATGCACATGGTGTCTATCCTCTTGTTTACACAAGGCCAAGGTCGCCTTGCTGAGTTCCGTCCCTGGAACTCACCGGTCCATTTGGTTGCATGCTGTCTGCATGGCATGCATTTATTTTGGGGTGGTACCATCACAAGCCTTCTATCTAACAATTTGAGCCCCGATTTCATATCTCCCGATGCAGACATCCCACTGAAACCACCATTGGATAGCAGAGATGTTCCACAGGAGTCCTGACACCAATCCTTCTCTCAGGTGGGGCATCACAGACACACGTTCCCCTGCCTCAATCCCAGCCATCTTCTGGCCCTGTTTAGAAGCGATTATCTGCTTTCTATGCTCCAGACATCCAGACTGCGGCATTTTTTATATTGCAGAATTTTTTCAGCTGATGCTCCTGGACCAATTAGCAGTGCTGCTAATCAATGAACTAAATGAAAATTGATTTGATGTTGTAGGAATGAGAATTAAAACTTTATTAAGCTTTTAATTACAAGGAAATAGTTTGTTTAACTAAATGAGGCGAGATTTCGAAATTCATTTTGACATTTTTTCTGACTGGCATTTTTATCAGGGATCCCAGAGCAGCCAGTATTCAGCAGCTGACCCCAGTGAATAAGGTTAATGTGTAAATCAGGCCTCAGCCACAGTAAAGCAGGCCTGCAGTTGCAATAACATTTTGACTGACTCTATACTGGGGCTGGCGCAGGCAGATAATTCGCTCCCAACTCACTTTTAGCAGCCCCTATTATTGCCACCTGTGAGTAGCAGAAGCATTTAGCTGTAATCTACGAATGACAGCCTGGATCGGGCTGATAGAATAGCCTTTAGTGCCGTGCAGTGCACCAGGGGTTTTCTGGGACCCTATTCAGAGGACCAGGCCGCTATGCTAGATATGCAGTCACCGTCAGTAAGGCAGAAAAAAGGACAGACCTGCAGCGCATGAGAGCCACAGAAGTGCAGCCGTGGCAGGCTGTCACCAGGCAGCCTTTGGCATCCGCTAAGCACACTGGGTAAAAAGGGACCATGCTGTTTTCATCCAGCTCACGGCTCTGCCTCATTGTCATTTCTTGACATTAAAAATGGAGAAAATGTATCATATGTGTATATAGTATATATTGTATAGCAAATGACCTTGAGGGGATGTTGTAGGAGTGTCTCAGAGCCCAAACAGCATCCAGTCAGATTAGTAGAGGCTATTGCCTATTAATACTGACTGGCTAACTGTAGGATGAAGTACAATATAATTGATTCATGTAGTTATGTGCTGTGGAATTAATGGTAAATTACATGAACTTTATTGCAAACTGCTAGATAAAGGGGAGTTTCATATATTTAAGTGCACCACACCTGCTTCATGGCTAGAGGAACAGAAATGGGATCCTCACGTGTAAACACAACGGATAGCCAGCATTCGTCTCCCAGGAGGACGCCAGGCTGTCCATGCCATCTGCTAGCGTCAGTATTAACAAAAGTACAGAAGAACATCTTCACCTTCTGACTTACCACCATCATGGTTATTGTTTCTTCATGCTTTGGGCCTCCAGTAGAACATCCATGAAGCTGTAGGATCATCTAAGCACAGCACCAAACCCTCATTTGCAGTGGACAGTCTTACCAAAGACAACTTCCTGCTCTTTATACATGCCTTTGTCTCTACCTCCTCTTCCCAACTGAATTCTACCTTGAGCATCTTAATGTTGTGACAGACCTTCTCATTAAGCATCTCTGTTTAGATGCTACAGTTATAGAAGGTCAGACCTGCTAATGAGCAACTTCATTCGAGCAGAAGGGAAGCAATCGATGCTGCACCCTCATGAAGGTCTTTTTACTTCTCTTTCTTTTCAGCGTACATTAGCACATAGCACCACTGATCTCTGCAGAAAGACTCGCAGCCATTTGTTCTACGCACCTATGGATTCTTTTAGCTGTTAGCACAAGGACATGTAACACACACTGAATCCATTTGAGAAATGAAGGCATTGACTCCTCTATGGCATCTTCAGTGCTCATCTCACATCTTCTGGCACTGCAAAACATGCATCCCATTATTTGTTTGACAGGATGGTTTTCTCGCCTCCCTTCATTAGTCATGGAGGACAGCATTCAGGTTTCTTGCGTTCAGCATTTCTGTATTTGTTGGGGGAGATGCTTTAATCTAGAGCTCCAGCATATACAGTAGCTTCCTCCTTTTTTACATGCCTGGGTATCGATGGAAATGATTAAGGGTAAGTACCAATATCAAGAGTGCAAAAGTAGTTTCTTTTAGCTTTCCAGAGACTTGCTAAAAAACTGCAGCTGACAAGAGAAGTTTCTTAACTGTTACACAATTTGCTGTAAAGAGCTTCAATGTGCCCTAAGAAAATAAGATACCTGGTAAACGAAATATTAATGTGTTCTGCAGTGCCATTGGTGGGGCTAATAACAGTTTATCACGGTGTTTTCCAGTTTATCTCCAAGCTCAGGAGCATAACAACTAAGCTTTATGTTCTGAAGGTCAGTGCCTACCCAGTGTATCCTGTGCAAAGCATGCTTAAATGCATTCACAGTGCCCCGAACTAGCCGCAATACCACAAAAATAAATTTGGTAAATTCATGAGTGCAAAAAGGTGGCACATTTGGTGCACAGCAGGAAGGGGAGATTGTCAGGTAAGTGCCGTTCCCATAACTCTGAGAGTCTGGCTATTTCAGGCTCCAGCACCCCATAACAAACCCGAGTCCTCTCAGCCGAGTGCTCCCCGCAAAACAACTTCAATTAATGTGTTGCAATTAAGCGCCGCGCTGCCTGACTGCTGTCGGCGACGATCACACTCGCCGGGTATTAAATCAGAAAGCAGATGGTGTGGAGGCAATTTTGTAGCGTGCAGCCCCAGGGTCCGCTGTCAGAGCCCCAAGGGGGGCCCTGCATCACACCAGGGGCCCGAGAGGAGGTGACAGTCTGCCCATTTTATCTGCCGGCTCCATTTGTGCTGCACTTTGCTCCCGTTTGAAAGTTTTATCTGTAGCGTCAGGCATGCTGAAATGGGAGAGAAGGGTGGGGCTTTGAAATGAGTAAGAAAGGGTGCCTGTGATTCTGCTGGTAGTAAGCAGGTAGTAACCATTAATCTGCGGCACAGGGAGCAACAGCAAACGCTCCCGTCCGTGACACCATCATAAATGTTTGGACACAATCCAGGAAATTTCGTAACTATTTTTCATATAATTTAATGACTCCACTGGCTTCTTAATGCAGTGTGACTTGTTTCGCATTAAATCGTCACACTTCTGCAGATTTACACATGAGAAAAGTTCAAGGTTAAACTGTGTCCAACTCCAAGGTAAAGCAGCAGGTGTCCACCACAGCTCAGAGCTGCAGCATTTCTCACTCTCCAACCCTGTCATCCCAGAACCATGGGTCTGTCACCATAATGGACAGACGGCTGCCAGCTGTGCCCCTGCTCCATCGCCTGGTCCAGTTGCTCCAGCCATGCGTGCGGGTCGCAGTGGCCCATAGTTTAAACTGCAGCCTATTGATGAGAGTTTCAGGTCTGGAGGTTGAATAAAGAGCCAGGCTCTTCTCTGGTCGTAGTCACCTGAGACTTCAGATATACGGTTGTAATCCCTCATATTGTGCTGGAGAGAGCAGCGGAGGCAATAAAGTCACTTTTTCCACCCTTGACTCATATTTCCTTGGTTGTTATGGTACCTCATGCTTGGCTGTTGGGACTCCTGGCCTCCACCCCCACCCCTCCATGACCCCTACCCGTGCTGGTAGAAACCGTGCACCACACTCTTATGATTACCCTAATTCACGACATGGCTGGGGCGCAGCAGAGAATGCTTTACACAGAAAGTGAACACATAGGAAGGAGTATGTATGAGGAGAAGGTGGGCAGCTCAGAATCCCCCCCCTCACTGCTTCCCCTATCACTAGCCCCCCCCCCAGTGAAGGAGATTAGCCAGGGAATCGGAGCGCAGTGAACAATAATGAACTTGAACACCAGTCGCCACTCACCGGTGGAGTTTGACTGCACTAATGATGACTCCAGTGACTGCTGGAAGACGCGGGTCTGGGGAGACCAGTTTGTTTAGGGGGACAGAGAAATAGTTCATTAGCTTTGCTTCCAGTTTTTAGTGACCTGTGGCTGCCAGGGGACAGTCTGTAGCCATCTTTGTCTGGAAGGCTAGGTCGCAGTTTGACGTCATCATGACCATCCCGTGGAGAGCCCCACCAGCTTGGTGGGCATCCGCCCCCCCTTCGTTGTGCCTCCAATCGTGATCATTTGAATGCAAGCATTATCAAATTTTATTCCAAGTCATGTTTCTTTATTGTAATCTCATCCATGTATGGAGAACAAGGTGAGACGAAATTGCGTGTCTTTAGGACCACGGTGCAACATACAACATGTAGAGCGACAGGACAGAGTATTATGCAAATACAGCAGATAGTGAAAAATACTGGAGAGTGCAATAAATTGACACGGCAGCAGTAGGACACAGTACAGGAGGTCAGTTATACTACACCAGCAGCAGCAATATGGCATTTGAAATGTGCACTAGAGGCAGATGATAAATATAATAAACAATTATGTGTAATACATAATTATAAGCATGGTGTAGTGACATATATACACAGTATGGTATAATGACATTGGTATACTGATGGTTTGCCACTTGGGGTCGTAAAATTTAATGTGACACAGATATAAGGTGCATTGATGTAAATAGTACTTTGGGGGTATTAGTGTAGAGATCAGAGTTCACAGCTCAGAGGCAGGTACGGAGGGGTGGAAGGGTGTTTTTGCACCCAAGCTATTTTTTTTCTGTGTCACGTGGGAGGGCAGTGGGAGGGATGGGGTGGAAGAAAGGATGGTTTTGTCCACTGTCTTCACATGCCGAATGACAGCGGGTGCCAACTGGTGGTGGGCTAAGACAGGAGCCAGGGAGCAATATGTCTAGGAGTGTTCTGGAAGTTCGAATTTCTCATCAATTACAAGGTGGGCAATGGCAAACACACACCCAGAACTTCCTCTCTCTTACATCGCTGTTGGTCTCATGTGATCATATGGGAGGCACCAGGAAGGACTAATATACCCTCATGTGGAAAAAGCAAACAGGAACCAAATTAATTAGCCAATTAAGTTTTCTCAGGATTGACAGCTTGCATAGGAATAAATGCCAAGAAGTCAAAGGAGTAGCTGCCATTGTAAGCATGCATATGTGAGCGTATAATGTCAGCATAATTACACCCAGGGCTAGCTGCCCATTGCTGGCAGCAGTTGCTAGCCAACTACCCCAAACCTTGAATATGCTGAACAGGGGATTAGTCTACACCAATACGTCCTACCATTTCCACAAGAGATGCATCGGTTCCACTAACAGCAGTCAGTTCAACTAAGGCTTTCATTAGCTATATTTAACAAATCTACAGCCCTTTTGAGGGGCCATCTCTGCTACACACACACTCACGCTGCTTTGTGTGATGGTCTCCCTGACTCCCAGTGGTAGTTTTTTGGTGGGAACAACAGGCAGACACCGACAGCCGAACTCAACGTGGGAGATGGCTCCTCTTTTAATTTCTCAAATTTCCACCACAGAAGCAGCCATCTTGAAAATTCCAAGCACCAAATTTTGTAGCGCTGTAGCAAAGGGAGATTAAAGCCTGCTCTTCCTGGTAAGAATGATGCTGATGGAATGCGAAGAGAACGCTTTGCGCTTCATTTTCATAAATATATTTAGTGCGTTGCTCCAGCAGTCACGTATTTATCAGAACGCTATTCCAGCTCATGCTGAAAATGAAATATTATTTTCTGTGCACAAATGGCAGAATTTCGGCGGGTGTTGCTCCCCTCTTCTTCAGTGCTCCTAGTTCATATGCACAAGAATATGAATTACATTTTTTCTATCTCTTAATAGCTTTTCTTGTGCGAATGAATTTCCATCTCGCGTCGTGTCGACGGCTCTGAAGCCATTAAAATGAACAACGTCAGCAGTCATATCATTTGCAAGTATATCCCCATTTTGGTTTGCTCTCTGTAAACAGTCTAATCAAGTGGGCAAAGTCATTCCCACATTTGCATCGGGCTGCATTATTTGTTTAGCAGACAGCAATTATCCGAGGTGACTCGCTTCCTTGTTTTTACATGTCGCATGCCCACACACATGCACCCAAAGTGGCGCTACCCAGGAGCTAGCTCGAGGATAGAGAGCGGACCCGCAGAGGGAGCCCAGCCCGCAATCATTATCATTTTCCCTCTTGAACATGTAATCCTGGAGAAGCTTTGCACTGGGGGACAGTGTAGAGGACATGGAGGGGCTGAGAGTCAAAGTCAAAGCTGTGAAACATAGGAAGAAGCCACAGGAAAAAAACAGGACAGAGTGAGTGCCAGGCTGAGGGGGACATATGGTTCATCTCACAGCAGACTTTTTAACATCCTCACGTGCCTGAGACCCTGATGGTCAGCAGGTCCAGTGCTCGATAGGGAGCCATGCTTGTGATTAAAAGGCTGCAAGTTAAAATATGTTGCGGGGGAAGAGCAGGCAGGTTTCAGGGGCTTCTCTTTTATAGCCAAATATCCAGATATTCTGGGGAACATACAGAGAAATAGCTGTGTGATTGTGTGATTTCACCACATCACATATTCCCCGATAAATTTTCCCCTTGGTGAGTACGGATTAATTTAGGGGGAATCATTTTAATAACGTAATTAAATTATTTGCTTACTAAAAGCCAACCCGCTGATCTGCAAGTTTACTCTGTTAAACAGTTTCATCTCATGAAGTGTGGCTCAGCACGATCGCAAATAAAATTTTAGTGCTAAATAAGATTCACACATCTTCCTTTCATTATCGGGGTGATTCCCCTTAAAAAAAGCCAGTAGCCCTTGGAAGTCCAATTTAAAGCTTCCATTTGCAAAACAGAGATGAAAACCCATGCAGTGTAAACTTCAGGGCACACATCTCTAGGGCTTGTGATGAGGGTTACTGTGCCATACTTCCAGAATGGAATTACATTCCTGTGGTTTCTCCACCTCCAGCTCAGCATTCCTTTATCCTTAGATGGTTCTGTACCAGCTTTGTTTATTCTGGAAACGGGGTTAGAGGTTACTGGGCCTTTCGGTGAGCCACCATATGTAAAATAGTACTTAAATTGACATAGCATATGATATGAATAATTCTAGTCTATTCTTCAGGCACATAGTGAAGCTGATTCAAAAAACACTTTATATGGGTTTTGCATGTTGCATGACTGTTGAATGTTTTGGTCTGGCCATGTCCTCTGGGTTCTGCATGTCCTGAAGCACAGGACGTCCTGTGGTTCTCAGAGGCACGGTCAAATGGGTAGCCCCTGCATGCATAGGAATTCTGAGCTTTCCGGGTCACCAAGAGCTCTGATAGCTCCCGGCCCAGACTCCACCACGGGCTGAATGATTTATGGTGGCACCTGAAGAACACTGTCAGTCTGGAGAATGCCAACTTGATGCCCGACAGATTGCTTTGTGAGATATTGTCCGGCCTTTGATCTCTATGCGCCTGCCTAGGCTCACTGGAAAGCGCCGGCAACACCACAGTGTGTTTGGACTGTGAGAATCTGTGAGAGCTGTGGAACACCAGCAAGCGACAGGTGTGTTCACACCATCACTCAGCAAGCCAGATGAAGTTGCATCTCATCCATGCCCGCGTCTCTTCATCATGACTTGGAACAGAGTATAAACCTGCTTCAGCCATGCAAGTTTGTTTAGAGGGTGTAATGCATGTGTGTGTAGAGTTAAAAGTGTGTTTGTGTTCTCAACACGTGTCTGCCAGATTGCAGGAAATCTAATCTGACTGTCTGTGCACACATATGTTCAGGTCTGCATATGATTGCTACCCCTTAGGTAATAATGGTGTGTGTGTCCGTGTATTGGAGGTATCCACACCATCACTCAGTTTAGAAATAATTCCATTCCAGTAATTTCTTCCCCTTTCATTCTGACAAACAGCGAACACAATACATGCAAATAATTCTGTGGAAAATTTTCCGCATGAAATGAAAGGAAGGAGGATATAATTAATGAAACTGTATCCATGATTTCCATCAATTAATTACTATGAAGGATTCAGTCTGCACGGGAGACTGCTTCATGCAGATTGAGGAGTCCTTAATATCCCAGACTTCATGCTGCCTGTCAAGAGGGCAGATGACTTAAGAAAGATGCTGCAGAAATCAGAATGTGTTTTTTAAGATTGGCAGTGCCACACCATAAATTAGTCAGCCTCAAACAGGGTTCGAAATTGCCAAGAATGAGGTAACTTCAAGCCGTTGCCATAGAAACCGGCTTTGAGCAGAATGTTTGAACAGCATGTTACTTGAGCATATGTCACATGGAATGTGAGAATTAGTTTTGTGAGCGATGGCACACCTTTATGCTGCGTCTTGCCAAACAGCGATGAACTTTGCTCTCTAGTCCCATGGGGGCATTGGGGGGGACACCATGCCTTCTTATCCGACATGGTGGATTGGCCCCTCACCTGCTACGAGTCCTGACAGCGGCGAGGTGAGCATAGTGAGGACACAAGTGTCTGAGCAAATAAAGTTTCTGATCCAGTGTTTCCAGAGGCATTTCCCAGCAGACTTTTAATTTGACATTTACTCACTCAAGTTAACACAACTATTGACATTTAAAGTACCTGCTGGAGTACATAAAATTAAATCAGAAACTGGTTCATTTGTATGTCTGCAACCATTCCTCAAGTCCAGGGGTGTATCAGACACTGTATGTCAAGTCCAGGAATGTATCAGAGACACCCAACCTCAAGTCAAGGGATGTACTAGACTCTCTTCCTCCAATTCAGGGGTGTATGAGACACTGTACATCAAGTCCAGGGGTGTATCAGGGAGACATTACTCCTGAAGTCCAGGGGTGTATCAGACACCCTTCCTCAAATCCAGGGGTGTATGAGACATTACTCCTGAAGTCCAGGTGTGTATCAGGGGTTGTTTCTTGAGTCCACAGAGTGTATGACCAATTGTTCTTAGAGTCCAGGGGTGTTTCATCGACTGTTCATTAACTTTGATCTGCTGATTTTCATGTGAAGAATAAACGCATGTTAAAAATAAACACATGCACATATGCAAACAAAAGAATCATGGGGCGGGGGGGGGAATATTGATGGTAACATTAGCAGACAGCAATGCTCTAATAAAAGTAAAATGTGATTGTTTGCGCAGCCCTTTCACAAACTGAGCAGTACTTGTCCAGGCCATTGATTGGTGAATTGACTGCAGCCTCTTTATATATGTAATGAGTCAAAAACTGCTGGGATATCAGAGGTAGAATGCCACCCTGGTTTAGGGAAGGAACTGTGAGATCATTGATTTCAAGTTAAAGTCTGGACGTCGAGCCCCTCGGTTACATAAAGCTATTAATTGGAGCTGGGGCTAGATATCTGACAAATCTGGAAGCAGCCATGTTATGGGGGCCTATCCTGGGGGCAAGGGGAAGCCAAGGGCTCCGCAAAGAGACAGTGGCAGTTTCCAGAAGCTTCAAATCTCCCTCAGTCATTTACTTTTCAGAAGCGATCACCTTACTCCACCCACCAAAAATAAAATCCCCCCTCCCCAGTAGAACAACAGCTGTGGTGCTACCCGTCATGCAGTCTCCTCCACCAACGGTGTCACGTGTTGCCCTTGAGAGGGTGAGGTCAATTCAGCCCCACATTACAGCTCACTAATTCCTCTCATTCCCCTCACCTCTGCTTCTGGTTTGGGCAGCCCACCCTCTCCCTCCTCACACGGCCATGAATCCCCTGTGTAATTAGAGGAGTGACCCTGCACACGTCCTCGCTGACACGCTTCCTCCTCCAAGCTCGGGCTCATGCCAGGACCAGCTCTATGAGTTTGTTGTGACGCGCTGAGGTTAATGAAGGTCAGCAAGCTACCACTTCATACATCTATCTCCCTTCTCTTCCTCTTCAGGGGTCCATGAGGAAATGATTGGTGGTCTGGACCACCCCGAAATGGACTGGGACGGTGTACTGTCCCTCCCACACGGATCAAAGGAGGCCGGCCCATGTCTGTTCTTCTTTTGTGGTTGTCTGTTGTGGAAGTGGTTTGACTTCACAGATGGTGCATGTTCCCCGTGGCAGGGTTTGGGGTACGATAATGTAGAGGCAGTCTTCCTTGGAAGGCCAGTGTTACCGCTTTGCCATTGCCAAAGGCATAACGGAGGCCCCTCTCCTCCGAATGGAAAACGACAGAAACGCATGGTTAGGCCGAGCCCATTGCCCGCTACCCAGGCAGCTGCTGCTGTAGACTTTCCTCGGTCTAGCTGGACTTGGTGATGGGGGGTGGGAGGCTTGGGAGGCTTGGGAGTTTGGCAGGCACGTGGCAAAGCTCTCTGACACGCTCCCCCACACTCAGGCAGCAGAGAGCTACAGGAGCAGTGCAGGGTGGTGCTTCTCAGGCCCTCCTGTTCGATTGTCTTGTCACTGAGCCATCAGACCTCCGCGTTAACTGTGAACCCTCCAGGGTTAAGACCTCCTTCCTTAATTATAGACAGAACAGGCGGGCAACTGAGGTGGACAGGGGTCAGCAAGATGATTAACACTCATCAGGAAGAGCACATCTGAAGAAAGCAGGTTCACTCTACACAGACAGAGGGCTAAAGTGGGCCAGACTTTTCATCTCCGGGCCAGCTGGCTCTTATTAGATTCTTCACTTTTGTATCACGTAGGGTCCTTACTGACGACAGAAGCAGAAATCAGAGTATTTACAATACCTGTGCATTTACCCAGTGATGCCAGAAGAAACAATCTTAAAAGCAATTACAGAGCAACATAATTGCCCTCGACTATTCCGCTGAAAACTATTAAATTGCGCGGCGTGATTATAACGCCATCATTTTGAGATCTGCAATTTTGTCATAATGGCACCTTATTACTCACTGTATAGGATTTTGATTTTGGATGCTGGGTCTCTCCAGCTGATTGAGGGTATAATAAATAGATATAATCACGGAATTAGCAAACACTTCAGATGTATAAGAATGCTAAGGAAGTTGTTGGCCCTTGAGAGCGGGTTCTTTGTGAGATAGCGTGCACCTCGGTGGGTTAGCTAGGGTTCATTGGAAGGATACCCTGCCAGCCTCCCCTGCATCTGGGTTATTATTACAGCGTGAGAAGATTCTGAAGCAGAAGTGGTTTAGCGGCCTCCCAATACATGACACACGGGCTCTCAACCTGCAATCAAACGAAATGTTCTCTGTGGATCCAGAAGCTCGCACACAGAGCTACAGCTTGGACTGCTTCAGGTACTTGCCGCTGCAACGCCGCGATACCTCGTGTCAAAGAGGAGGTTCATCAAAGCGAACCATTGAACATATCATCAACCATTACGGAAAGTATTGTCTCGTCAGTTCAAAGGAGCAGCTGGCTGTTTGATTTCCCCCATTTGTACACGCAGACTCCTGCGAAATTATGTTTAAATCCTCTGTTAGGGCCCCCAGAACGTGAATGTTACACAAAGCCAGTGTGACCGTGCCATCCGTGAAAACGCCATCTGCTTCTGGCGCGCCCGCAGGCCTAGCTGCTGAATACTCACTTTTTCACGTGCGCTGAGGCTGCTGGTCAGGTAAGGAGACCCAGCAGGGGGTGGGTGGAGGGGCTCTGCTTGGCCGGAGACTGTCATGTCCAGTGACATCAGCAGAAATGCTAGCAGCAGGCACCGCCCGCATGCTCACATGTTCGCAGGAGGCGAAGCTGTCTATGGAGGTGCTGGAAGTGAGAGCAGAAACAAGGAGCAGGAGTCAGGGGTCAGAACCGAGCCCCGAATGGGATCTCTAGGGCAGTGTTTCCCAACCCAGTCCTCAGGGAACATTGGACAGTCCACATTTTCGCTTCTGCTCAGCTCCCAGCCCACCTGTACCAGGTATTCGGTTTTCCTGATTGGCTAGAAGCTGGGAGGGAGCAAAAACATGGACTGTCCGGTGTTCCCCCAGGACTGGGTTGGGAAACACTGCTGTAGGCAGAAAAGGGTTATGTCCCATATGCTAACAAGCTGAAGTACGGTGTGGCCGTAGGCTTCGGGCTTTAACATCTTGCATGGAAGACAGTCCTAATCATTACCATTTCCCGGCTGAGATGCTGCTTACAAGGACAACTTTAACGCAACCAAGCGGAAGGAGACAGAAACAGAGCCATGGGTTGACTGAGCCAAAGAAAACCTCAACAAATCCATTAGGTCAACAACTTAGAAACCACTCTCAATAAGTATGGAATTAATCAGCGATGAAATGAAGGCCCTTACTAATTAGAGGTTAATGGTAATAAGTGGTCTATACATCATTAAGCTCCTGCAGACACTTTGGTATTGATCCGCATTATCACGGACAAATGGACTGCCGTTTGTGAGCATCGATCGGTGCTGTCTGTGAAAAAGCAGATGCCAGGGCATAAGAAACCAAACCATTAAGCCACAAGCTCACCTTGGCAAAGCAAACTCAACCATTAGGGCGCAAACTTGCCAAGGCTAAACAAACTCGACAGTTAGGCCCGTTTTTTTATACAGTAATTTGAGAGGCATCATACAGGCCACACACAGCCTGCATCATGTGTTGGCGTATTCTCTGTCCAGCTGCGCATCGAAGTCTAATTCCAGAGTAATTAATTTGCATATTCATTAGAAGCCCCAGCTGTAATCAGCTAACCGCTGCATTAACAATTAGACTCCAACCTTGCTAGAGATCCCTGCCAGGGAAAAAAAATTAACATACAACCCAAAGCCCACAGCCACAACCAACACCATCCTGCAAAGGGACAATTAACCTAAAAGTTAATTAGGAGTGTCTTCTTTAATTTAATTGGATGAGACAGAGCTGCAGGAGAAGCAGAAGATTCATAGCAGACTTATAATCACACAGCGCAGAGGCACAAATTCCTGGCTAATCGCACGTTAATTGACTGCACGAGAATTACAGTAGAACAGCGACTTTATTACGGCTGCCTGCCTCCTGGCAGTGGCCGAGCCTCGGAAATAATGCAGCGTTTCAGAGCCCAAACTTCCTATTAGTCTGAGTTACAGCTGGAGAGCGTCTCACTGGGAGGACTGAAGAAAGCCCAGTATCTGACTGTTATCTGCAAAATCCTTCAAACTGTGAAGTGTTTAATAGGCTTTCAGCATCAATTGTTTTCCTCTTTATTTATTGCCCTGTTTTAATTAGCTTTAAGTATGTTAACCATTTAAATTCTGCCAATTCTCTGTGTTTCCCATCAGATTTTACAGGGAATGCTGGCAGCTGACAGCTGTAGAGCCGGCCTTGTGCAGACAGGGGGCGCCAAAGGTGACCTTTCCTGCAGATCCTGCGGGCACTCTCTTGGAGGCAGTGATCCTGCTTCTCTTGCTAGCTAATCATAGCAGCAGCTGCACAGAGTACA
Source organism: Petrocephalus zakoni (assembly GCA_026774425.1). Classification (NCBI taxonomy): domain Eukaryota; kingdom Metazoa; phylum Chordata; class Actinopteri; order Osteoglossiformes; family Mormyridae; genus Petrocephalus; species Petrocephalus zakoni. Next base: position 10,681,904 of record JAODKN010000050.1, read on the forward strand.
GCCCCCACCGCCACGCCGGTGCCCCCTTGCTCTCAACCAGAGAGAAGTGGGCAATGGCTGTGGCTCTGGATGGCTGTGCCGTGGCATACAGCTGCACCCCTTTGCTCTTTGTTCATCGCTCACTCGGGTTCCATGGCATGTTGAGGCCACGCCCAGTGTCTCTAATCACCACTCCTACCTGTCCTGGTGACCCTTCACATTACCCTTCAAATTGCCCACTGTCCTTCACTTGTCCCCTCTTGTTCTCCCTCTGCCTACCACCCTACCTTCACTCTCTCCCTCTCCCTTTATCTAACTCCCATTCTCCCTTTGTTCTCCTTCCTTTCTCTCCCCCTTTCTCTCTCTCTATCCCTCCAACTCCCTGTCTCTTTCCCTCTCCCTCCCTTTCTCTTTCCCTCCATCTCCCTGTCTCTTTCCCTCTCTCCCTGCCTTTCTCGCTTTCTCTCTCCCTCCCTCTCTGCCCTCTCTCCCACCCTCCCTGCACTCTCCCCCCTTCCTCAGCACCTAATCATCAGCACTCACATTAAGTGGACCAGTCAGGAGGCACCTTCCAGCAGCTCTAGAGCTGTGTTTTCATGTTTTATCATTATTTTCAGTGCTTGTTTAAGTGCCTGTGCAGCTGAAAAGTGTGTTTATTGTCACTCTTATAAAATATTGTAAGGAAAAGCTCTGGAGGTGGTGGAGTGGGTATGTGGGGGGTGTCGGCGTGCATGAAGCAGGGGAGGGGAACCTTGAAAGGACCGCGGCCTTCAGAGCGGGTGACGGCGAGTCCTTCAGATGGAGCTCATCGCTGGCAGCATCGTCTGAAGGAGAGAGACAGAAAGAGGCTTTTCCATGTCATTATTTTGTTGAGAAAAATACTCTCAGTCACAAAAGCATGAAACAGCCTGCTTTGAGTGGGCCCGTGAAATCTCAGCATCTATTTCTCTGGGCATGAGCATGACGGCATCGTCACTGAATACACACTTCACAGTGTCACAATGCAGAACACCTGCCTTTTCCAGCTCCACCAGCACATGGATGCCAGCTCGTCCCCAATGACCATGACCATGTGGGACATCGGCAGGTGCACGGGATCCTCACCTCTGGTCCCTCTCAGCTGGCCACACACACATCGATACACCTGCAGCAAACTCTGCAACAGCGCACCAGCCAACACTACTCCATCTTCTAGTCCCCTTCTAGTTCGTTGCACTGTTGTACAAAGTATGGCTCAACAATGACAATAAAGAGTTATCTTATCTTATCTATGTCCCAGGTTGGTTGACTACATTATGTGGTAAATGAAAGCATGTCATAAACCCAAAAAGGATCAGGCCGGAAAGGCTTCATCTTATCTTAGCATATCAGTGGCACAGCCTCAATTCTGTCCCAAAGGAAACTGCGGTCCAATCCAGCAACCCGTTCCGCAACAAGCCAAGAGCAGCCCAGAGAGCCGCGCTAACCCTGGTAGACTGCGAAGCAAACATGCTTAGTGAAAAAGGGAAGCATACATCGAGTGCTGGAGCCAAAGCACTCCGTGTTTACCGTCAGCTCTTCGCGGTACTCGTCGCTCAAACGTATTTGCGAGGACGCATTTCGAAAACGGATTACTGTGAAGTATGTGTAATTGGATTTTTAAAATTGTTGCCTGCCATTGTCTTGCTTAATGTAATCCAGCTGCAGCTTGGAGCAACAAGCCTTTACTTTTTTCTGAATTATGCAAAGCAGGTGAGATGGCGGAGTTTAAAGCATGTTCTTTTATGTTTTCATAAATGGCAGAGATAAAAACAATCTGAGCAGGGCCCAGCACACTGAAGCCAGCTTTCATGAAACACACCAGCGTGGCTACAGTTCCAAAAATTATCTGCGCAAAGAAATGAAAACCCGCCGCCCAATCAGTAGAAAGACAAGGTGCATGCTGGGATGCCATTTATGTTCCATGTGGGCTTGGAGATAGTCCACTCCCTCCCGGGAGGTGCCCAAGGGCTGGATCACTGGCTTTGTTCATGCACATGACTCACTGGATTTTTCCCATCAGGCTTAGCGGCCATAAGTGACCCTGCAGGTGCTGCTCTCACTGTAGCTGCCGCTTTCTACCAAGCGAGCTTGACGAGCCAAACGGCCTCCTCTCGTTTGTAACATTCTTCTCACCGTGCCTCCGGTGGAGCTTTTCCCATACAGCTCACGTGTTCCCATTTGGCCGTTTCTCAGGGCGGCTTTCTAAGAACACGTCTCGCTGAGAAGTGAAAGGCGCGAACAACTTAATAAGGCAGCACCAGATAAAGAAAGGGTCACCTACTGATGGGACTGTCTGAATAAAAACTGGCAGGTCTTTTTAAAGCAGGACTTCTGGAGCCTCTGAAGACTCCAGTCAGGCCTGAGAGCGAGTTCCAAGGTCCTAATTAAGGTCTTATCAATGCATGTTACCTGCGATAAAATGTACTGGCACAGTTTATAATAGCCTGATGAGATCAGATTGGTCCTGATTCTTGTACAAACGGGCTTCTTGTAGAGGAGACTTGGTCACGATGTGGGTGATGACGTCAGAACAGCAGGTCTACACTGCGGGTGAACAAACATGGAAATTAAAACATCCTGTTTCCACAGATCCTCTGATTCGTTACTTATTACCGGGCATAACTAAGGCCGTGACCCAATTTGACTTCTGTTTCACCCACTCCCACAGCCGGGCAGTAATTACCTCAATCAGAACTGGTACATGAGGAGCTTCAACTGATGAGTATGTGTCCTTGACAACCTAGTTTCCTGCTGCACATCCTGAGATGGACACCACTGAACAGCTGCTCATTCTGGAAACTTCTTATTAGCTTTGCAGCCTGAATGCCCCCCCAGATGTGTAACGGCCTGTACTGAAGCTGAGCTTTCAGTACCCTAGCCTTCCTCCAGGAGGCAGCGTGTTCTTAAAGTAAACCTGTTCTACAGACTGTAATGTTAGCACACAGAATTCCAGACATTTTTATCCTAACTATGTCTTCTGGTTTCAGGCCAAAATTTCTGCTCCTTAGCTGTTTCTCGGTGTGCTTTTCATTGTTACGCTCGGGTGTTATATAAAGTCGGCAGTGAGGTTTAACGAGGAGGAGAGTGACCAGGACAGAAAGAGTCACATAGACAGGGTCGGACACACCCTGCTGTGCCTCGGGCATCCAAAGACCCTCCGGGGCTTGACAGACACACAGGTGTGACATACCAGGACGTCTGCATGATGATTTTCACGTTTCGCTTACTCTTCGTAAAGCAGTTGGAGAGGTCAACTGGAGAGCAGGCCTGCGGGTGGCTTCCTCTCCTGGGCCTGGCTGAAGATCTCAGTCAATTATGTCCTTGGCACAAGAGTACTTAACAGGATATTTACAGGCACTGATAACAGGCTGGCCTGAGTGGGGGGGGGGGGGGGGGGGCGGGCGGGGCGGGGGCGCGGCGGGACCGGGGGGGGGCGCGGGCGGTCCGGCTGACCAGGCAGG
>JAODKN010000050.1:10692933-10707393 GCA_026774425.1 Petrocephalus zakoni
ATTTAGTTCATCTGTTTTTTTTTCCGTTTTGGGGTGTCCCTAATCGGGGGGGCACCTTAACACCCTGTGGGTGATCAAATGCCTCTTTCCCCCCCCCCCCCCCCCCCCGACAGAGCCGGCTTCATACAAACAGCCCCTTGAGAACAAGACTGCTCTTCATCTGAGCGACGACAGCCCAGGCTTTCGTTTGAACCACCTAAATGCCGGATTGCAGAGGCCCCTTGAGCTGTGCACCCAAGGCTACGCCCAGCTAAAACAAAACCGGCTCATTTTCATTCTGCAGGGACACCTGGTCCGGCACACCATTAATGACTAGCACCACATGAAAGCGAAGCTGGCGTCTTCCCTGCACGACCCTCATGGGTCAGCTCAGGAGTATGCTCTGAAAATGTAGCGTAACATCATCGATTTATTTATCATCATCGATAAATAAAAAAGTCCTCTCAACAGAAGGTGAAAAATGATCAAAAATACAAGTGAAAGCAAATATAAAGAGAGAGGGGAGCAGAAGCAGGAGGAAGAGCAGGAACAGAGACATGAGAAGGAGCAAGAGCATAAACAGGAGCAGAGACATGAGAAGGAGCAAGAGCATAAACAGGAGCAGAGACATGAGCAGAAGCATGAACATAAGCAGAGACATGAGCAGGAGCATAAACAGGAGCAGAGGCATGAGCAGGAACATGAGCAGGGGCATAAACAGGAGGAGAGACATGAGCAGGAGCATGAACAGGAGCAGGGGCAGGAGCATAAGCAGGAGCAGAGGCATGAGCAGGAGCATGAGCATAAACAGGAGCAGAGACATGAGCAATAGCACAGGCATGAGAAGGAGCGTGAGCAGGAGCAGAGACATGAGGAGGAGCAGAGACATGAGGAGGAGCAAAGGCATGAGAAGGAACATGAGCAGAGACATGAGCAATAGCACAGGCATGAGAAGGAGCAGGAGCAGAGACATGAGGAGGAGCACAGGCATGAGAAGGAACATGAGCAGGAGCAGAGACATGAACAGGAGCACAGGCATGAAAACTAACATGAGCAGGAGCAGAGGTATGAGAAAGAGCAGAGGCATGAACAGGAGCAGATGCATGAGCAGGAGCAGAGGCAAAAGTAGAGGCAGGAGCAGGAGCAGGCCACTCCCAGCAGCATGAATCTGCACAGCCTCTTTGGCACCTGCTGGCTGAACGCAAAGTGGTTTTTCTAGTTTTATACCAGCACATTTGCTCATGTGCGTGCGTCTTCAAAATAGTAAATGATTTTGCACCTGCTTTGTGCTTGCAGGAGGGGTGTTTTTAAATGAGGCGTGGCTGGGCGCATTGTTGGCATGTGGTTATTTTAAGGCAGTGGAACACATTGCGCCTTTGACTACACTCAAGGTGTACTAAAGGCTATTTAATTTAATATACGTTTCATTATAGAGTGCATGTGGTCCTTTCACATAACCATAATGTTTAATGAAACACCAAAAGAAAAAAATACATATAATAAGTAAAGAACAAACCATATCATTAAAAAAAATGATGAAAATGCATTTCAGATGTTTAGATAAGTCAGGTGGAACATTACAATACAGCCCTGGGAAGGTCATGGCATACTTTGTGGCATTTTGTGTGTTGCGTAACATTGCCATGTGTGATAGAAGTCTGTTACATGAAGACACATTGGAAGACTTTATAAGGCGTGATACAGAACTGCATGTGCGAATGCCAACAGAAGAATATAGCGGGCAGAACCCGGGCAGGGATCTGTAGCAGAAGACTGGGATCTGTAGCCTGGTAAGGAATCTAAGATGTGAGATGTAGATAACAACCGTATTGCTCTTTATTTTAACATATTAAAACACCTTAAAAAAATGATTTCACTTTTATTTATATTTTCCAATAAGTTCAGACTCAAAATCAAAATTTAAAAAACACACAAGCATTCTGTTTTCCGTCTTCTGACATCATTATATCACTTTTCGACGATGCCAGAAAACAGGGACACACTCGCTACTACCTGCCACGCCTGCTGCACCTGGAAAGGCTTCCGTGGATCTGCAGTGCGCCCGTAGATGATGTGCTCATGCCTTTTCACCTCACGCATGCGCATGTCCCTTTCCTTGGCCAAGAACCGATCTGGTTCACTGGGCAAACGCACCGTTATTATACCAATCCCCTGTAGCTCATGCACTGCTGAATTTTAATGGTGAGGTGACGTGGCTTTCTGATTGGTTCATTGCATGTTACGCCCAAAACACACAATAATTAAGAGAGTAAGGACATCCGGCACAAACTCTGTTTTTTCTCCTGTCAAAATAGCTAAATGGATTTGGACACGCCCATAAATGTTACCTGCACTTTGCGCTTTACACTTCGCATTAGTTCATCAGATCAGAGCCTGTAGTGTAGCTCTCATCCAGAGCAATGTAACATCATGAGAATGTGTAGTTTCTTTAACAGAGAGAGCCGGGCCCTTTGTGGTTCATTTGGTGCTGATTGAATTGCCCACAAGACGTATTTAATGCACATTATCTGGGCTGGGTGAGGCATCTGCGGTCAAATCCACTGAGACTAATGACTTCACTCCCCAGCTGTCTCCCATATTAGTGCCAAGCAGATTACAATACATCACAATGGAAATGATCCCCGTAATTTAGGTTCCTCTGATCAGTGCTGACAAAGCGTATGGCACACCACTTCCCCACTTCTGCTTCTCCTGTGCTTATACACCATGTACACTGTTCTGCTGTAGTTTTTATCATTACTGCGGAACACTGATACAACAAAATATAAACTTCACTGAAACATAGTAACAAACATTCCAGACCTTTGTCCTTCATGGTGATAAATATTCAAGAACCTCATTCCAAAAACCCGTAAAATTGTGTTGTATGATAGTGACAAACAAAATCCTGTTATCATGAGCCATCAAAGTCGAAAACACGCCAAAACCTGGCTCCGGTTTACTAAAGAATATCATTCTAGAACCTTGTTCCACTAAAGTGCCAAATAATTTTCATACCTTGTTCCATCATAGTGAAAAACATCATTGTAAAACCTCACAAAATAAACTCACTTTTTGGTGGTTATGTTACAGAGAACATTAAAGGTTCAGCCTGGACTTCAGTGCACCTGAGGGGTGTTCTGACTGAACACAAGTCATGGGGGTGGATACAAAACAAGAGTGGCCTTGCTCATACCTGCAACCTAACCTTTGAAAAAAAAGCCTTTTAATACGAAAAAAAGTTGTTTTGCTGACAAATTTAAAAAAACACTTCAGCAGACAAGTTGCAAGATTTCAGATACCTGAAGCTTCTCCAAATGCACAGTGGAGCTGCAGGTCAGCATTTTAACACCTTCTGCCTCCAGGTTAGGCTTGCCTGAGCTTCAGATGGGGGCCCAGGCTGGATTTGCTGTTTAGAGGACTATACCCCTGCTGCGGAAGTATCCCCAGTGCCCAATGTCCGCAAGCCCTAATCCACACCTGAACCAATCGCTTTTACATTTCTCGCGCAGTTCATGTTTAATTCATGCCTCTTTCATTTCTAATTCATCTCAGCTCTCAGTCTCAAAATGTATCCATTCTCATAAAAGTTCAGTTCGTTTATTTTCCATTTTGCAGCCCCTGAGTGGTGCAATTCATCAGTCGTTTGCCTACTAAAATGATAGGGGTCGAGCACCAAATATAAATTAATTTCACCAAATATAAATTCAGTCTGTATCAATCTCTGAAAGCTTACGCATTGCAATTTCTGTCAGTCATCATATGAGCCCAGTATGGGGAACTCACAGCACACGCATGTTCTCCTGTGACCCATGAAAACACTATGACTGCAGAGAACCACGGAAAAGACACATGATGAGCTGCTCTCATAAAATGCTTAAGGGGACAGGCAAGGCATGAGCTACAGCCAGAGGAGGAGAGCAGGACCAGGAGGACCACAGCCTGGTGATGAAACTCACAGTCTCCTTTTCAAAAGTTTGCAGACCTCTAATCGATTTTTTTTGGCTCAAAATTGTGATCTACAATGTTTGGTGCCTCTTCATGAAACGTTTCGTGATTTTTATTTAATTTACATACTAATGCAGGGCTCTTCAAATCTGGCCCTCGATCCCAAATCCAGGCCTTGTTTTAGTTCTTCCAGGTAGTTTGTTTAATAATTATTGATTCTGATAGGCTGGAGGCTTCACACCTGGCTGAGAGGTAAAGGAAAGATGGAAAATCAGCAGGACTCGGCCCTTGAGGACCGTGATTTGAATAGCCCTGTACTATTCATCCATCCACCCATCCATCCATTTTCCAACCCGCTTATCCGAACAGGGTCGTGGGGAGTCCGGAGCCTATCCCGGAGCACGAGGCAGGAACAACCCAGGATGGGGGGCCAGCCCATCGCTGGGCACACTCACACAACATTCACTCACACATGCACACCTATGGGCAATCTAGCAATGCCAATCAGCCTCAGCACGTCTTTGGACTGTGGGGGGAAACCGGAGCACCCGGAGAAAACCCCACAACGGCACGGAGAGAACATGCAAACTCCACACACATGGAACCGGGCAGAATTCGAACCCCAGTCCCAGAGGTGTGAGGTGACAGTGCTAACCACCGCACCACCATACCGCCCCTAGCCCTGTACTAAGGATTATCAATTCCTTCCATACCTATTCCTGGACACGCATTGGCAAACTCCACATCCATGTCTGGAAAGGGGGCCAGGACTCCGCCTTTCTCCGTCTTTCATGAGGGCTGCTCTCTGAAGAAGGATCTGATGATGCAAGTTGAAGAAAACACTTCTGCAGAGCTCCTTAACCCTACCTTTTTCCTACCCCCGTAGGAGTAAGACACTCAGAGTATTCTTGCCAGGAGCTTGTGCCATTAAGCAATATGACCCCCATAAACCCCCACCTTCCTCACCTTTTTCCCCTGCCCATAGTGGTAAAGCTTCAGCCATCTTCTAATAGAAGGCACCTCATCTTCACAAGATTGTTGTTGTAGTGGACCTGTATTGAAACCGACAGCATTGACCCAAACTGGTCCTTTCTTTGAACAGACCTCAGGTGCTCTTTGTCTCCTGGTTTGGATGTTCTACAGTTATGGCCAATAGTGCAAATGGTGCAGTGAAATTAGAAACAGGCTCCCTTATCTCTCCCGCAAGGCCTGGGGTGAGGTTAGCTTGTTTACCTTAATGCTACTGCTGCTCACCACGGTAACACCACTGACCAAAGCCTTTCCATTCTATTATTTCTGTCATTTCCATTCCTGTTATTAGCTTATTCGAGTTTCATATTTCATATCTGTTCATTAAATGCCAGCCTAAATGTGTCACAATTATAATTATTTCTCACTCGTTATTACATTCCCTCATGTGACACTGGTGTGTGGGTTCCCCTTGCAGGTTTGAAGCCGCAGTTTTTTAAGCTGGGCAGCAGATAATAGAAGCCCCATCCTTTAGTGAGTGATTGTCAGTCTGTTGGGTTCTGCTGGGTTTTATTGCTTTTGGTAATAGGAATAACCCAGGCAGCATTTCCCTCATAATGGCACCTGGCAACAGGAAGGGTCTTAAATGGTCAGCAGACGCCCACATTTTCATCCACAAACATTTCTACAGGAGGAACAGAACAGCAGCACCAGTTGTGAGAGGAGGAGCACCATACTCGAAAAAGCAAACAGCTGTTGGTGTGTATACTGACCATAATGATTTGACCCTTATCAAAATCACTCAGATCTCAATGCCTGCCCATTTCCCTAGCATTCCATGTGAGCTATGAGTACCAAATGTTAGCTTACTGTCTCATATACCTCAGACCTTGACATGCACCTTTCTTAGAAGACAGTCAACATTATTCGCTTCATGTAGGTCATATTTTGGCTCAGCAGTGTATATATGTACAATACCAATAAGGAAAGTATAGAGGACCGCAAAAATCCTTGAATATCTTTCTTGCCCCACCCCAAAATATCAAGGAAGCATCAGTTGCATCCTTGCCAACAAGAACAATTCCATGAGTTATTGCATCCTAAGTTCATTCTTAGCAAAAATACAAGCATATTCTTTGCGTTTTTGGTATTGATAAACAACCAGGGTGTCATGGTGCGAGCAACCAGGCTGCTACCGCCCTGGCCTCATTGCCCGGCAGCTGCATCCCTAGCAGGGCTGGGCCCACCAAGGCTTGCCAAATTAACCTTTGGCATGACAGCATTTAAAACTAATGTGCATTGTAATTGACATCTGTGCCAGCATTAGACACCACTCTGGGAAACAACAGCAAGAACAAGGAAGGGAGGCACAAATGACCAGAGGTGGTGGGAGTACGGAAGCCGCCGACCCTGTCAAGGACTGGAGTGTAAGCAGCCCAGGCTTCCACAGCTCAGATATTCACACGTCGCTTAAAAAAATTAAGATTGTGGATCTTGTTTTAACAGTAACAGAATGCAAGGTGCAGCCTCACACGATCCTCGATGGTGATCCACCTCATCCCAATTTCCTGTCTCCCCTCCATTCCTCCACTGCCAGCAGGACAGGCAGTTTGCTAACATTCGGGACACTGGGCAGAACTGCTCTCTCCATCTCCACTCTTCTCTCTCCCACTCTCCCTCGCTCCGGGCTTCCTGGCTAATTCCAGGCTTCCTGCCTGCGGCTGTCACGCCCCCACGGACAGATAATTCTGCACTGTGGTCCTGCCGTGGGTTTCGCTGCGGATCGTCACTCTGCACTGCAGAGGCGTTCAGGTGCAAACTGGTCCCCAGTAAAGGCCACTGGTCTGCCTCCCACAACCGAGAGCAAATACCTCCCAAAATATGGATGAACTACCAACAGAAAGGCTGGCAAGTGAGTGACAGGGGTAACATTTCCTTACATTAACTATCCAAAGTAGAAGACGGGCGTGTTTTTAAAGCAAACCCTGAGTCATGGTAACATTTTACATGTAGATTATTTATGAAAGTGCTGTAGTTCGCCGTTTTCCCAGGTGACTCCTGAAGATAGTCATAAAAGCAGGCGCCATGGGCTCCCGGCTGTTATGACTTCATTCTCATCTCAAAATCGGCTTTTCCTCTGTTGTTTCTTTGCCATAAAAGCTGCCGTGCACCGCGGTTTACCGGCTCCTGCGATCATTCACACTGATTCTCTGCTTTGGCAGTGAACAGACTGCGGTTCTGCCACCTGGGCCAAGGACGACTGCCACCGATAGATATCCACATTTTTTCCCTTATATTAGCTTTCAGATTCACCATCATTGCTGGGGGGGGGGATCGGGTGGGGGGGTGTACGTGTTCCTCTGAAAGCCTGCCTTCGGCTGAGATAACGCAAACCAAGGGGAACATCCTAAATATGATGGATAGGCGCTGCCGCTCAGGACAGAACGTGTCTCTGACAGACTCGTCCATTACTGCTCATTGAGGCCTTGTCACAGGCTGAGCTGAATTATTTATTTCCTGTAACAGCTGTTTCCATCCAAAGTCGCTTGCATGGCTCACAGTTTTTTTGGCTTTTAGAATGTGAAGCAGATTAAAATTTAAATATTTTGCACAAGGACCCACAAGGGTGTCTCAGTGATTGCAACCCATTTCTTTTACAGCACCAAATCAGTTCTTTCACAATTACGCCTCCCAATGGTTGATACAAACAAAGTAAAACCAGTCAAATAGCCTTTCATAAAGGACCAGCCTTCTGACATCATTCATTACTGACTTTTTGACCCCTTGACCACTTTCCCTCTATATCTACATGCACAGCCGGTATCTCCACACGCAGACAGACCCACACTGACATCGCCCACCCCCATTTCCCACTAGCGTCAAGATCCTGGCAGGATACCACCAGCCATAGACGAGGCCGGAACGTGTCCATGCCACTCTGGCAGGACTTTAAAGAGGTTCTGAAATGAAGAGCTGTCTCGCAAGCTAAGTGTTCTCAGCTGCTCAGTGGGGGGGGGAGTTGGCAACAGTCAAACCAAGCCTCCCCCTTCTGGCCCACCTCACAATTATAATCCTGCAGCAACAACAGACTCACACTTGGGTCCTCAGAGGCTCTGAGCTGAGACTCTTCCCCCTTCTTCTTCTCCCTTCATGCACGGCCCTGTTGAACCACTATGACCCCAAACACTCCTGACAAAGTGTGTGGACGAAATTTCCACACAGCGAACGAAAAGTTCACTTTTCATGGAATCAATGCTTCCTCAGTCACCTATTTAAACATCAGGGGTAATATTCACCTTGAAGGACAAGAAGGACAAAAAACATGCAGGATGTGGCTCCCCAGAGGGCTGGGGGCGTGCTGGCTATCCATGGATCAATGCCTTCTAAGAAAGCTCCCAGGCTGCACCTGCCCCTCCTCCAATTCTCTAACCCTAATGGTTGCCAGTGGTGATGGCATGAATGACTAATTTGAACTTCCTGACAGAAAGTGAATGAGGTAAGCATCAGCTGGACTGGATGATTCACCCCAACCACCACGGTCCCCAATGCCACCCTCATCCTAGCAGTATCTAAACCAGCACACCTCCATTTACCGAGAAGTATGCTCACACTAGAGCTCCCAGTTTCCACCAGTGGCAGAGACCTCCCTGTAACTAGCATAGCCATGTGAGTCACTAGGTGCAAGGCAGATGGTACTTAAGATCATGGGGTGCTTTAACCGTAGCAAAAATAACAGAGAGCCAATGGTGGGGCATTGAAAGATGGTTGGAGGCCAACCCCAGTAAGCCATGAGGAACATCTCAGCAAGAGTGACAAGGCATGCCTTACAATACCAAGAATAAAGTTCATAGAGTGTAGAGTGCCTAGAGTGAGGAATGGAACATGAGGTGGGTGAACCAGAGGCTGTAAGGACTAAGACTGACACTGGGAGCACTGGAACTATTCATGAAAATTCAAGCATATCAAAGCAGAGGAGTGAGAGTGCGGGCACATACACCCTGAATTAGTATTACACAAGAACATCAGCCCATTAATCTGCAAAATGGCCACAGAGTAAATTACAGCTGCTGTGGCGGACCTGGGTAACAATTAACAGAGGAACTTCAGGGTTTGTTTTCCTGAAGACTTGATTAGTTGAGAATTGGCCTTGCCATCTCTGTAATAAACATTAAATGTGAGAGCTGTGCACTGAATTTGTCTTGGGAAGGTTTTGGTTCCTGTACATCATCTGATCCTGCAGACCACCTAACCACTAAAGCATAAAGACCCTGACCAAGATAACATCAGATGATCATTCAAGAAGACAACACAGCTTTAAACTGCCTAAGGAAATTGTACAATTTTGTTAAAATAATAATACAATCTAAACTTTTGGGCAGGTTGTTTTTTATCTTTACTGATGTCAGCAACATCACAAACAGAAACAGCAAGTGGGGTCCGAGTGACACTGGTGGTGATGTGGCCGGTGAGCACTGTCTCACAGCAGGTAATAACTCTGTTTCATGGAGAAGTGACACTCTCGACCTCACACACCATGTTTAACATGCCTCTGCGGGAGGAGCGAGGGGATCTTTGTGTTCAAGCCCCATGAACGCCGCGACACATGCGAGCAGTAAGGAGGTCTGCCTCCAAGTTAATTGCTTTCTCAGAATCCCATCCATTTACGCTAGCGCTGCCGGACGGATCAGTGATGGCTGCCTCTCTGTGGTCTTGTTGTCAGGAGTGTAACAAGCCAGACATGTCCAAAGTAAAGCGGGCAGTCAATGTGGTTAGTCTCCCGGACTCAAAAACAGCACAGCTGTTTTGAGGGTGGGCTGATCGCCTCTGTTCTCTCTACTGGAAAAGTGCCATTTCAGAATCTTCTGCCAAACAGTTTCTCTTAATTAGAACCATCCCTCCATTTCTCCTGTGGGAAGTGCCACTCAGCTCAAAATGATGACTGACATGTCTTTGAATTGAAGATGATTACTTGGGTCACATTCTGCCATTTCTTTTTTAAACTTATTCTGGAACAATCTAGAGATCACCCTTTCTCGTGCCTCAGTACTGAGCAGCGGGTGGGGGAGGGGGTCAGAAGGGGCTGTTAATGCATTTGACCACAGCACAACCGCACAGCATATGTTTATTCTTCATCGCAGACACCACTGGCAGGGGAAAGCCAGCACAAGTGACAAGCACACAGCACAGCGACATCCTGACATCACAGCAGATGCCCTTAAAGGAGCTGTCGGCCAAGAAGGAGTTCCAGTTGCCCAGACAGCACTGTTTCACAATCAGGTCTCCAGGGACCCTCAGATAGTCCAAGATAGTCTGCCAAGGAGCTGGGAGGGAGCAAAAATGTAGACTGTCAGGCAAAGAGCCGGGAGGGAGCAAAAACGTGGACTCTCAGGTAGGGAGCTGCAAGGGAGTAAAAACATGGACTGTCTTGTGTAACGGGTTGTGTTTTGTATTTATATAATTTCACAAAAAATCTTTTATAGTTTATTTTGTGTTTCATTTACGGACAAATCAGATGGTTGAAACTACACTTCCCATCAAGCAACCTCTCCTATATTAGCCGCTCGAGCCTCTTTACCGTCACTTCTGTTCTATTCGAGGGAAGAGGTAAGAGCGTGGGCGCGAGTTTCCAAATAGCCTACAAATAAATTAAAGCATATTAGTTATAAGAAATGGAGTGCACGTTTCTTATGGATTTATATTGTAGGTGCGCAGGAGAGCTGTGCTGTTGGGGAATTGTAATTTTGATAAATCCATCAGGTCGACCTGTCAATAAAGGGACGACGGATCCAGTTGGAGCGACTCTTCTCTTCCTCTGCACCCACACACTAACGGAGAACCGAGGAGCACAACGCAGAGAGAGCACTAAAACTGGTTAAATGTTTTCTTTTATGACCATTAATTAATCGGTCTCTCTACACGGCAAGAAGCAGGGCGGGACCGGTTACACTTGCAAGGAGCAAAAACATGGACCGTCTTGCAGGGAGCAAAAATATGGACCATCTGTGAGTCCTCGAGGACCAGGGTGGGAAACACTGGTCGGTAGTATTACATGGCCCCATGGGACCCAACCCCAGGGCTCAGGTAGAGCACAGCCTTAGCCAAGGAACACAGACACACTCATATACACACATGCTACCACAGGTGCAGAACACATCTAACCCACTGTGTGCTGGACTGCAAGTGGGTTATATAGAGATGTAAGGGGGGGAGGGTGTACTGTGGCCAATAGTTTTGTGTCAAATATTGGGATTGCAGCACTATCCACTGAGACCTCTCTGGACTGGCCAGCATGCTTTTTAAACATCCATTAAACCAAACGGCGAAGGCGATAAATGATTTACCTCCATCTCAGCCCGTTCAGAGGTGATCTTCACATACACACATTACTGAGGTTTAAAAATACCCCCCTCGTAAATAATTCACCACAGCTCGTTCACACATGAGCAGGACGGCTGCCCTTCCACTGCCTGAAAGGAGACAACACATATCCTACTGTGTTTCCATCTCTGTGATCTTTCACTTACAAGCAATGATGAATTTTTAGGGAACTTTATTAACAATATGAATGCTGTGTTCAGACTGGGCCAGAAGAAGAAGTTACTGTGGTCTCATGGCTCCAGCCCACTAGATGTCAATGGGTCCAAAATTTACAGATGCAGATTTAGGAATCCACTAAAAAGAAGTACTGAATTTCCACCTTCCCTCCTTAGACTAGCTACTGTATAGCAGGCCCATCTCAACAGAGCAAGCAAACCAAGCAATTGCAGAGGGCCCTGAGCTGACCTGGGGCCCCCCGACAACGACTGGTTATGTACTGAATAACAGCAACGACAACTGTGCGAGCGTCCTTTTAAATTCTATGATCGATCAATGCAGGAAAGTGCAACGACACTGTTATAGGAATTCCCCTCAAGAGGGCCCCCTCCCACTAGGTGCTGACAGCAGCCAGCCAGCTACTATGCAACTTGCACTGTCTTTATATGTTATTTGCACGTATAAAGGGGGGGGGGTCTAAGGGGTGGTTTCCAGGTCCTTTTTGCCTGGGGCCCCCAAAGTACCTTGAAACAATGCTGTACAGCATCTCCTACCACCAGAGGCCGCCACACCACATCTGCCTCCCCTATGTCGCTCCCTGCACCCACATCAGGGTGCCAGTCCTCCAGCACCGGCTCTCAGATAACTCATTGGACAGATTTACTGCCTTCTTATATGATACGTTTCAGCATATACTATTTATTCTTGGTTTTAAATACAGTCTCATCAGTAAAGGTTTAATTAAACTTTTCATTCTGTGCCAGCTCCAGTACGACGGCTGTCTCAGTAGTCTTCAACATGTATACATACTTCAACATGTATACAGTGCCCCCTGGTGGACACTTTCAGTTATTTACGCGAAAAACATTCTGGGTTCTGGGAAAGTGAAACAAGGCGCAGAGACATAATTCAATAGTTTCTACTGTAGAGGCTTCATTACAGTTGGAGCGAAATGTGCAATTTCTGTGAAAGATGAGGAGGCTTTAATATTTGCTACTGATGGGAAGAAACCACAGCCTGGAGATGCTGCTCTATTACTTTTCTCAAACAAATCATGCCAACAAGAAAACATATTATCCCGAGAATGGAAATTGTTTTCCTTTCATAATTAATGCTGCTCCCCATTCGGTGCGCGTTCACGCAGCACTGAACCCGCGTCAGCGATCATAATTACCGCTGCCAGTCCTCCAGACCGCGCCGGGCTGAAGCGCGCGACCCTGTGATTAAAGAGGGCGGATAAAAAGCGGAGGGCAAGTGCAACCTGAACGGGCACGGGCATCATTAGCTACGTAATGGATGCCGACGCTGCTTTCTGGAATTGCGTGCATGGAGTGATTTCTCTTTTTTGGAGTCAGTTTTTCATTTGATTAGATTTTTTGTGGCTGAGAGATGACAGGGGAATATGGAGAAAAAACTCGGGAAACAGCGATATTAACCTGGACAAGGGCCAATACCTATCCGCTTGTATCAGGCTAATGCTCAGGGGCATTCGGGTGGGGGTCGGTGTAAAAGCGTAACTCTTAGGAGGGAGATGATAGAGACCGTTTCGAAAGGAGAGAGAGAGAGAGAGCCTGCGTTTATGTCATGCAGCCAGTGCTTGTTGAATTGTTTGATTATGAGTTTGGTAGAGGTAAGAAATGACAGAGAGATTGATGGGGGCAGCCAGAAGTGGACTGCCATCTCAGGGGGGCTATAGACTGACATGGGTAGTGGGCCCCTATGTGGACCATTTCAGCTATTCTCCAGAACCGAAAGAGAAACAAGAGAAAACGTGTAAAAACGATGGGACTTCAATAACATTGTATTGGATCCGCATATCCCAGCATGCTCGCGGGCGGTTGTAGATGGCCCTTTGTTTGATTGTTGTAGTTCTAAATAGTAGCATCTCTTGATTGTGCTTGGTATGTTGCCCTTGTGTTGTGTGCACCCTGTTCGACCCTCTGGTTTCCTTAGCTTTAGTGTGTGTGTGTGTGTGCCTGCCTTTTGGTTCGGCGTCTGACCTCGCTGTGTCTTACCAATTTAATTGCTTTGGTGCTCGTTGGGTGCCTGTAATAGTGCTGTTTAGGATTACAATGAAGAGCGTGTTCTTCCCGACAAGCAATTGAGTGTCCTCGTTTTGCGCCGTCTTCGCTAAAACTCACCGATCAGGTGGATGGGGTACTGCATCGGCGGGTCGATCGTGCAAATTTAAGATATATTATTATCGAATATTAAATTTGAACCGTAATTTGTATGTAGATGGTTTGGAGTGGACTTTCGATTTGCGTTTTCCCAGCAAACACCGAACGTTCTGGAAACGTTCCCTAAAGGTTCTCTGAAGGTCACGTTATGTGGAACCTTCGGAGAACCTTTAGGGAACGTTTCCTGAAGGCTCCTTTAAGGTTACGTTTTTGTATTCTTTTACGAACGTTCTGTGAACGTTCCCTTGAGGTTATTTTTATAGAACCATAAAATAACCGTCAGGGAACATACCCTAAAGGTTATCTTAAGGTTACATATGTAGCATAAGAATATTAAATATTTAATACATATTTTATAATTCAAATAAAGGTACGGTTGGTATTATGTTTTTGTTTATATCAGCCCGACTGGTGTGTCAGGTCCGCTTTTCCGTTTCTATCCAAAACTTCTGTGAAATGCATTCTATGTGACTGCCCATTTAGGTCAATTGTCTCCAATGTGTACTCGATGAACCCCAATAAACGAGAGCACACCCGGGTATTCGATGAGTACTTGACACACGAACTTAATCGATTGGTCCCTGACTGATACAGAATTAACGCGCATGTTTCTGCGCGTAACTGACAAATTTGAAAGACGCTGAAAAAGACGGCGTAGAGACGGATGAGGTAAATGTTGAATAAAATGTCTGTATTATATGAAATGATTTCTGAGAAGATGCCATGTAAAATTCAGTTTTTCTACCATTACACGCACTAATCTGACAGAACGCTAAGTTTTTTTGTAATATTTGATTCACGTATTTAATTTTCGACGGAAGCTAACTAAGCTAACCTGACAGGATTTCTG
>JAODKN010000050.1:10709886-10736057 GCA_026774425.1 Petrocephalus zakoni
GGGGGAAGGACTTTTGCAGCCGGAAGAAATTTCGCATGACAGCTCCAGTGATGTTTTTTTAACTTTTATTTGGTATGGGTAGTCTTATACGGTGAGTATGTCCCAAACTCTTTATTTTACCTGGAAAAGTTGGGGGTCGTCTTATACGCCGGAAAATACGTTATTCAAATGTATATCGAAATATCGGAAATGTGCTTAAAAATCGTATCACCGTTATTGAAAAAAAAATCTATCGCTATATATATTGATATCGAATTATTGTCCAGCCCTAGACCTATAGTTATATATCATGGCCCTATGTCTTGTTTAATGTCCCTCGTGGGTTTTTACTAGGGTGACCGGATAATCCATGTCATCCCAGACACTTTTAGGTAGGATAGGATTTGTAATTCAAATTCAGTTAAAAGGACCTGGATTTCACTTAAGCGCTGACTTCTTGCTGCATGCTGATTGGTCAGTTACATATGGTCATACATGTGTCACTGATGTTGATGTGAAACAGCAGGATGTTTTTTAACCAAGGAAACATCAAGTACAAGAAAAACAGAATTGTTTAACCAAGCAAAGAGCCTTTCTGTTTTAAAGTACCCTGTAAAACCTGAGTAGCTCATAGTATCCTCTCTGACACAGATTACCTGGCCCCACTATTTTTACAAAACTATTTTTTCAAAACTCAGACGGTTAATATGAAATGGCGTTGATGCCATTTACCTTTTATTCATTTGGCCTCCGGGCACACGGGGGCGCTGTAACTCGACGAGTTTGACCGTCTTCTTTCTACTGCATGTCGCTTTCCTCCGCACTGAGAGCCAAACATGGCGGACTATTCGAGAGTTAAGTCGACGAAACTGGTTCTGAAAGGATCAAAGGATAAGAGGTGAGCTGAATAGGTGTGCTGATTTCTGTTTGACAAGAATATCCAGGCTCATTCGTGTGTCAGTGAGGTCATGATGAATGAATGTTAATCAGTAGTTAGTTGTCTTATATTATTGGTCTATGTAATTACGCTTAATAAGGCACCGTTACCTGCAGTGTTTCCTTTGTCCATGTTGTTTACATTTAGTATTTGCGCATTTAGTTAGTAGTTGATGCGTTTTATTTAGTGTGTTCTTCTGCCTTTTACCAATTTTGTCAGTATTTAGGGGAGGTTAACCGTTTTCTACTACCGTAGTGCCCGTCGCCTTTTTACTACGTCACCCCGTCATGGTACACACTTGGTTTGACCGAGATGCGTTTGTGATTCATCTATACAAGGGCAGTTACTTATTTTAGGTTCTTTTTAATCCATAAATGTAACTATTAAGTTTCCACCAACCTTTATTGGTGGATCTTTACATAAGAACTAACATTGTATTCCAGATCACTGCAATTTATGGGAAAAAAACAGCAAAGAAGTTGCTGATTATTGTTTGGTTCCTTAAAATTATTAGAGGAGACCCTTTAACTGTTTTATATTTAATTTTTGTTTATTTGTTGTTGTTTGAAGGTCGTAGTTATGTTTGCGTTGTATGTGCTGAGATGCTACTGATGGTCCATATCTGTATCTGGTGTGTCCTGTCCGTGCTTATTGCTTCCATAATATACCAAAATATATTATATGGTGTGCTCCGCTAGCCATTTTTAATAAACATAAAGATGTGCCAAGTTTATACAACTTACTAAGTTTTTGGTGTCAAAACGCATCTCAGTATTTTATGTGTACTACTAATCTGCTGACTACGGAAGTCTGTAGAGGACATGCATCAACTTTTTTTCTTTTTGTTATTTTAAGATCACAACTTATTTTTCTTGTGATCTTGACATAAGTTAGTAAAGTTGTTTTTTCGAGATCATGACTTATTTCTCCATGGTTACTGGATGATGTTTGAAAGATGCCAGCTTACCAGGGAACTCTGGTAAGAGATATACAGGCAACCCGGGATCCTGCTGGAGTGCATGACAGGAGTGGAAGAAGACTGCAGAGATGACATTACAGTGTGCCTGGCCCTAACTACTTATTGTTTGCATTGTAAAGCATCACTAAGTGCTATATAAAAATTATTATTATTATTATGGAATATGGATTAGATAATGTGCCTCGAGAATCCATAAATGCATCCATTAGTATCACCGACAGACATACTGTTAACTGTTATTTCCTCTTGGGACAGTCCGCAATCAAAGTAAAATCGGTTGCGTTCATCCATGAAGATAATATTAAACCTGTCACGAGATCACAGGAAAGTGACTTAGGTCATGTCGAGATCGTGGGAAAAAATAAAACATCTCGTTATGTTGATATGACGAGAAAAAGAAGTCGTGACCTCGAGATAACGAAAAGAATAAAAAAAGTTGATGCATGTCTGCTACAGTCTTCCATATCTGACTGAATTGTGGGTGCCAAGTATATGTCCTTATACCGACCAAATGTTTCACCCATCATCTGAAGCCCCGGTGATATTGCGCATGCGCAGTACAACCATGAATATTTACTGATGTGATTTTGCGCAGCACTAGCATATCCTGATTGTGGCAAACCACCTGTATCAGACTTGGCATCGAGGTGTGACTTTTATTTCAATTTCAGCAAGAAGAAGAAACACCATGACAAGAAGCGAAAAAGGGAAGATGGTGCAAATAAAATGGACGTTGTTGGTAAAATGATTGAAATATAGTCCTCTCTGTTAACAGTGAATGTTAATATTAATAGAACCTTCCGTGTGTAATGTCCTATGTATATCTCAAGGCATTCTGAAGGTGGGAATAAAAACCTTTCATTCATATATATTTACAAACTACTATATATTTTTTTTCCTTCACTCTAGGAGGCTGGTGGGTGATTGGTCAATTTGGGGAAATCAGTGGAACTGTTGCCATAGAGATGCATGACAGCTCATACGTGCACGCTCTGGACACAGGGCTTTTCACTCTCGGCGCACCACACAAAGGTACAGCAATGCATTCCGGTCAGTCTCAGGGTAGCATATCCCTGGAGATCGCCCTCTGCCATGCAGCACCTGTAACTGCACAGTCCTGGAAAAAAACATTTTTCTAAAGTTTTATCTGTTTATTTCATAAGTAAGTGTGAAAGGGCATTTAGCATTGTATTAGTATTTCCATTTACTTGAGTGAGGAGCTGGAAAGCGATTTGGCTTGGACCATTTTGAAGTTAGTGACTGATTTTGCATTAAGAGCCGCTATTCAGACCCACATATAAATGCACATATAAAAGTACAGCTTTTCATTTTCCAGCTCATAATATCACTTTTATAATGGTGTTGTCATGGCACGCAGCAGGCTTCCATTTTGCCGTGGCGTGCGGGACTTGCAGTCTCAGCCGTAATGAATGCCAAATGCCCAGAGAGGCCCACCTCATGTGCCGGCAGGTGCCGAGAGAGGTGCTTATTGGACCTGTCCCATTAGCGCCACTGCAGCTGGGGCTTTGTTGGGTTTTAAGGTGAATTTCCTGCCCATTGATGTAGGGGGAACTGATTGTGATAATTGCTTCCCCACCTAATAGTCTGCTTGTCAGTGACCTGGCCTCGCCGCCTTGCGGGGATAATTGGATATGCCTCTAGGCAGGGCCGGGCAGGATGCTGCAGGTAGAAAGGGCATTATCGTTTTAGGATTGATGCGACCCCCGCAATGGAGATTGGACATGGCTAATGGAAGGTGACTGCTAGGGTTATTGTGGACCTCTGAGGCTGCTAGGAGATTATTTCTTCTCTACAAGGGCCAGATTGATTCCCGGAGAGATTTAGAGTCACCACCGCACACCGCTGCCTGCATTTCAGGTGTTTAATTGGACTTCAGCGGTATTTAGTACAGCAGTTGTCAGGTTGACATTATCAGTTGCAAACCTCCGTATCTTCGTTTCTGTGTGATTTGTATATTTTTTAAAAGGAGCCTTTCCTGTAATCTGGACGTTAATCCTTGAGCCCCTGTTTGTTCTGCTTCGTGAGCTTGAACTTCGGGGTACTTTTTGTACTTGGTGTCATGAACCTCCATCTTTTAAAGCGAGTTCTGCACTTCCAGGGGAAGAAGGGCCAGCCCCCCCGGAGCAGTTTACAGCCGTCAAGCTCTCAGACTCCAGGTGAGATTTGCTGGCCCGTCGCCATTGCTGGGCACAAGCCCAAGGCTGGACTTGACATGAATCCCTCAACCTCCAGGATTGCCCTGAAGTCGGGATACGGGAAGTACCTGGGGGTGGATACGGAGGGTGTGGTGGTGGGCCGCTCCGACGCCATCGGGTCCCGGGAGCAGTGGGAACCCGTTTTTCAGGATGTGAGTCCTCTGTGCTCTTTCCAGGTGGTTGTAGTTTAAAGAGAACACTTCTATGTGGCGATATAAGTAATAATAACAATGGATTGCTGCTTTCTGATGGTAGCATTCAGAACTCCTCGCAAATTTGTCCCGTTTAACAACTGGATGTTTTTACAGGAGGGAGGCTGGGCCGTTTGGCGGCTTGATTAAACTTGTTTTTGCTACTTTCCCACCATTTCAGGGTAAGATGGCTTTGATGGCTGCCAATAGCTGCTTCATCTCCTACAGCGAGAATGGTGACATTGTTGCCAAGAGCAGAGCTGCCAAAGAGGAGGAGATGATAAAGGCAAAATACTTTCCTGAAGGGGGTGCTGAAGGGGGTGCATGGAGAGCGTCAATCAACACATGTCCCTCTTCCCGAACAGATCCGCTGTTGTGCCGAGAGGGAGGCAAAGAGGAGCGATGACATTGCGGAAGAGGACCGGGGAAACGTCAAGAACTGCGAGATAAACTATGTGTGCGTATGTCGCCGCGGCAAGCGTGGGACCGGCCCCTCGGCTTACTGTGTCGTGCCCAAACCGCAATGACCAATCCCGGGGGTGCTGGCCTGACCCTGTGCCCCTCTCCCTCGAATTGTCTATCTATCCTATAGCGTATGGGGCTGACTGGGCCTTCTGATTGGCAGGAAGAAGTTTCAGAGCTTCCAGGACCAAAGGCTGAGGGTCAATGAAGGGGCTAACAATGAGTTGAAGAAGGCCAGGCTGGATGGAAAGTTCCATGAGACTATGCTCGACCGGTATGGGGAACGACTCTTTCTGCTTTATCTTCCCCTCCATTTTTGGGGTGAGGAAGGTACAATACACATAGCCCTCATGCATATTAATTAGGCCAGGCAGGTGGTGGTCTAGATTAGCCTGACCTGTTGGGTTGTGATGGTGAGTCTCTTCCTGTGCTGATGTGTCTCTTTGTCATCCACAGGAGAGCCAAGATGAAAGCTGACCGATACTGCAAATGAAAAGTCATCTATTATTTTTTTTTTTTTGGATGTTGTTTTTTCCCTGCAGGGTTTCTATAAAATCTGTATTTGATGTCCTTTTTTATTACCATTAAATCTTTGAGGAAAAAGTGAATTTTATTTAATGGTCTTTATAGATTTTAAGTGGAAGTGTTTTGTGCTCTATAATGGGACCTGTTATTTATATTGAGGAAGGCTGCCTATAAAGCATTGACAAAGAGCTCTGATTTATTGGTACATCTAAATGCAATTTGGTACAAGGAAGGTATTCGGAAAACATATAAACCTTTGAAATCTTTGCTTTTTGGAACGTTTAGCTCATTAAGTTCCAGTCGATGCATATTGACAGAAAGCGTGGGTCACGTTCTCTTGGTAGGTTTTGCGGAGTAGAGTTAAATAACGTGTTGTGACGGCCTGAATCGATTCCCTGATTTAAAGCCTTGGTTTGGGGGGGGGGGGGGTGGTATCGGCCTACACGTACAGACAGCTATTTAGATGGCAGCTCCATGATGCTGCTAGCAGATGGCGTGTTTCCGTGCGCTGGGCCGCTTGCGCCATGTGAGCTCTGCAGCCAGATGAATGAAACTCCTTGGGGATGCAGCCATCGCGGCCGTGGCTTCCAGGCGCCTGTATCAGCAACGGCTCCTATGAGACGGCTGCCCACTGGCTCCTCGTGCATCATGATTATATCAAAATCGGCCCTGTTTCCAGGCCTCCGAGCAGTAAAACATGCTTCCGCTGTAAATGTATAAAAGGCAAAAGATGCCAGTAGAGCCCTGTAGGGTAATAAAACTATGTGAATTGTTACCATCTCAGCACAAATCTATTTTATAAGAGATTGTTTAAAATTGTCCATATGAAAATGTTAACGTAGTCTTTAGTTCTTTCTTTGTATTTAGCAGACACTGTACCAAAGCGACATATAAGCAAGGCAGATGGTACAGTATAAGCCTTAATTCTTATGTTGCACTTCTAGTCCTTGAATAGTCTAATTAGGTTCTTGCTTTAATAGATGTTTTTGTATAGCTCCTGAGCTGATATTGCTTACGCTTGTGCATTCATTGGATGTTTAGCCTAGCTGCACCTATGCTGAGTTGACTTCTTGACAGCAAGTATGTATGTAATGTACTGTTTGCCTCACTAGTGTCCCTTTGACCAAAAACAAAAAATGTAATTTGAATTGCTATTATTTTCTTGAATTGTAAAAAGGAGAGTCAAGATGAAGCAGTATATGGCTCAGTGGGTTAAGCCCAGGGTGACCAGTCATCCCGGACACTTTGAGCTAGGACAGGATTTGCAAACTACCATTTCAATCAAAAGGACCTGGATTCGACTTAAGCGCTGCGTTCTTGCTATGCGCTGATTGGTCAGTCTACTATAATCATGCATGTGTCACTAATGTTAATGCGAAATGGCTGGATGAGTCTTTCAACCAAGGAAACAAACCAGTCAGAGCACAAAAAGAACTGAACTATTTAGCCAAACACAGGAGCCTTTAAGGTTTAAAGTAGTTTGTAAAACCTGAAGTAGCTCAAGGCATCTGGGATTGATTATCTGGTCACCCTAGTTAAGCCTCTGTGCCTGAGATTAGAAAGGTGCTGGTTCAAGCCCATCTTCAGGTAGAATGGGCATGTCTGTGGTCCCTTGAGCTAGGCTTAACTCCCAGGGCTAAGCAGGCAGCAGCCCTTCACTGCCAAGCTTGCTGTCGTCTGTGTGTCATTGAGAGCAAGATGGGGTAGGTGAAAAGAGAATTCCCCCGCGACGATCAATAAAGTGTCATTATTATTAAAACCATATTATTGTAAGATCTGATTAATTAAGCACAGGGATCATATAAACGCACTTTTCCTTTAGATACGAGCGCAAAGAAGGCGAAGCTCCGTAAACACAGAAACACTCCCACCAGCTGAGCGAGTCACATGCTCAGGCTTCACTTCCGGGTTTATCCTATTTATCTGCAGGGGGGTGAGAGGCACAGCAACAGTACTCTTTATTACAACACTGCACCCCTAATAACAGAATAAAAATTGTGCATATAAATTCATGAAGTACAGTTAACCTGGACACTGTTACTCTAATCTCAAATTTATGCTTAATATGCGATATCTACGTGGCCATACACCCTCAATGCCCCCCATTTCTGTATGGTCTTGTCCGGAGCGGAGCAATCCCACGACCGCTTCTGTCACATGAAGCACTTCCTTGTTTAGCCCGGGCTGGAGCTGCTGGCGAAGATGTGTCCTGCACTTCGGCTCTGTCCTCTCCTTTTGGCCTTTGTCTGCATTTGTCTTCCGCACGCAGGCTGCTTCGTCTCCGCGCTGCCGGTGAGCCGGACTCGCTTATGTAGCTATCGGCTGATTCTGTTGCCCAGCACCCTTCCTATCACCCACAGAGAAATCAATCAGAATGACCAATGACGTATTTGTCATTGTGCGCAGGACGCCATGGACGCCTTTGCTTTGTTACTTTGGTTTTACTCACTTTATTTACCTTTTTTTAATAACTTATTTGTATTCTGCAGTTTACAGAAGAATGCCGGACCGGCATGTACCCGCCAAAAGGTCCAACGTAGGTGATAATTTTGCATCCCTTTTGGGAAATGTGAGTTGTAAGAGCTTTTCTGTAAGTCGCATGACCATGTTATAATAGTTAGTCATTGGTTAACTGCGTTCAGCTGTAACGCTAAGCGAATGCCCAAACCGTGTCATTGACCCTCAGAGGGTTTGATGGCGTTTGATAACATTTCTGATGTGTTTTCTGATGCCTGGTTATTTGTTTATTAGGTTCAAAGGTGCAGTTACCTGGTATACAGTAGACCTCGACTTACCTGCCAGCAAGAGATGGGCTGCAGTGATCAGTGACAAGAAGGCTGATGTAAGCACTCGCGTTTATGTCGTCCGTCTTACCAAGGCTAGATGAAGGCATGATGGGCCATACAGTGACCGGAATCTGTGACTTGTCACCATGGCCGCTGATGATGACGCCATCCTCATTCCCTACAGCTGGTCGAAATGGTGCAGGTGATACGTGACTTGGCCAACGCTTTTGTACCTAGCGGGAAGCTCATCGAGATTGTGGACAAGGACCTGGTAAGTTGTATTGTTAAAGGTGGTGTTTCCCATTCGGCCCAAACCTGTCGTTACTTGCATTTCCTCCTCATGTAGTGATGTTTAGTTCCCTGACTTTACTTTTGAATGAGTTCCAGGTCAGGGTATTGTCTCTCTCTCCTAAATTACCTTTGAGGAAGTGCACAGTTGTGTTACTGATTGCTGCATCTGGTTGTGTCAACAGCCCCTGCTGGTGGACACGCTGCCATACCCTTTCAACGAGGAGATCCGTGGAATTGCAGCGGTATCTGGAGTGCCTCTGGGTAAACGGAACAGAAATCGTTTGTTGCATTTAGAAACTTAGGATAAATCTCACTCAGGGAGCTGTGGTGGCCTGCTTGTTCTTAGCATCCCTCTTCCGTACACAGGAGAGGTGGTGCTGTTTAACATCTTTTATGAGGTGTTCACCGTCTGCACTTCAGTAGTGGCAGAAGATTCCAAGGGTAAGTGCAGCCTTCTTACTGGAAAGGGCAACGATTTCTTCAGGATGTTGGAAATAAGTTGTCAAGAGAAGATGAACAATATTACTTCCATATAAAAGGAGTCTTAGACATACATTGGAAATTTTGGCTCTTTTCTTAAGTTGCTTTCTCGTTGCAGGCAATTTGTTCCATGCTCGAAATCTGGACTTTGGGTTGTTTATGGGGTAAGTGTGAAGAAAGTGGGGGTGACTTGTGCTAAAGATGTCAACAGAATCCAGCAAACCTACTTATTGGGAAATTAAAATCTAGTGAGCTACTGGTTGTAGTTTGGACCTGTTTGGTCTTACTCTCTCATAAGCGGTACTGATGATGATGATGATGATGATGATGATGTTGTTAAGGTGGGATGTGAAGAATAAGACATGGATTGTGACAGAGAAGCTGAGGCCACTGGTGGTCAATGTAGACTTCCGGAGGAAGAACCAGACAGTCTTTAAGTCAACCAATTTTGCTGGCTACGTGGGCATGCTAACAGGCATCCGTCCAGTAAGAACTCCCCTCACTTGCTCTCAGTGGGTTATGTGTAAGATTACCTGTGCACTCAGTTGATGGGTGTTGGGAGGGAAAATTTATAATTCTTATAAAGTAGCGTACTGCTTCCAGATAAAGTTTAACAAACCATGAGGACTAAAAGCACAGCATTGATGCATTAAGAATCTGAATAAAGTCTGAATAAAGACTTGTGTTCTGTCTTTCAGCATGTATTTACCTTGACCATGAACGAGCGTTTCAGCCTTGAAGGGGGCTACATCGGTAAACTACAAACCTCTGTGCTTCTTGCTACATTCCAGCCGAGCTGTGGCACTGTGTCACTTTTGACGAGTACTGTATGGCTGATGAAACGGTGGGCTTTTTGGCATGCGTACAGGACTTGTGGGACATCCTTTCTACATAGTGGGCTGTTTCAGCTGAACTGCCACTGGTATCTGTACCATGTAATCATTCTGCTGGGCTGACAGAGGGTGTCTAAGCACTGTGTCCAAGCTCTGGTGGTCATGACCATATCCACTACCTTCCCTCTCAGGAATCCTGGAGTGGATCCTTGGCCAGAGGGATGGGATGTGGATGAGCTTCCTCACACGGTCTGTGCTGGAGAACGCCACCAGGTAGCCTCTCTCCACAGTAGTGCCCCCTATGTGGTGCATTTGTTGGAGTTTGCAGTTTGTTAAAAAGTAAGCTTACAGTTAATCTGTCATAGCTATCCTGTCATATAAAGGCAGTCACTGTTGTTTTTCTGTATAAGCAGTTTGTGGCTCAGAATAAAAGCCCCAAGAGAGTGACAGCCAATGAATCTATAGCAATTGTCAATTTCTACATCCTGATTCAGCTATGAGGAGGCCAAGAAACTGCTCTCTCAGACCAAAATGCTGGCACCAGCCTATTTCATCCTTGGTGGGAACCAGACTGGTCAAGGTTGCGTGATAACCAGGTCCAGGACTCTCAGCTTGGACATCTGGGAGTGAGTAGCACACTTGCCGCAGAACCAGCCCTATTCACCAAAGGGTATAATTGGGATGGGATTTACAGCCCCTGCAAGCTTGGCTCTTTAGAAATTTGATTTAGCATCCATGTGCATTCTCATTCTTTCTTGGGTACCGGGATGTCCCGGTTCCCTGCAGGTGGCTACACTTCATGATGTCTCCCATGTATGTGCTGTTAGGCTTGACCACAGCCTAGGACGGTGGTATGTGTTGGAGACTAACTACGACCACTGGAAGGAGCCCCTGTTCCTGGATGACCGCAGGACCCCAGCCATGAAATGCATGAATCAGACCACACAGGCGGTGAGTGTTAACTCTGCCTGGGAAGGGGGTGTGAGGTCTTGGAGTCAGAATCTTTAGCTATAGGATTACGAACCTCAAGGTCAGTCACTGCATAGTCATATTTTAATGGCTCAAGTACACAGGTTGCTGGTTCAAATCCAGAAACTTGGCAGTGATTTTTACCGTTGGGCTATTAACCCCCACTTGCTCTAGATATCTGACCCTTCTTTCTGTCAAAACTGTATGTTTTGGATAAAAGCATGTGCTAATTCATGTGAATGTAAAATGAATGTGATAGTAAAATGGAAAAACCTCCAAATAAACTCAAGAAAATACTTGACCTGGAGCCATTTACTGCTTTCCTTAGAAAATTTCACCAAAGACCCTGTATGACGTTCTTTCAACAAAGCCAGTGCTAAACAAGGTAAGGGTGAAACTTCTCATTTTGGGCAAGTAGCAGATTCATCTGGTTGTCTGTTAGATTAGTTTGGTGTGAATGGATTAGAATGTGTTAAGGACTGTTAGTAAGATTATGCTCTCCTTAAGTGTGGCTGCTATGTTGGTGTCTATACTTGTTTAAGGATACATTTCTGCTTTGCCATGCAGTTGACCACCTACACAGCGCTGATGGATGTATCAGAGGGCCTCTTGGAGGCCTATCTCCGGGACTGCCCTGATCCCTGTATGCCATGGTGAAGCTCCCTTTGACTAACCAGCTCCCAGAACAGCTTCAGCCATGGGCTGGCCTGAATGTGGACTCACAGCAGATCAAAGCTCTGGTCCATGGCTAGCTTGCTCTTTACTAC
Source organism: Petrocephalus zakoni (assembly GCA_026774425.1). Taxonomy (NCBI): domain Eukaryota; kingdom Metazoa; phylum Chordata; class Actinopteri; order Osteoglossiformes; family Mormyridae; genus Petrocephalus; species Petrocephalus zakoni. The sequence continues at coordinate 10,721,302 of JAODKN010000050.1, forward strand.
TGTAGCTCTCTGCTACACCTCAGGTTTGTGTACCAGCTGTGGGGGCAGCCTTAAAGTGCCATGGTGAATATTGCCTGAGGATGCAAGTTTGTCTGAGTTGTTTCCTTAATGAAGTCTGGCAGCAGTCTATAGCTGTATGTTTTTCTGTCATGAAACAGTTACCCCATGTCTGTTTTTTAACTATACTTCTGCTTTTGTACATGATTGCAAAGGTCCTGATTTACATCTGGCGCTGGACACCTTCCAAACGCAATCATTCACTGTAAGAATCTCCAAGAGTCACATTTCTACAAGTGGAGTAGAGCTTGAAACTTGTGGATCTACTAGTCTTTTCAAATTTAACATGTACTAATGTTACACTAATAGAAATTAAATTGCCATACTTAGTCACCAAGTGCCTGAGTAGGCTGATTTCATAATGTATCAAGCAGCAAGAGGAACAGAACCTGGAAGGATCTGTGATCCATGTGCTTGTCCTCTGAGGGTCCAAATTTAAAATTCGGTACTCCCATGTAGTGAATGAATCAAATGGGTAGGAGTAATCTAGTGTCCATCTACAGAGGGTCAAAACAGGGCCTGTCTCTGACTGTTATGCTCAGCTATGGGCTAAATCTTAAAGTAGGAAAGCAGTGATTCATGATGCTGTGTCTGTAGAAATGATTTATTGCACATCAAGATTGGAAATAAATGCTCCACAAAGACATGTGTGACTTGGTGTTTTCATGGCTATGGTGCCTTACAGTTGCTGCTTCAAAGTACAGGACCCGTCGATTTTTGGCACAGCAGAACAGTTACAAAAGCAGATGTGACAAAAAAAAAAAACAAGCTTTTCATTAGTGGTTGACAACCAGAATAAGTCACACACAACCACAAGAGACAAGGGTCTTTAAAACCGTCAAACATTTTAATTTCAAAAAAAGGGAACAAAGGGATTCAGTCCATCAAAATGATTCTACATGTTGAAAGCAGTACATTCAAGAGAAATGGGAATATGGGGGGGGGGGCATCTAAAATGTTAAATTTAACGGCACAAATAACACCTCCTCACTGCTGTGGATATCGTGCCAGAGCAGCAAATGAGAACAGGAAGACCTCAGAACCGTAGGAAACCAGAGTAACCATGAAAACACTCTAAATGAACGTCGGAATCGACAATGCTGGGAGCTGCTTGTAGATAGCCTCTTAAACTAAGGCGGCAAAGACTATTATGAACCGTAGCAAGTAAAAACAAAGCCAACCTTCCAGGGTCAAACCACACGTTGGGCTCTGGCCCTCCAGGGCTGACGTTCACCCCAGAGAAGGAAGTTGGAGATACAGCTGCTGCCAACGTCAGTCCGGGAAGCCGAGGGGTCAAGCGCTCTGAGCACCGACAGTCTCTGCGGGAGAAGCCTTTTGTAACGCTGAGCTCAAAAAAAATATAAAAATTGCCGAAAACCGGTCATTACAGTACCTGGCTCTTTTAGTGCTTGAGAATTTCCAACGAGAACTGCTTCTCCCACACTTGCACTGAGGATCTCTGCTGACAGGTTGTTGTTTAGCTGTTCCTCAGCTATTCTTTTCTGAAGCTCCTCCTTTAGAAGATTAACACAGATTACCACCCTGTCCCATCAACAATGTACTGTAGCAGCAAATTCCAATGTTTTAAAGGATGAACACAGTGGTCAAGTCCACCTGAGAATGTAGATCTGAAATTTAAATCTGAAGGCTTTCATTAAATATAAACCAAAGCTCAGTGATACAGTGCACCTGCTTTCAATTAGAATGCTGAACAGATATCAGCCATTGAATATTAAGAAGCTTTGTTTATTTCATAAGTTCTGCTTTCAGAACAAGAGTACTGGCTATTGGCATTGACATGATGTTGGTCATAAGATTGGCGCGTATACAAAGCCACGCCCAGCCTGCGAGTTGGTCAACACCTTGCACATGACAGACAGCTGCAGGGGAAGGTCTTCCACTTTGACAAAGTCATCTTCATCTGACTTCTGGCTTAAATTTCCAGACCCAACTTCCTGTTTTGGGTTAGAAACAAACACAGTTAGTAGAGCTTGATCCAGATGAGCTCAGCCTCTGATCCCCAGCATGCCTTGTTCTATGAGGAGTGAGCCAGGTAAAATCAGACTCTGGTGGCACCACCCCCAACCAAGCGGCTGCTCACTCACATGCTCATTAATGATGACAGGGGAGTCCGTGTCCGGGCTGCAGGTGGGCGAGCTCCAGGGTGATGTCCCCCCCAAGGCGGCCGGGGTGCTGCCAGTCACAGAGGCCTCCTCACTGCCCACCTGGGAGGCCTGTTCATCCTGCTTCTCTTCTGTCACTGTGGAGACTGTAGTCAGCTCTATGGACTCTGACCTTTTTACTTCAGGAAACAGAGCAACTCATCCATTCTCTAGAGCCACGGATAAAGCATGTTTTTGCCTGAAACCCCAAATGAGGTCCCCGTGTCATCTTCAGTGTGAGGACCAGTGTCCCCCCCCTCACATGTACACATTCCTCTCTGGCATCTTACCAGCGTCACTGCAAATGTTCTCATCTGATTTTTCCTGGCTCCTGTTCACTGGGACTTCATCTGCTCCCTAAAAATACATCTGTCAGTTCCAGATATCCACGTCTCTGGCATTTAAACCAATATCGTTATGAAAGCCCTTTTAAAATGGCCAGAAAGTCCTTGCTACCTGCTCTTGGCCACTTGATGTCTCGTGATTGGCCTGGAGAGATGTCTGCACGTCAACAGGCCCCATTTCGAACTCCTCCAGCTCTTCCTCTTCACCCTCATCTTCTCCACTGCCATAGTTGGTCAGGGGCTGGGTCTCTGCCTTTGACAGACCTGCAGGGGGAAGCAAGCTCAGAGTGACTACTCAGATCCTGCAAACACAGCATTTCTCCAAGTGGCTGAAGTGGGTCTCATGACAGAGGCAGGGCCTACTTACTTATGGAGAGAGGTAGTCCTCTGCCTTCCTCGTCCTCATCTTCCTCCTCCCTGTCCGAGGCTCCTGCACTCCCTTCACAATCATTAGGTTGGGGGTTGTCAGCGAGCCCCTCCCGCTCAGTGTCATCTTGGTCCTTGAAGACAGCAATCAAGACATCTGTGTTCTGCTACTGGGCCTCAAGGCCAAACAAGCTACAGAAGAAGCAGTGGTGCTCACTTTGTCTTTATCATGACTGGTAGGTGAGTGTGGCCTGTCTGCTTCCTCAGGCTTGGCTTCCTACAGGGAGACTGAGCCTGTTAGCATCCATTAGCTCAGCTGCTCGATGAGCAGAGGTGAACGAGCCTGCTACCCACCTCTGCCTGCGTGTGTTTCCTGGCTGCGGCCTGGGCCTTCATCCTGGGCCTCTGCTTCCCTCCCAGCCTACTGCTGGCGTCGAGGTCCTGCATGAGACGGAAGAAGGCCAGCTCATTGAAGAGGATCTCCGAAATCTCCACCAGCAGGTCCTCGCCACACTCCTTCAGTGTCTGTCCAGCAAACTTTCTCAGGGAGTCCTGTGAGGGAAGCAGCAAGAAATCCCGTGCCTGAGACAGCCAACTTCAGTCCACAAAGGAAGCCGTGCTCTGCTGGTTGTGGCCTACCTGCAGTATGCCACCTAGCTGGCGGTGGAAGAAGCGCACAAACTCCTTGCTGTCGTCATTGTGCTGTGTCAGCTCTAACACCATTCGCCTGACTGAGGAGAGCAGCTGGGGGGAGCACATCTCATCCATGTGCTCCTGGGGAGTGAGGGGGGGACCGAGTCATGGGGAGAACACAATCACACAGCACGCACAGCTCAGGCCGCATCACTCACCTTCAGAAAGGGTATCACCTCCGTCATGATGGCCTTGATCTGCCTGTCCAGTTGCTGGGTGTCAATGTGGGGACAGTGGATGTCAGGATTCTCGGAGGCACCTGCGGGGGGGGGGGGGGTGCATTTTAATATATCCATATCCCACAGGCACCTCGTTACTGTGAAGTAAACACTGAGCATGGAGGGGGCAGGTACCTTCCGTTAGCGCGGCTGTGGGACCCTCCACCTGCTGCTGCGAGGGGTCCTGCACCTTCATCCGGGCCAGTGCCTTGTCCAGGTGGATCACTGTGGTGCCTGAACACAGGACAGGGGTCATGCCAATGTGCGTCACGGCAGGCAGCTTCATCCACTGCAACCACAGGCCACACACTCACCCAAATCATTCTTGGCAAAGTGGTTAGAGGGGGTCGACTGGTTACTGTCATTATCCACAGACTCTGCGTCATTCGGCTTTGTGCTCAGAGTCAGCTTGACACCATTCTTTTCTGAGGCATCCTGCAACACACCATTCAGCAAGAGGCATTAGGGAAAGATGATCGAGACACGCAAAACCTAAAGACAACTACGTCATGCTGGGCTATGCTAACATGTGGGCCTGGGAGCGACAGCTGCTTGAGTTCTGGCTCTATGGAGACTCACTGTGTCACTGGTGGCCAGACTCTCGCTGGGTGTGAGCTCCAAGTTGGAGGTTGCAGCCCAGTCCACGGGGCCCTGGAAGAGGCTCCGCTCCTTCCCGGCCTTGCCTTCAGCCTGGTGCCTTCTGAGTATGTCCTGCCAGGATACACAGCAAGCACTATACACAGGGCCGCAGGTGAGAACATGGACTCTGCTTTAAAGCCAGAGTGCTCCGTACCTGTATGGAGAAGAGTGCTCTCTGCCGCAAGTAGTCCGTGTTAAGCTGCTGCAGCTCGTGGAACAACTCGATGAGGAAGTGTGGTCTGGACTCGTTCTGAGAGATGAGGGCAGCCACCTCTGAATAGATCGTTTCCCGCAGTGCCTCAAACAGCGAGAGGTCACTGCTGGTATCTATGGGACAGCGGGTCACAGTGAGACAGCCTGCACTGCCTCACCAATGTGCCTCAATCCAGCGGCTGCTACGTGTTTATTCTTACACCCAGTTTTGTTACAGTTTGTTCCATTTAGCATTGACTGCCATCTAAATTTTAGCCACGATTTGACTTGAATTAGAAAATTTAACCCTAAAGCACAAAATCATTAACTGCCAACGATGAATGGTAATCATACATCACAGCTAAACTAACGAAATTAAAGTCCACAAATGGGCCGTGTCAAGATGAAGAATGCACTGATGCACGCGAACCGTGACCAATCAACATGAGGCCAAGACAGAGCTCATTAGCTCTAAGCGAGCGTCAGCCAGGCTTAATCCCAGCCCACTGGGAGAGCAGGACTCAAATAGCTGGGGCGGCTCACAGCACTAAAGCCAGGCAGAGACAGCAGAAATGCCATGGTGACGTGGCTCGCTGCAGACACATGGCGATTCTTTACCTTGAGCTTCAGCACATGCAAAGCTGTTACAGTGGACTGATGTTCTCCAAGAACATGCTGTGTGCAGCCGCAGATATATGACAGAGAAAATGAAGATGTGTAGAAAACAAAAGGGGACCATTAGGGGAGCTTGGGATGGGCCAACATCACAGCACCGAGACGCTATATCCACTGACCTCTCTAACATTAGCAATGCTTAAACTGTAATACAGATGAAAAGGACTGTGGGAAACTCCACTCATCTGATGATCATGGCACAGCTTTGGCGCAGTGGCTTGGACCATGGGCAGAAGTGAGCTTACCTGAGGAGAGCTCATTAGCCTTGAGCACACTGGACTTGCTATCCAGCTTCTTCTGAGTCAACCTGTCCAGCAGGTCCTGATCTGGCTCCTTGGGCCTGCTGTGTGAGGCCAAACCCTGGCCGACTTCACTGGCACTGGAGCCTGCATCACTGTCCGGCCCTGGAGTCGTCAAATCGCCTGCCCAGTAACACACACAGACACCAACTTTCCAGAGGATGGAAGTGTGTTCAGCTGTGTGCAATACTGCCACCTGGTGGGTTTTTAAGGGTACTAAATAAACCCCACAAGTATCCTTATGTTTCCTCACACTTACCCTTTATCTTAGTGTGGCCCTTGCCCCTGCGCCTCCGGCCCTTGGAACCGGGGGTTTTGTCCCTGGAGGCTAGGCTGGCCTGGGCTGAGGCCTTGCCGCCGGAGCGGAAAGTCTTGGTGACGGTAGTGGGGTCGCTGGGGTCGGGCATGCTGCTGAGACTTTCCAAAGAGCCCTGGGCCATCGGCACAGGGGGATCCGGCTGCTGGCTGCCCCTCTGGCTGGGGGTGCCTCCCTCGCCGTCCTTCTGGATCCTTCCACCCCAACAAAAGCAGGGAGTAACATTAAGACCGCACACATCATCTTGGCCCACACAGACGGCAACGCCAAATAGCACGGTACCAGGCATTCACGGCGCTGGCGGAAGCCCTGTCGAAGGCCTGAGGGAAGCCCATGTACTCCGTCTTGTGGGAGGTGTTGTGGTCAGCCGGCGTCTGCTGCTGCTCGCCGCCAGCCTGCTGCACAGGAGTCTTCACGAAGTCACCCCCCCCTGAAGGGAACGCTGGGTCGAAAGCAAAGCCTGTTGCAGGGAAGGCGGGCAGGCATGTTCATGGCACTGCCATCTTACGGCATCATCCCACCAGTCTGACATCTGCTGTAATCCACTCCCGCTCGGGTTGAAGTTACTCAAAATATGGTAAAAATGCTAAATTCTCAAGGTAGGTTTTGACTCCAAATATGAAATGAACGAAATAAACAATCGTCGCACCCCAGACTGTTTAACAAAAACCTGAACTAAATACTGCATTCTGAAATCCTAGCAGAATGAGCAGGGATGCACACCAGAGGGCAGGGGAGAGAAGGGAGCCAGCCCAGGCATGCTCAGCAGGCTGAAGGGCAGGAAGGGGCTCGAGGACGCAGAGGAGGTGCCCTGCTGGGACTGCTGGGGAAGCTGTGACTGCTGCTGCCGGAGGAGCTCGTCCAGGGCGTGGCGGAGCCTGCAGGAAGACGGTACTGTTCAGGGCCCTGTAACAACTCAGAGGAACCTTTCTGTCAAACAAAAGCACACCCGTTACCTCTGCACGTTGCTCTGTTGCCATGCCAGCTGCGTGTAGCACTGGTTCAGCTGGTGCATGAGCAGGTGCACCTGTGGCGAACCTAGGCTGCTGGGCAACATGCTGTAAGGGCTGCTGATCAGGCTCTGCAGCATGTAGGACAGTGTCTGCGGATGGGGGGAGGGGAGGACACTCAGATCAGTGCTGGTCGAAGTGTGGGTTACACCCACTGTGCCTCTGATGTCCCCGTAAAACAGGACATGAGGGCAAAGCCGGTTTGAGCGCAGCAAGACAGCTGGGCGCTGGGTGACGGCTCCTCACCGTCTCCTCTGGCCCCCATTGTGCCCTTCCACTGGCTCACCTGCTGGTCCTGCATTAGCGTGTGGCACATGCTGGTGCTGAAATCCAGCTGCTTCTTCAGCTGGCCCACCTGCTCCTGCCAATGGGAGCGGCCCTCTTTGACGCAACGCTCTGACGCCCAGCGCAGATTCTCTTGGCGCCGAGCCCCCTTGGGGCCACTGGCCTGGCGCTGGGGCCGGGACTGCGACCCAGAAGCAGGCGCCAGATGGCCGGAGCTGTCCACGGGCTGCGGCTTGGAGGCCTTTGGGCCACTGGGAGGCAGCAGAGATGTGTCACAGGAAAGCCATTATAATATGGGCCACAAACGCACATTAAGACCTGCGACTCGCAGTCATGACAGCACAACCAGCAATGCCATCTCACACATGTCCCGTTTGACCACAGACCAGCGGCCCTCTTCCCTGGTCTCTGGTACCTGTTTCTGGATGTCCTGCCATTGTAAGTCTTGCTCTTTCGAACAGGGTATGAAAGATTCTCATTAGAGCTGTAGTCTCCATCCTCTTCCTCATCTCCCACCTCAGAGGGGTAGCCTTCATCTTCTTCATTGAGACGACTGGGTGTCGAGCCTCCCCAGGTGGCCATCGTCCTACAGAAATGCATTTGGTGAGTTACATCATCCCAAAAGCAGGGCACCAGACTGCGAACATTTTTGGGGACTGTGATTAAATCTTGTAACCAGGTATACCAGTGTGATTCGCAAATATGCCCAACATTTTCTTTAAATCGTTGTCGTATGTCATGTGAAACGACCAGAGAGAGTGAGAACTGGTGTGTGTGTGTGTGTGTATTTACTAAACTGTGAAGACCAAATGTCCCCATAATGTGGCAAAACCTGTTTTTAGCTTGTGGGACCATTTTTCAGAAACTAATGTGGTGTTAGAAACTCTCACAGCGATATCTTGCGGATTGCTAGACCACAAGCACCAGCACCGACTTGGAAGTTATGTGAAAGTGCGGGGAAAAGTGTTAGCGGAGCAAAATTAGAGCAGATATAAATGAGATGCAGCAATAATTCTATTAAATCCATTAATAAATACCTTTTTACTTCCGTCTCCATATTTCTACATCAGAAAATTCAACTGATATGTATAAAATGGGATAGCAGACATGTATATCCATGTCCCGTTATGATCGTGACTGATCCACCTAGTAACTAAAAAAATAACCAACAACTTGTTCATCCTTCATTGTTTTAGTGCGACACTGTGAAGTTTAAACTATGAGCAGTGGTGCGCCTGTCCTGACTTGCAGGTACTTGCTTACGTGTGCCTGACAACGCACCTCTGACACAGGTGCTTCCCTTTACTGCGCACACACACACACACACCTCTCGTCCAGCGGAAGCCCAACCTGGCCCCCACACACACACCTCTCGTCCAATGGGAGCCCGGCCTGGCCCACCCCCCCCCCACACACACACACACACACACACACACACACCTCTCGTCCAGCGGGAGCCCGGCCTGGCCCAGGTTGCTGCGGCGCTGGTGCTCTGCCATCAGGGACTCGAGCTGCTTGCGGCGCTGCCTCAGCTCCTCCCTCTGGCAGCGGCGGCGCTGCATCTCTGACCACAGCTGGGGGGGGGAGGAGACACTAGGCTGTCAGACAGAGCAGGCAGAGACCCCCCTCTATCTCCCCCCAGAGGCTCAGAGGGCACCTGTCCTACCTCCTTATCGGGGACGGACGCATCCGTCTTGGGTTTCAGCAAGTCCAGGGTCGCGGTGGCTGCAGAGGAGGGGGAGGGGCCCACGGCGGGGGTGGAGGCGACAGCAGGGGCCTTCCTGGGGCCCTGCTCACTCATGCTGGATACAGATGACTGCATGGGGGGAGGGGGGGGATCCGCTCAGTACAGGGAAGCACCCATGTCAGAGGTGCACTGTCAGACACCCGAAAGCGAGTACCTGAAGATCAGGACAGGCCCACTGCAAGTCCTGGATTTTCCCCTGAATCTCCATGAGCCGCAGCCGCTCCTCCTGCAGCCGCCTGAGCTCCTGCTGCTGCTCCCGCAGCCGTGCTTGATACAGCTCCTCCCTGGGAGACACGGATGGAGACCTGGCTGAGGGCCGTCACAGCCGCCCCGCGCCGGCTTACAGCGCGGCCCCATCCTTACCTGGCTACCTCAGGAGGGGAAACTTTCATAGATTCAGGTGCATTGTTGGGCCGCTGGCTTGGCCCATCATCTTCGTTGGCCACGGTGCCATCAGTGTCATCACTCTGGGAGGGGGCAAACCCGAGTGTCACCAACAACATCAGGCCCCGCCCCCCAGAGCTCCGCCCCCCCAGAGCTCGCAGGACCCCACCTGCACCATGGCCACCAGCTCCTGCAGATGTCGCAGCTTCTCCTTCGCCGTCTGCAGCCGGTGGACCTTCTGTGCAAACTCCGCATCCTCCTCCAGGCTGCTCCTGTGGCTGGAAGCAGAGCCCTCGCTGTCGCCGTGCCGTGCAACCTCGTCCTCTTCCTCCAGGGCGTCTTCATCCTCGTCCTCCTCATCATTGCCATCCTTCACCTCCTCATAGGGGCGGTCCCGGTTGTACTGGCATTCTGTGAGACAGACAGCATGACTTGAGCGTTGTGCAGAGACTGCTGGACTGACATGTGGGAGGGGGGGCGGAGGGGCACCTATCACAGAGGGGATGTTGAAGCTCCTCAAGTTGGCCGCTGATCGGTTGTTGATCTCACAGTCAGTGTTCAGCCGCCCATCGTGGTTGTTGGAGCCACGGCTGTTGGTGAGGCTGTTCACATCCACCCAGTTGCCAGGTGGGTTTCTGTCGGTAACACAAGAGCTTGTCCGACATACAGAACACCACACAGATGCATCATTGGTGCTTCAAAAAGAATCCCATCCAGTGTGGAAAATCACCTAATGTTGGTGACCGGCTCAAGGTTGTCATGCTCAGAATCAAACATGGTCTCAAAGATGGAGCCATCCTGGCTGTCTTCCTCATCCTCGTCATGGATGTTCTCGTTGACGGCGTCCACCATCATGTCTGACGTCTGCTCGTAGTACTGCACCAGCTCCCGCAGCTCATTCAGCCGGGTGTGCACCTCCTTCAGCTTCCTGCTTGCACAGTAATGCCAAGAGCTGTACTTCCTGTGATATCACAGGAAATGCTGCCAATTTGTCTCTCTATGCTCATTCTCATTCAGCAGGAGAAATTCTGCCTAATAATCCAAAACTTTCAGCAAATAACATTCTAAACTTATGCTAATCATTTTAAGGCGCATCTTTGCTCCTGATACAATTAATATAATAATACAATTGTGGCATTTTCAAACTTCACTACGTGGTGTACTATAGAAATATGAGCCAGGAAAGTGATTTAACCAAGCTGTGGTCATTGTACCGGAGTTTGGCGCCTGGGCTGATGTTGCCTTCAGCATAAGAGCCGCTGGACTCCAATCCAGAGGTCACACGACTGCCACTGTCCCGTCCAAAGCCCATAGAGCGCCCCCCAGACAGTGAGGTTCTCTGGGCTGTGCTGCGCTGAGACAGAACAGGCCCCCCTCGACCTGAGTGGGCCACAGAGCGTGTGAGGAAAACCCAACACCAGCAGAACTGACTGCTCAGACAGCTACACTTAGAACAGAGCAAAGGGCTTGGTCTCTTACAGGGGCTGTTGTTCAGTGTCTGGTCTCGGAGCGTGTGCAGTTCCTGCAGGATCTTATCCATGGTCTCCTTCTTGTCCTGGAGCTGCTGCAGAGTGGCACGCTTAGCACTGGCGAGTGTGTGCCTTCCCCGGGAAGCCTCCCTAGAGAGAGACAGGCTCTCCGCCTGCCTCCGGTTGTCTGGGACAGTCTTGGTCTGGATGCAACATAACGTGAAGGGGACACATTCACACCATCCACCCATCATCACCCAAATCTTCCTGCAGAAAACTAGATACTTAAAAGGTTAATTCAGCAAAAAAAATAATAAATAAATAAATCTACTTGCTTCGAACATGACAAGCAGCAAGAGACAGTTCTTCCATGATACCTGTGTGTCATGAAGTTGGTTGTGGAAACGCTGTATAAGGTCGTTCAACTCATCATTCAGCTCTGACGTGATACTGAGGCCAGACACACTACCTGTGGTCTCAGTCACAACTGTAGGAGATGAGGAGGGAAAAAAGCCAAACATTTAAGGATGGATGAGGGAAGAGTGGGACAGTACTGGTGACACACAATCTAGACTTTATGACATTCTCACATTAGCCTGGACTGAAGCACAGTACAGTAGACCATATAACTAGGAACCTAAACCTGTAGAATATCTGGATGGAAACCTGGAATACAAAGCATCTATTAGCCAGCTTAACATCTCATTAATTTCTGTTAACCTAATTCCACTGCCTTGATCATGGCATTTGCAGTGGGGTGGGCACCCTTCTGTAGAATTACAGGTCAGTTGCATAATATGATTTCTACTAACCAAGGGAAGAAAACATGCCTGCTATACAGTCCAACAGAAAGTTTACTGGCCAAAACATGGCAGCTAGCAGCGGAGGAGACTCACCAGTGTCATCCAGGGGCGGCATCTGCGGAACGTTGCTCTGTATGGACATGAGAGCGGTCTGCCGGCTCTTAAGAGCGCGCAGCTCCTCATGCTGCTCCAGATACTTCTTCAGAAGGTCCTGCTTCTTGCGGGGGTTCTCCAAGTCCTCCTTCGCTCCTAGCATGCGGAGGGCATCCCGGCCCTGCAGAGCGAACAGGAGGCGTTCTGATCGTCACGGCAAAGGATGGAAGGCTTGTGCTGCCGATGCCTCAGACAGTGAACCGCCATACAAAGTTTAACCCCCTAGCCAGTTCATGGGGGAGTATTCACATCACAGACACGAGTGTCATTTTCACCAAAGGAAGAATTACACAGGCAGACGTCTCAAGCAGCGGAGCCAGCTCGGGCGTACTCACCGTGGAGAGACCGCTCTCGGCGTTCAGGGGTGTGTTGTCCGCTAATAAACCAGTCCCCCCCGGAGATGCTAGGGCACGAAGGTCATCCTCCCTGGCCTGGGGGGTTAAAGGGAGAAAAACAATCCAGTGTTTACAGTATGCGCACATGCAGTCTTCAGCACATGACTGGCTGCATGTGAGCCTGTTAGGTCACACTCACAGGCAAGGCAGTGCAGTTTAAACCCAACTGGAGCAGGAATAAAAATAACCCAGCCCAGATTTAGGTTATTATTCTGGGATAAGGAACACTCACTGCTTAGACAAAAGACAATGGAAAAATCCCACATACTGACCAATGTTTTCTGCAGAAATCTCAAGTAAGACTTCTCTTCCTCCTTCAGGTGATCGATGAGATGAGACAGGTGCTCGACATTGGCTGGGACATCAGCTTTCTCTGCCAGGTCATCCCGCATGGAGCTGGCCTTTCTGATGCAGTCCCGAATCTGAACCAGCTTGGTCACAACCTGGCAATGACAGTGAAGTAAGAGGCATCAAGGAGAGGGATATACACACGGGAGCATCCATACACCACCATGCACACAGACATGCTGCCCTTACCTGACGGCTGTCAATCCCCACTTCGCCCCTCCCGTCAGAGGTGGGCGACCCTCGCTCCAGGCGAGAGGAGTCCTTGCGCTGCACGGGTGAGTCTTTCCCCGCAGAGGCAGTGGCCAGTGTGGCAGAAGTCGGCCGTTTGCCGTTGTTGGTGTTGACACACAGCGGCAAGAAGTTGAAGGGCTTCTTGTTCTCGGCCAGCTGCCTCTGGTTGTTTGCCGCCGTGACTCTGCCCTGAGAGTCGCTCCCGATGCTCCTCTGCCAAAAATACGGGTGTCTGTCAGCAGTCGAGGATTGAGAGCAGGGCGGTAACAGGCACTCTGCACTCACAGAAACAGCATTCCTCACTGCAGCAGGCACCCTGATACCGCCTCGGATTTTTATACGGGTCTCGCCTGGGAGACCTAGATACGAAAGTTCTCGACAGATGGCCACAATTGGCCTCGAAATGTCCCACAAAACATCCCACAAACACTGAATATGCTGATCCTCTACACCTTCCATGAAAACACAAGTGCTGTGGCAGTAAATGAAGCATAGGGAAAACAAGAACCGTGACCTACATATTTCAATGAGATTCCTGCTGTAAGGTGACCACTCACTAGCCTCTATCCCCCCACCTGGTCTAGGTCGGTGAAGTTGATCCTCTGCCGCAGCCTCTCCAGTTCGGCTTGTTCTGGAACAGACATCTGGGTGGCGTAAGAATGTGGGGTGCGTGCTCGCTGGCGCCTCCCAGCCCCTGGAGTGGACTCCGGTGAGATGCTGTTGGTCAAAAGGCTCTCTGCAGCGTCAGCCACCGTCTTATTCTTCTCAGAGGGGCGGTTGGCCTTCTTCTGCTGCGCCCCCCAGTCCTGCCAAAGAGCATTCACAGCTTCACACATGCAGCTTTGAGTACAGCTTCCCACAGAAACAAGGTTAATACAGCTGGGCACAGATACTTGGGAAAATGTAGGTCAAGTGCTTTACCCAAGGCTAGGAGCAGGGCTCCATCTAAAGGGACCTTTTAGGTACTGTTGCACCTGTTGACCCATCACCCAAAAGACCTGCGGCACTGGGGGGGGCAAATGAATTTCCATGTATTGCAACCTTCGTTTAATAACTCCAAGTTCAACTTCTATGTCAGGCATGGAGTGACCCCTATGTGACCTCACTCTCCAAGGAAACAGACAATGAGAGATTAAAGCTTCATGCTGGATACCACCACCGTAGATACAATTCTAGCAATTTTAGAGGGATCTCCTGCCACGCTGCTTAACCTGTTTTACCACCACCACTACAACAACCCTAACCCCCCCCCCCTTGTTTCAACATACCATGTTGTTAAGCCTGTCTTCCAGTCCCAGACCAGCAGCAGTGCTGGTGGCCCAGTTGGCCAGGTCCTGGTCCTCGGCACAGTCGTCAAACAAAGTGCCCCCTGTAGCCATCTTCACAGAGAGCGACCTTAGGGGCCAAGTCTGCAACAGAACACACACGATAAGCATACAGGGCACCGCGTTCCTGTGTAACAAATGGACCACAGCTTAACATCAGGTACCGTAAGCAATGTAAACAGATAAAAATATTCGGTATTTACCACAAGAAAAGTACTGATTAAAACTGCTTAAAAAGCGTAACGCAGCTTCACGGTTATGTAATAGAAAGGGACAAAGATATGGGAAGACGGCGCGGCCATGCCGACCGGAGCAGCACCCGAAGACGAAGCCAAAGGCTGCGGGCACCGCAAGTCGGGTCCGCCAGCGCAGCCGAGGAGCGGCAGAGAGCCCCCAGAAGACGCCGCCACGCTCCTTTCGTTTACGTCGCACTACGGTACCCAGAGCGCAACCACTTTACCTCCGCAGCGCAGCCCAAGAAGTAGCGCGGACCCGGCGTGGCTGCGTCCCGTTTGCCGCGGCAGCGGCCCGATAAGCCGCTAAAAGCGCGGCGGGCCGAGCGTCTCCCACGGCGGGTAACAGCGGAGGGCCGACGAGGGCCGAGCGAGGCGTCGCCATGGCAACCCGCTAACCAAACGGCGAACG
>JAODKN010000050.1:10736157-10752952 GCA_026774425.1 Petrocephalus zakoni
ACGGCGGGTAACAGCGGAGGGCCGACGAGGGCCGAGCGAGGCGTCGCCATGGCAACCCGCTAACCAAACGGCGAACGCCTCAGCAGCCAAGCGCGCCGTGTATTTAACGTCCCCGGGTGTCAAACAACACACGATAACCGAGCAACTCTGACCCGGTGCTACCGGCACGAGGCCCACAGCCCGAATCGGACCGAATAAACGCACCACGGTGACCAGCCGCGCCGGCCTTGGCGTCACGCAGAGCCGGTTATCGGCCAGGGTCACCGCCCGACGTGCCAAAGCTTACCGACCGCCCGTTATAAATGGAGAGTGCCGCGCGACTTACCGCGCGCCAGCAGCCCCGGCTCAAACGGCCGGCTAGCCCGTTAGCCTGTTAGCTAACAAAGGCAACAGAGTAGCCAGGTACCGCGCGACACAAACTAGCGCGCGCGCGCAGGCAGGCGACGGAGCGTGCATGTCCCGGGCCGCTGCGCCTACGGCCCGAATCGGTCACGCTTAGGTTTGTCACCCAGCGGAGAGTCTGTAGGCGCCAGCGCCGGACAAACGCCAGGGAGTGCAGCAGCACACAGCCACCTGAAATAATATTACCTCAGCAACTCTGCGTGTGATTATTTAGACCGCCCCCTCTGTCAAGCCGGGCGAGGGCGACGCTGTGTCCGCAAAAAAGAAACAAAGTCGTCAAATAAAAAACGTCTTAAACTATTAAACCCGAGACTGGTTTTATACACTGGGGGTAAGGGTCCGAGCCCGTCGGGCCAGCCGCCATCTTTCTGCTCCGGCGAGCCCGCGGATGGATACGCCGGCGTACATCGCCCCCCCCCCGTGACACAGCGCACTTTGTGAAAAGGGACAGTCCTATATAACCGTCTTTAAATATGATTTTGTAATAAAGTATATCTGTAAGTTCATTGATCAAGTGTGCGCCATACGAGGTCCCGCTGAAGCCCGGGACTATTTAGGGCGTCGCATGGATATCGGGGCTATTGCGGCTGCTTAGGAGAAATACACTGAGATTTTAAATATAAACGTGAAAAGTTATTTTGGGTTATTTATACATTAAAAAATGACCAATACTGTTTTTGTCTACACTTAAAATTCCAAACGTGTGTTACTTTAAGTTATTAATTTAAATTAAGTATTAGCAAAGTAGTTCGGATTATTAATATTAACAGTATCGTCACCCTTCGGCTATTTGTTATGTGTACAAAAATAACGGCGTTGGGGAAAGGGTATTTAAGCAATAACGATTTGTCTTGGTGTAATCTGGGGACAAGGGCATAGTAAAAAAAATCCAAAGTAACTTGCATACTATGAAAACTGCATTCTGGTACATGGGCATTTCTTTGACACACCGCCCCATACAGAATGCATGCAGTATGTCCCCTGCCTCATTTACGCTTATATATTAAAACGATCGAGATGTGCCCGACTCCCATTGCCTCCTTGGTAAGGACTGGTGCGGACGGTCTGCTAACGCACGTTGTTTACGGACATCACTTTATCAGATCCATCTGAGCATTCCTGCGCTGTGAATCACTGGACTGCTGGACAGCATTAGCGGACCGGGGGGGGGGGTTATATAGATGGTTCCCAGTGCGTTACTGGGAGCGCTGGGAGAGACTGCCTTAATCCCCGCGCTGTTGCTGGCAGGTCCCTGACCGCTTTCAGTCTCGCTAAGGACGCATTTGTCAGGGAGCCGCAAGGTCCTTGCTGATCGCCGGCATGCGGACTGGGCTGGTGCTCGTCTTGCTTGTCTTTGCGGAGAGCTGTGTCTCGGTAAGGAGCGGTTGTCAGCTCCGCTTCAACTTTTTGTTAAAGCCAATCTTATTGTATGTGGACCACTACAACTCCAGTTGGCAGTATAGTTAAGCTGTGGTCAAGTATATTTATCATTGCTTACACGAAACTGCCATGCATTTGAAATGGGGCGATTGCAGAATTTGACCCTTACGGGTGCTCAACGCCCCGGAGGGACAAATAAATAATAATGCTTTCTCTAAATAGTTTTAGAGAAAAAAATGTTCTATATTTGTGTCAGGTTTTGCCGACTGTTTTATTGACTGTTTATTAATTTGCTGTTTGTTAAGCAGGTACAGGTCATGTGTAAATGTTCCTTCTGCTCCCTGCCCTGTGTGTGCCTTCCCTCACATGTCTGTGCACGCCTGCTGGTATACGCGTCTATGTAGGCCCCAGATGAATGTCTGCAGGAGACCGTGCGTCTGCGCTCTCAGTTGAGTGCCTTGCAGGACCGGGTCGCCAGGCAGCATATCCTGCTGCAGCAGCTGCGTAGCCAGGGTACTCAAACATCTGGGCTGGATGAAGTTCCTGTTGTCCAAGGCGGGGCAGGGGAATACATAGGTAAGGGGACGCCATGTCTTTGACAAAGCCCTGGTCTATGAGGGCTGGTATCCTCAAGATTGTAGGGAATACATCTTAATGAGTGTCTAACTGACACCTGAAATGCAGACCAGAATGATATTCCGTTCAAATGATTACTAGAATGATCAAATAAAATCTACCACAAACACAGGAGATAGTCAGAGGTGGGTGGTCTTGCTTGCCAGCAAGTGCCGTGTGGGCTGAGGCTTTTGGCACTGCCCTTAATTCCGCTCTCCTGCATGTACATACTCAGTCGGTGCTTCTTCCTTATCATTAGTTGCTCCAGCCTGCAGCATTGACCTACATTCACCCACCAGCGGTAAAGAGGGCAATTAAAGAGGGCAATTAACCAAAACCGCACATGTAATTTGTTTCTGCGGTACCGACGGAATTTATGTGGCCCAGATCAATTTGAGGTGCGCGTGACCAATAAGAATGAAAGCAAACCTGTGCCTTGTTTGTCATTGGATGTTCAGACTGCGCTCAGGCCTACAACGACGGGAAAAGGCAGAGTGGGCCTTATGCACTCAAGCCTCTCCGCTCGCCCGCCAGCTTTAAGGCCTACTGTGACATGCGCGATGGCGGTGGATGGACGGTCTTTCAGAGGCGATCGGACGGCAGTGAGTCCTTTGATAGGTGAGCGAATGCAACCCGTTTTTTTTTTTACGGCAGCAATTTGCTCTCTGACCGTGAGAAAATGTTTCCTTCAGGCCGTGGGTGGAGTACAAAGCAGGCTTTGGCAATCTGGCATCTCCCATGGGAGAATTCTGGTTGGGAAATGATTACCTGCATTACCTGACATCCCAAGGTAAGATCCAACAGCTTGCCATGTGTGGTTCTAGCATGTGTCCTGAATATCACTACATATTCTCTGTGGGAACACTCTCACAAGCACAGCCGTGCACCAAGACCATCTTAGCAGCCTCATGCATGATGTTCGATATTTGGATCAAATCACATATATGTCAGAGTGTCTTAAAAAAGGCTTAGAAAAAGAGTTATTTGCTTTAAATTGGGAGCAATTCTCAGATACACACAGTAAACAGAGTAAGCAGTTGTTCTGTTTTACAGGGGACTATGCCCTCAGAATCAATATGGAGGATTTCGACGGCAGTAGGCGTTTTGCAGTCTATAGAAACTTTAAAGTGGCCAGCGAGACGGTGAGCCTCCTATTTTCCTCTGTCTTCATTTTAAACGGCACCCCTGCTTCCTGCATGCCGCTCCTCTCTGGACTGACATTGTCCTTCTGCTGAAGGTGTATGGTTTTTATAAGGTCACAGAAACTGGGACGCGGTCCCAAGCCAGGGACGTGAATCAAAACATCACTTCCATTTTAAAGCCTTAAGACCGCCTTAAGACCGAGTAGATTTGCCGTAGTAAAGCTCCACCTTCCCTAGGATGGGTACCAGCTGCAGTTCGGTGAGTACTCTGGGACAGCGGGCAACTCGCTCGCAGGCAGCTACCACCCAGAAGTGCAGTGGTGGGCAAGCCACCAGGGGATGAAGTTCAGCACGTATGACCGTGACCAAGATCGGTATGAACGAAATTGCGCCAGGGAGGACAAGGGCGGCTGGTGGTTTAACAGGTTTGCTCTCTTTCTATTTTATTTATGGTTAGTTGCTAGCCAAGGTGACCTCAGGTGAATTTAGCTCATTTATACATGTCAGTATTTTACAGTGAAGGTTAACACATAGCACAGGTTAGTCATTCTGGGTCTCAATCCCACAACCTTCAGATAAATGCAGAACAGCCATGCATACTTCCTGGATGTACACAGTTGGGAAGGATGCTGAATTTGTAAGTGAAGAACTAGTACTGTAGTATCTTAGTACTACTATTATTAGTTGTCAGTATTATTATATTGGTGATTGGCATGACAATTATGACTTTTGTAAGATAAGTGTACTCATGACATTAAGAAAACACTTTCAGTCTTGGGGTTGATCTGTGTGCTATTATCCTCTAGATGTCACTCTGCCCACCTGAATGGTCATTACTATCAGGGTCCCTACAGCGCAGCCACTGACGACGGTGTGGTCTGGTACACCTGGCATGGATGGTGGTACTCCTTGAAATCCGTGGAAATGAAAATCAGGCCTATGGACTTCGAATCGGACCAATCACAAACCAGCATTTAATCTAATTCTCTTAATTTCATGATTTCTTAATCACTAATATTATACTAATAATTATATCGGCAACATATATAATATGTGTTTCTTGTGCACTAAACATTTCCATGATTTCTGCTGAAATGTGCTAAAATACATCCATGTGTCTCTGTTCCAGTATCACATCCAAGTTTCATGTTATTCACGTTTGTCTAAACTCATTGGAAGGATATAGATTGCCTGACATGCTCTGGGATCATGTCTTTCTAGGTGGGCCTTCCATGCAGTGATCACTCTGATCATTTGCATTTTGAATGTGACTCCTTTCTAATAAACTTTCTAAAACATGAAAATACTTGTCACAGGCATCCTTACCTCAGATTCCGGGGAATTTATTTATAGCTGTAGGATATTCCTTCAGTCTTTTTATAAATGTTCATGGCTTGCATGTGATGACTAAGAAGCACCAGCAAATCAATGAGCATTTAACCCATGGGGAAGCCACAGGGCCATATAAGGCCCTACCTTTTTTTCCTGCCTTACATTAAGCCCATAAAAGTAAAGTACCATATACAGCCCAAAGACAAAAGTAAAATCTTTCCTTTGAAGAGTAGGTTTACTGTAAGCCAGCAATAAAAGGTAGGGTCATATATGACCCTGTTGATTCCCCAGGGTTAAGCAGTGCAGGTTGTTTAAGTGTTGGGTTTAAAACAAAACAAACATAAAATATATTTTAAAATGCAATTATTGGAAGTGTTCAAATCAAAGAAAAGCTGTTTATATGCGCCTAATATCAAACGAATGGCCACAAGTGGCAGCTGGAATGATGGTCAAGATGAGATGGATTATGGCATAATAAATCCAAGAATGCAGCTCCCAGAATTCTTGGGAAACATGTTACACACGAGAGTGTGTTTGTGGAACAGCTGCTGGAAATGTTTTGTTTACCATCACAGGAGCCAATATCCTGGTTATTGTGTCATCATAGAGAGCCATCCTGCTTAACACAGGGACTCCTGACTCTCTGTCATGCCCTGTGATCAGCAGTACGGCCAATCATTCATTATCCGCACCAGAGAGAAACATCCTTCAGGTCAGATGGGGAACGGAGCCAGTAGGGAGGCTGGCATTTGGAAAATTTATTTTGTGAAGTTTTATCAAAGACAGCTGAATCTTGCTGGATGGTAATTGTTTTCCTTCCTGGATCCAACACACCTCTTCGGAGAACATCCTTTCAGTGGAACAAGGGATGAAATTCAACACGCCTTGACGTCTACATGTTTTACCGACTCTGGCTGGACAGTCTGTAACAGGGCTGCACACAGAGGAACGTGAGAAGCAAAACACTGCCTTTCCACACCCAGTGATAACGAGACACTTTAAAAAAAATAAAATAATGATAATCTCTGTGCAGTCCCTGTAATTCAAGCTTTGCATGTATAATTCCAGCTGGGATAACACAGAAGGGAGTTTTCTAATCTACTTCTGCACATTGCGAAGTGTGATGATGGGGTTTTGATGTCAGAACAAGTTAAGCACTGCTGCTGAACGCCTTCAGTCACACAGCTAGCCTTTAGGCACTGGCAGCATCACCCCCTGTACGGTTTGATATTGTTTGCTTTTATATTCGTCCCTTGTTTTTGTGGGACCAAAGACGGCCAGCGAGGCTAGATGGTACCGTTCTCTGCACAAAGATACGCTTCACTGGGGGTCAGACTATACACATTGTCTTGGGAACTTGTGGCTTTTGTCCATTGTTATCTCCGCCTTGGACAACCTTGCCGGTAAGATGCGGAGCGCGGGCGCGACACAAGAAGCACGGGGTCGCGCAGCGCGGGCGGGGATCTGAGCGCGCGAACCCGCGCGACTGGCAGTTGGCCGTTCTGATGGTTAGTCACGGCTGCTGCTGTTGTATTTCGTATTTACATTTCAGTTCCTAAGTACCGTTGAGTGTAGGCTGACATTTTTATTAACGGAAACAATGTGAACAGGATTCCTGCATCATACGCCATCAAGAATAAGAAGTAAGAAAGTGTTTTAATGAATCAGAGCTCTGGTTGGCAAAGAAACACGGTGTTTTAGGTAGGGGCCGAGAAGCCATGTGACACAAGGGTGAGGCCATAGCCGGCGTGGGGATGCGGCGTGACGTCACGCAGGTATAAAGGAGGCTGCAAAGCGACGCGCTGCTTCCTGCCGTCGGACCCGCCCGCTTCAGTAAGTACCCGCAGGGCTGGTTATAGCTTACTGAAGCGTTTCCTCACCAGTGCCTCCCCACCTCGCCTGAACTATTGCAAAACCGACCCGGCGTGTTGATAAACGGCGGATGGGTGCTCCGCGTGCCTGGGAAGGCTGAGAAACGCTGGCGTGGGCTTCAGGCCCGGATATGTGTTTGTGATGCATCTCATGGCGATTTGCGTTAGTCCGCGGCTGTCCAGTGGCGGCTACAGCACCTGAAAACCGTACACTAGTAAGAGTTGAGATGCCTTGCTGTCTAGATGACTGTTAAAAGTTGTCACCCATAAAAGTACGACTTGAGTGTATCGAGCATTGACGTGTTGGATACTAGAAGAACTTGAGTATCTACCTGTATTAAATGCAGGTTCAAGTAAAGTGGTGGTAAAAGTTAGTCAGTTATGTATAATGGCCTTTTCTATCACTTTTCAAAAGAAAAACTAGGTGCTTGGGATGCAGGTGAGGGACAATGTTTTCCTCAGATGGCCCTGTCACTCCTGTCTAATCCTTACTCCTCCCACACCCCTGTCCTCTACAGTCTGTAGCCTGGGACTTTACAAATCTGGACCCCAATTCCAAATCCAGGCCTTATTTTCAGTTCTTCCAGGTAGTTAGATTGATTCTGATTGGCTGTAGGTTTCGCACTTGGCTCACAGGTAAAGGAAAGCTGGAAAATCAGGGCTCAGCCCTTGAGGGCTGTGGTTTGAATAGAGCCCCACTATCCAGAAAAATCTTTTCAAACAGCCCAACTTTGTGTGACTTGTCTCATCCATGATGGACCTTTCATGTGCAACCACTCAGTCACTCTGCTTAACATTTATTATGATTTGTCTCAAAATAAATTATGCCCCAGATCATTTACACAGTGCTACTAGGAATTTTCAGAAAGATCCATGAAATGCTTTTTCTCTTTTCATGTGCTCCTTCCTTTGCTGCCACATAGTGCTGCCGCTTTAGATTTATTTAATGCAGTGCATCACAGACTAATGGCAGTGTGTTTCAGTAATGCAGTGCATCACAGACTAATGGCAGTGTGTTTCAGTAATGCACTGCATCACAGACTAATCACTCCCCGAGCGCTCTGTCTGCCCGGCGCCTGTGTTAGCCGCAGCCCTGATTATCTCGGACCAAATGCTGAATGCTGTTCAAAGGGAGCATTTCAAAGTGGGTGAGATGGGCGCTGCCCCCCCAGGGCCACTTTAGTGCATGGGCTTTCCTGGTCAGAAGCCCAGGGGCCTCTGCCAGAAAGGGGCCTTGACCAACTTTGTTACTCAGATTTTTAAATCTGTGCTGAAGGCTGTTGACGGTTACAGGTGCAGCAGGGAGTGGCTGGGGAGAGATTTATGCAATGTGTGGCCTTGCCAAGTTCACCTTCAGGGGCTATTTCTGGATCAGTGGCTCAGGCATGTAGAACCAATGTCTGGTGGAATGGGCATGGTGCAGTGTAAGCAGCAGGAGGTGTCTTCCTGAGAGAACAACATTCTAGTAATGCTCTTATTCCTGGTCATGTCTGTCTCTGCTGTGTATTGCCTGTTTCCCAACCAACCCCCCCCCCCCCCCCCCGAGCAGCAGCAAAAATATGGGTGGTCTAGGAAGGAGCTGGGAGGCAGCAAAAATGTGGACCCGGGAGAGCGCTGATCTCATGTAACCGGACCCCAGCACATGACCCAACGGGCTGGGGGTGTCTGTGTAGTTACCCTTCCCCCTTGGCAAAGCGGGTTCTGCAGGCGAGCGTGATCTGGTTGTTACGGTGTGTGAGGTGCTGTCTGCTACTTCCACTCCTGGACCTTCTGGACTGAGTCACAGCTTCATTTTCTGCTTCCTGGTGGGTTCTTGAATGCAGTGAATTTTGTGATTGATCATTGAAAGGTTGACCTGTGGTGGACTTTGGACCTGGGGATTCCAGACTTTAAACATTGCTTCATTTCATTCCCCCCCCCCCCCTCTTCCCTCAAAGTTTTTATTTTAATACTGTTAATTAGCTAGCACATGCCCTCTTGCCGCCACCACTGAGCAGCACTCAATCAAAACCGTCAGACAGATTTTCTTACTCAAATGCCAAAGGTTGTGTGTTTGAAGAAAATCTCCAGCTGCTTCCCGGTGTGGCTATGTTTAGTTTGATCAGCTAGCGCTTTTGGCCATGCACCTAGCAGAGTTCTCATGTCTGGCTTCTGATCTTTGTTCAGAATTGTTCCGGGGTGGAATGAGGGAGTCAGTTGAACCTCAATGTTGTCCCCTCTCCAGGTCATATTTAGTTCTCCCGTATGATCCTCCTTGACGTCCCCTAAAGTGTGGCTCGGTACCAGTGACCCACCCCAGTGAAACATTACATTTCTTAGTCTTCGAAGTTCTCCAGTGAAACCCTTCATTAGTGGTAATTGGCATCACAAATTTATTTGAAGGGGGCAAAGAGTCCCGAAGAAGCAGAATAGATTATTTTGGCTTTGAGCTTCCCCAGTGTTTGCCAGCAGGAGATCATAGCTGCTGACACTCAGCTGCTGATTAGCGTTCATTTTGCTGCTTCGTGACGACACGCTTGAAGCTAAGGGCTGTATGCTCTGGACACCTCAGAGCAGGATGGAGGAACACGAGGCTCGCTAACCCAGTGACTGCCAAGAGTATTAATCATCTTGGTCAGCTGACCTCTCTTCAACTTAACTTCAGACTCAGCAGTGAATTGGTTCCAGTTACTGGGTATTAAAGCCACATCTTTGTTTGGCGTGACACTTCGGAATGGAGGTCAGGCATTGTGATTATGATGACGAGTAAAAAGACTTTGGTGGGGGGGGGGGCATCTTATGGCCCATGTGAGTCAGGCCGACCCTTAGATCCTCAGTAACCTGTAGGTAGCGGTGTGGCCGACACTTTACCAGCTGCCTTTGGAGTTTCACCCTTTAGCCCTTTGTGCAGTTAAATATTAGCTCTCCCTGTGAAGTGACATTCCCGTTTAGCTTTCACGGTCTTGCTGGCTATGGCTGAAACTGTGCTGTACCGCTTAGGCTCAGACGGTCGTAACGGTGCCGATCGCATTGGTGCCTCTGTGTGTCCGTGTCTGATGATGTGGGCCACCACAGGCCTCCCCCAGATGTCCTCTCAGGAGCCAAGCTTGGTGCATGTTTCTCAGTGCACCGGCCAGCCGCACTTGTGGGGGGGGGCTTTTCCAGATTCCCAGCGGCATCTGTCATTCCCTCAAGGGTGACTCTGAGCTGTGGTGCCGCTCTTCTGCTTGTTGAGCCTGTCTGGTAAAAGTGAAGATGGCCTTTCTAAATTCGCAAATGAAAGGTGGTTGTGGGGCGGGTTCTCTTTGTGAGAACAGGGGCATTGTTTGCTGGCCTTTGCTTGGGTTAGACTGGGTTAATTTGTAGCTGGGGGGGGGGGGGTTACACTTTTCTGGTTTTCCAGGGCTAAATGAATCTTCTCTGTTCTCTTAGTTCTGCCTGCAGTGTTCCCCTGTATCCTGGTCACCTTCCAGGCTGAGCCGCACTGCTGACTGCTCCACTGTCCCATTAGAGAAAGGGCCGGGGGGGGCTGTTCCCTGCTGCTTAGCGACGGTGAATGCTGATTCGACGTGATGGCTCCAGGCCACTCCCACTAGCTGCCTGCCCCGGATCAGGTGACTGTTTGTTCTGCTCAGCCCTGCAGAAAGCCGGGCTCCGCTGGACCTTGGACCGCGGTAGCTGGCTGGCGGAACGGGCTGATCGCCGCTAGCAGACGTGCCTCGTGCAGATTGTAACCGTCTGCTGTGCAGACGCAAGCATCCTTGGTACCAGTGCCTCTGCCCCGCAGAACTCAGTCTGGGGGTGAGTTTGTGACCGGTGTGTCTTGGAGTGCAACCGGAGTGTGCCGAGCCGTGCTGGGTGTGCTCGTCCAGCTGCGGCCCGGCATCCGAGTTCTCTGTGGCCCGGTAAGTGCATGTCTGGTGGCTGGCTGCTTCGGCATAAGTGATGGCCACTAGGCCGTGCTGTGAATTGGCAGGTACCGCCGCACCACCTGTCTGCTGACTGAGATCCGGCGGCTCCGGCTCCTTATTTTGTCGGTTAGTCTACTTTTTCGGCACCATTAACGCCTGCCTTCCCTGCTTCGTGGACTTCAGCTTGCCGCAGCTTTCCGAGTGAGGTTCCGGAAAGCTTACGTCTCAGAATCCAAACTGCAGTGGTCTGTGTAAGCGCAGCCTAATCCTTAAATCATTCTGTGGTTTGCTGGAGCCTTTGCAAGCCTCACGGCGTCTCTGGGATCTCTCCAGGCTGGTTTGGGCCCAATTGCTGATGCAGGCAGTGAGATCAGCCTCTGGGGTCCAGTGCCAGGTGCCCTCCTGAAGCTTCTGATCCATTGGGTTCCCTAAAGCCCAAAGCCAGGGATCCCGAACCCGTGGTTTGTTTAAATTTTGCCTGCCTGCTGAGCTCTCATCAGCTATGGCTTCTAAATGGGGAGGAACCCAGCCGGCCCTTTCTGTTGGGTTTGTGTATCTGAGTATGCTTTTGCTTTTTTAGGTTCAGTGCCTGAAGTGGGCCAGTGACGCAGTACCAGCACCTTTTTATTTTTCTCTTCAGAGCACTGGCACCTCTCAGTATCTGCTGCTGAGTAGCGTGGGAAGTGCCGGCACCTGTTTTTCTCCACTTCTAGCACTGCTTAACTTCAGACCAGCATCTCCTCTGAGCCTGTATGTCAGTGAGTCTCTGGCTCTGCCTGCCTGCCTATACCCCTCATCCTGCAGGTCAGGCAGCCTGGATGTAAGGGCCCAGCCTTTTCCGGGTACGCCTTATGACCGAAATGTGGGGCACCAAATTCACACGTGTTAGGTAATCCCGGGGCAACTGACAGCCTGTGGCAGGAAATGAGGGCCTCACCTCACCTGGAATCTTGAATTCCAACTTGGGAAGAACAGTCTGTTTATAGCAGCTTAATATGTCCAGCCCCCTGGTGTTTGTACTGTTTGGCTGCATTATAAATGGGTTATAGTGTCGTGTTCATATCTACCTACTTGTGCAAGCATGAGTACAGTAAAGTCCCCCCCGCCCCAGCCTCCCTTGAGTTAGTCTTGTGGAGTTTTTAGTTAATGTCAGTTCCCAGCTCCTTAGATATTCAGTGGCACCCCCCGGAGATTAATTGGAATTCCTCTTCCTGGTTGCACTTGGTCGGCAGCTTTTGTCATGTTTTTTTCCTTTGCATGGATTTGAGCCCGTCAGCCACGTCGGGGCTGCAGCATCGGAAGGGCTGCCTGTTCTGTTAGCGTGTGCTTGGCATACGTGGAGACTGGGTCACATTTGTCATGCTGCCTGTTGCCAGTGGGTGGCAGTAGATGGTGCTTCTGTGTGAATTTCTAATCCAGCTGCATAAAGGCAAAGACGCTCTCAGCCTCGTGCCGCCTCCCTCCCCCAGAACGCTGGATCCTTGTTGCAGATCTGGCAGTTGTGCGTTTTATCACACTCTGTAACTGTTAGGCTCGCTACTGAGAGGGAAGGAGCTGCCCCCACCTTGCCTGACCTCACCTCCTGCATCATTGATGTGCGCTTGGTGTCTCATAAGTCTCATTACGAATTCATCGTGGGTATCATGCTCGCGTGCCACAGCTGGCATGTGCGTAACTAGCAGACTGTAACCCAACAGTGTGGCCATGACAGCCCCTCCCATCTGTGCCTCGGGGATTTGTTTGTCTCGTTACCCTCACTGTTAAAGTGTGGTGTTGCCAGGATAGAAAACGCTCCTCCTAGTTGCGCCCCGGAGAATCAGTGCTTCAGTCTTGTTGCCATCGCTGTTACTGTTGGTGTTGCCGGGATAGGAAAGGCTTGCCCCAGGGGGGGCCCTCCTTCACTGGCCCCAGTGTTCGTCACGGCCGTCTTGTTTGATTAAAGGGATGAATCGTCTTGGTAAGCCTGGTATGGCTTAATGGTGAGCTTTCACAGCTCTGTATGTTTATGAATCAAAGTACTGTTTGCCAGAGGCAGGGCACTCCATAGAAATCACCGCAGACTTTATTGACATTGCGCAGCTTTAATTACAGGTTGTTTACATGCCGATTTTCATCGAGTGGGCTTCACACAGCAGTTCCTGATTTGGGGATGCAACCTGTATACATAATGGAATGTTGTTTTAAAAAAAAAAAAAAAAGTCCAGAATTTAAGTAGCATAAGTTTGTCGTATGTAGTTCGGTCCTCCTGACACTAGAGGACAGTGTTGACTCATGACACCCACATGCTGGCCTGTGTTGGTTTGCTCCTGTGTGATAGGCTGCCATCCCCTGGTCATAAATTTGCTGACTGCTCCTGGGTTACGTCAGAAGAGCAGCTTTAAGTGCATGACTGTGTGTGTGACAGTCGCTAGGCCAAGCTTTCCTAGGGAAGGTCAGGTCTGATCGACTCTGATTGTGAGTTGGGGGGGAAGCTGTATTCATGGTGTGTGTGTGTGTGTGTGGTCTCCCCCCCCAGCCCTGCAGCCAAGTGGATATCCATAAAGCAGACCTTCAAACAAAACCAAGCAGGACTGTGGGCAGAGGTTTGCCCGCTGGCACCACACAGCAAAAATGTGTGAGCATAACCATGGTGACGGCGCGATGATTGTGGTCCCATGCAAAGACATGCACCTGCCACTGAGCAACGCCAAACCAAACGGTGACCCCATGTCATGTGAGGAGATGTCAGACTCCTTGAGGAGCATCAGCAGCCTGAGTGAAGGCATCCCAACCAGCCCTCTCGATGTAGAAATGTTGGAGTGTGGAGAGGAAGCTGGGCGAGAACCACTGCTCCTCTCCGGGCCGGGTGATAGGGGTGCACTGGGATCTGCTGCAATGTCCTCAGGCCCTCAGGTGCCATGCAAGAACAACATCACTTCCCTGAATGCTGATCTTGAAGCTTGTAACGGTAACCAGAGTCGCGTTCTTGAGTTTAGCAGTCCTGGTTACGCCGAAGGAAGCACACAGTGCCTGCTAGACCATGCCCCGAATGAGGAGGCAGGATCATGGTCCAACTCGTGTAAGGAGAGATCATGTGAGGCCCATATTGACTCTTTCAAGTCCACGAGCTCTGGAGATGTGGTGATGCAGAGGAGTAGCCTGACCCTCAGTGACTCCGGCAAGCAGCTCAGCCACTCCCTGCTGGGCCTGTCCGCCTGCTGCTCGTCCGGAGCCCTACAGCTGGGGACGTCCTCGGAGGCACCTGACATCTGCAAGGGCCTTCTACATAAGTCGCATGTCTGCGATGTCCTTAGAGACGTGGAATCCTGTAGGCAACAGGAAACCCTCAGGAGCTCTCCTGCGAATGAACATCCCTCCAAGATGCCAGTTGAGAGCAGGGAGGATTGCAGTCCTGTCTTCGGCGCGGCGAGCAGCTCCTCACAGCCTCGTGGCAGCTTGTCAGAGGTCTTGTTTGGCGAGACCATCGTTTTTGACCCAAACTCCGACTCCAGCTGCAATACTCAAACCTCTACCCCTGCGTCAGAGTCCTGCTACAACACCTTCTGCATCCCGCCCTCCGAGCACCGGTCACAGATCAGCCAAGCCGGGTCCGGCAGCCCGGCCCTGGGGCCCAGAGGGCTGCAGAGCGGGACGCCACTAAATCCAGCCAGGGGCTCCAGGGTGCCAGGGTCTGCCCAGAGCAGACTAACTAGGCTTGACTCACGGATGTTACCTAAGCTGCCGGACCACAAGATTGCGAAGCTCAGAACAATGGCAAAGCCAGTCGCAGCCGGGCTGTCGGGCAGCGTGTCCATAAAAGCTACTGTTGTGCCGTCTGTTACAGACCTTAAGAAGCCGCCTCCTGCCTCTCCAGCTGCCACTGGCCGACCAAGAGCTGGCAGGCCGGATCACGCCAAGAGGCGCTGCTCCTCCTCTAGTATGAGCTCAGCATTCCCCAAGCAGGCAGATGAGGCTCCAGCCACAAAGAACAAGCGAGGGGCGGCTTCCCACAGGCGAGACCCTGGCCGGGGCCCGAGTAAGGAGGTGGAGCGGACCGGGCCCTTCGCGTCCACGCCGGAGCAGGCGGCGAGCGCCAGGAACCGGGACCGCTGGACCTCCGTGAGTAAAGGATCAGCTCTGGGAAATGCAGCAAAAAGCCGCGTCACAATGTTTACTCAACGTACTAAATGTGGCTGGAGACCCGCAGCAGTAATGAGTGTGTCAGTCTCTTCTGAGGGTGTAGATTCCTGCACTGTGTTGGTGGATCCCCCCCGACTACAGCCATGTAAAAGTCACTGGATTCTTGAGGCTATTTACTGAAGGGCGGCGGGGGGGGGGGGTAAATGCAGTGTGACTGTGTTTTCCACCCCTGCTTCATCCCACTAACGGTGAGCCCCTCCTGCAGGTGGTGTCCTCAGTCACATCTGGTGGGAGCCGTTCACCAGGTAGATCCAAGGCTGCGCTGCCCAGGGGCCTCCAACTGCCGCACCCCTCACCCTCCGGGGCCAGGCCGCAGCTGAGAGGGGCCCCCGATAGAGACAGGCCAGGTGTGAGAGGGGGATTGTGCCTCCCTGTGGGCAGTACTGCACCCCCTACAGGTGTGTGTCTGACTGGAGGTATACCTTCAGATCTTCCTGTGAGAGAGGGTGTGTGTGTGTGTGTGTGTGTGTGTGTGTGAGAGCTGAAAAGACGAGAACGGCAGCCCACACTGCGGTGTGTCTCGGGGGTGGGGATGTTGAGGGAATGCCTTCAGCAGCATTCTACCCCTCAGCGGTGAGCGTGTGCTGCAGCTGGCCTGACTGCGGTGCTCAGCGCGAGCTGCTGCTAGTGGCTGTCTGGGAGCGAGCGGGAGCCAGTTATGTAAGCTCTCCAGTGCAGCCATGGTGGAAACTGCATGTGCTCCGATCCCCTGTTCTGTCCCCACGGTACGCCTCGGCTACGGTAAGGACCCGCTCAGTGTGCCTGCTTGGAATCTTTCAAACACTCCCTTTCTCCACTGAATCCGGCCCGGGGCTCCAGGGTGCCGGGGTCCGCCCCGGATGGAATAGCCAGGCTGGACTCGTGGATGCTCCCTAAGCTGTCAGATCACAAGATTGCAAAGCTTAGAACAATGGTGAAGTCGAGCAGCGCGTCCATAAAAGCTACTGTTGTGCCGTCTGTTACAGGCCTTAAGAAGCCGCCTCCTACCTCTCCAGCTGCCACTGGCCGGCCGAGAGCCGGCGGGCCGGATCAGGCTAAGCGGCGCCGCTCCTCCTCTAGTCTGAGCTCGGCATTACCCAAGAAGGCAGACGAGGCTCCAGCCACCAAAAAAAAGCGAGGGGCGGCTTCCCACAGGCGAGACCCTGGCCGGGGCCTGAGTAAGGAGGTGGAGCGGACCGGGCCCTTCGCGTCCACGCCGGAGCAGGCGGCGAGCGCCAGGAACCGGGACCGCTGGACCTCCGTGAGTAAAGGATCAGCTCTGGGAAATGCAGCAAAAAGCCGCGTCACAATGTTTACTCAACGTACTAAATGTGGCTGGAGACCCGCAGCAGTAATGAGTGTGTCAGTCTCTTCTGAGGGTGTAGATTCCTGCACTGTGTTGGTGGATCCCCCCCGACTACAGCCATGTAAAAGTCACTGGATTCTTGAGGCTATTTACTGAAGGGCGGCGGGGGGGGGGGGTAAATGCAGTGTGACTGTGTTTTCCACCCCTGCTTCATCCCACTAACGGTGAGCCCCTCCTGCAGGTGGTGTCCTCAGTCACATCTGGTGGGAGCCGTTCACCAGGTAGATCCAAGGCTGCGCTGCCCAGGGGCCTCCAACTGCCGCACCCCTCACCCTCCGGGGCCAGGCCGCAGCTGAGAGGGGCCCCCGATAGAGACAGGCCAGGTGTGAGAGGGGGATTGTGCCTCCCTGTGGGCAGTACTGCACCCCCTACAGGTATGTGTCTGACTGGAGGTATACCTTCAGATGTTCCCGTGAGAGAGGATGTGTGTGTGTGTGTGTGTGTGTGTGTGTGAGAGAGAGAGAGAGAGAGAGAGAGAGAGAGAGAGAGAGATGCTCCGAAAAGACGAGAACGGCAGCTCACACTGCGGTGTGTCTCGGGGGCGGGGATGTTGAGGGAATGCCTTCAGCAGCATTCCACCCCCCAGTGGTGAGCGTGTGCTGCAGCTGGCCTGACTGCGGTGCTCAGCGCGAGCTGCTG